>CAXAMN010001825.1:355685-381481 GCA_963970005.1 Durusdinium trenchii | reverse complement strand
CTGTTTTGGCTTGACACCTCAAATTTACATTGCTGCAAAGAAACACCATCATGAAGCAACTCAGGGTGTTCAGGAACTCCACCATAAGTTACAGATATGTGGTTTAAGACTCATAACAATAAAAAATGAAACTATCACAATCAAAGACCAAACTATCACAATCAATGATCATGGGTTTTCAGTGCATGTGATCATCTTTGATCGACTCTTCCAGGCAAAAGGGCGTATACCGACCCTACTTCTTCCTCTTCCTCCTCACTTTTCGGGAGCGGTTGGTCTCCCTCATAATTACCATTTGCTGACTGGTGCTGAGCAAGGAATGAGGGAATGAGCTCCGAAATACAGGTACTTTGGGATCCAGTCCCTCATTCTCTACTAAACCCACCATCTCTTCCACCCACTCTTCCCCACCCGCCTGCGGCTCGGGCGGAACCTCCGGGGACACCTTCGCGGATGGGTCATCAGTCGGCTCAGCTCCACCGGAGGGGTTGGTGTCGGCCTCGGGCGAGCGAGAGACGGACGGAGAGACGACCGGGAGAGGCTCGATTGTTTGGGCACAACCGGTGGAACTTAGACCTTGAAACATCACGATGCCTCAAGATCTTATGTATATTATATAACGATGCCCGAAGATCTTGTGTATATTATCTATATACATGTGTAAAAATGTATGTGTATATATATATATATTATATTGTGTAGACATATGTGTTGTATATGTAACATATGTGTTGTAAACATATGTGTTGATTATGTGTTTGTAATTAATACTTAATCTCATATCTCTTGACTGTGTAGTTCTTCAGTGGCACCTAGTGGCCATGGACCTTCTTCCCGTGCCTCAGCGGGAGTCTCCACCTTGGAATCCTTGGATGGCTCCTGGGAGGTGGTCGACCGAGAACTCCCCGATTGGGCCATCAAGCTCCAAACATTCAACGGTCCTCATCAGCGCACGTTTGTCTGTGTTCTTGGTTTGAGCTCACAACAAGCGCGCTTAAACAAACTGACGGCATTTTTTGGGGTTGCATTCTTGGCTTGGGCCCAGGAATCAGAATCTTGAACTTTAAACTCCCAATTTCAGCACACATGACGGTCAGTTATGCAATTTCTTGGTGTCATGGGCAGCTGGATCCTGAGGTCTCAATAGCAACAGTGTCTCTACGAAGCAACAGTCATTTGGGGATGGGTCAAAATCTGGAGCCCCACCACCACCATCTAGCGGGCAACCTCCCAGGTCAAGCAAGGTATCATAAGGTATCCTAATGTCTAATGTCATGCCATGCCATCGCCATGTTGTTTTGCATGATTGCAAAAACTCTATCAATCTCCGACACAAGGTAGTGGTCGCATAACTCTGTGAGGTGAACGGTCGCCGGAGCAGTGTTCTGGTTTCTTCAGTCCAGCTGTGTCTTGGTAGGCTGAACAAACATAATTTTCAGCCACCCAGGCCCAAAGGCAAATCTCTGACGCACCAAACCATCCAAACCTAAAACCTTCCGAGCCTTTCTCGTGACCGATCTTTCAGGTGCGAGAACAACGATGCTAGCTTGGCATGCTGTCTTCGGAATCTAGGAATTGACCGGTCTCCAGTCTCCGGCAGAAGGGCAACACCTCGGACCCCCTCTGTACCCAGTCGCCCTTGGCCCTCGCCCTCTGGGTGACCGTGACCCTCGCCCTGAGCTCATCACAAACTGAACTGTGTCATGGAACAAACACCTGTCAGTTGATCAGATGTCTCACACCTCTGAACTAACCGATGATCACCGATGATACACTATCACTACCGAAAACTAACACAAACCCTGGCAATGGCCCCCTGGAAGAGTGTTTTCCTCTACCAACCAGTGACTCAGTGGTTTTCAGGGTCCATGGGATCGTCTTCCGTGTAACCGTTCTGTCTCGTGTTCTTCTCGTGTCCGCGTCCTGCACCTTTGCCTTGTTTCCGCAACAGCCCATGGCTGCGATGCACGGAGAGGGATTGATCCGGATGCTGGAGCCACAAACTGAAAGGCGTCCGTCGGCGATGCATGGAGAAACGCCGGAGAAACGAGCTGGTGGTGGTTGGATGTTGGCGTGTTTGGTGGTTTTGGACGGAAGCGATGGCAATGGTGTTTGAAGATGTATGAAGGCAATGCCAGAATATGCAGAAAAGCTTGGTGAAGCGAGTTCGCAGGGGCTCATGTGCCCATTGGGCACGCAAAGTGATGACCCATTGGGTCGCATGAGTCAAGGCACGGGTCAAATGTATGGTGGGTTTAGAATGGTTTGGAAGCCTATACTGTTGGCCGGCATCAGCATCAAATTCAATGATCTACTATATACTGCTGCCTCAGCCACGTCATTTTCACTTGAGGGCTCGAACTTCACCAGCGGTGGAGACACTCCGCCCCAATCCCGGCAGAATAGCCTGTGTACGCTGGCGATCTATACTGGCTTCGAAAGCCTTGCAACACGAATTAGAGCAAAATCTGGGCAAAAGTGGGCAAAACGACGCCATGCTTTCAATGGCGTCCAACTACCTGTGCTGGCGATCTATACTGGCAGCAATCGAGTCATGGGAGACTCCGGCGTTTGCTGCAGCAACTAGGGGACTCCCTGGCGCTCAAGGGAACTGAGCAACCATCCCACCCCTCACTGGGTCATCGAACAGCAAAAAATCGAGCTCGCCGGGGCTGCTTCTTCAATCTGCGCAGGGCGAGAAGTCACAAAGGCAATGCAGTTTCCAGGATCCGGTTCAGAAGGACACCTCGTTTTCCTACCAGCACCCGACAGAAAACACGTCACCATACGTCACCTTGGTCAGCCAAAAGCCGAGACGACCGACCTGTAGGAGGTTCTGGCGCTGGTAGGACCGACCATGCGCTGAGTTTCATCAGACCATAAGCGCTCCGGTGGGACCCTGATCAGCGCTCCGAGGGTCCGAGAGAACGAATCGACCAGAATCGGGACCGGCTCACAGGTCCGAAATCGGACACCAAGCCCACCCATCACAGGGTCCAAATGTTATACAGTAGCTTAGTAGCTTCCAATAACACCAAATAGGCACAACATATGGCAGTTGGTTGGCCCCCGAATTCCACACCCTGTCCCAGTAGAATTTCTATTGAAAGTTCTTCACCACAAAACGAACGGCGTACGTCGGTGGTGCCACCGACGGAACATCGGTAGTGCATCGATTTTTGTCGGCCTTCAGTGCATCAGTCACCGGGCTGGAGTCTTCAGTCAAGGGCGGTACAGAAGTCTCGGCCTGGGCGCACTTCGCTGTGGCCAGTGCCCTCCGTGAGTGAACTTGGCAGCCCAAAAGGTGCTCTTCCTGTACAATGTGGATGCTATCTTAGTCTGTTGAGTTAAGTTGCTAGAGTCTTGAATCTGTTTGTTGTGGGGCTGGTTAATTACATTCTCAAGGGAACAGGTTACCCCCACGGAGCAAGCCAAGGACAACAATTTTGTTGGACCAGGGCACAATATTGAGAACCCAATGGAACCGGCCCGTTTCATGTGACATTCCAAAGAGCGATCAAAATTGACGCTTAGATATTCAATCTTTACATGTACAATATAACGAGAAGGACCGTGCCATATTTATTCCACAGGTTCCTGTCCTTTAAAACAGCCCCGCACGCCTATAGCTGATCGTCCCAGGTTGGAAACAAGTAGGAGAAAAACCAAAAAAACAACGCACGGATGGTCCGGTCGTGTGAGGCTCCGCGTACGGCGTCTCCTCGCCTCGGTCACCGCGAGATCGGGCACCTTGCCCTCCTCCACGGCCGGATGTGGCACCTCACCGGTCGCCGCGAGCTCGGTCGCCCCAAAGCGGAGGAGCGGAAGACCGCAAAGGTGGCAAAGGAGGTCGAAACAGGAGGTTCATCCAAAGTTCGTCTTCAGGATGTGACTTCGCGGAATGGCAGTGAAAAACAAACTATATATATATATATTAAGATATCTTTTATAAAGATGTGTATAAGTGTATATAATATTTATATATAATCCGACATCATCAACTAAACCAGTGACCATCCAACAATGGGTGACCCATGGACTACCCTACACTACTTTCGGGATCTCAAACCCAGGAAGGATTATGTGAAATGGTAGGTTGGAAGGTTCTCCTGAAACAGAACCGGACAATTAGAGAAACACATGAACACAAAACCTGGTCGCACCCACGAACCCGAATGAACTGTTTAAATCTGTTTAACACTCCCGCGTGGCATTCTCCAAACATGGAACCATCTGAATCTGAGGAACCAAAACAATCCAAAACACGCTCGATTCAGCGTCTGGCTTTTCGAGCCCCACGGGCGGGTCCGTCGGAGTCGGCTACATGTCATCCCGGGCAGAAAAACATCGTCAGACCGAACAATCCCAAAGACTCCATGCATGAAATCACTGAATCACCAACGAGGTGCGCCCCTAGTTTGATGATGGTGTCGGGCATTTTCATCCCCCCATGAGATTCCATGGGAGCGGTCAGGTGTTGAAATTCTTTAGCTTGAAAATGAGGACACCCCAGCATCATGGATCAGACTTGCATTCTCTGCTGAGGAAAAAACTTCAGCACCAAACAAATGCCACGCTTGCGTGTTTTGACCCTCGCTTTTGATGTTTCCTTCTGTTATAGTTCTGTGTTTATTTACAGTATGCTTCTTAAATTTTGTCTGACTGTCCAAATCTTCAAGATTTCTCTTAATTCCATCATGTCCGATCATGTCCCATCGTAATCTCTGTCTAGAAAACGAAGGAGCTCTAGAAAATGAAGCGACGACATGCTTTTGCAAACATAGAAGCCTTGGACAATGACCTCGAGAGCATGCCTAGTTTCGATTATATACAGTAATTATGCCGTTTTCTGGGCTTGTCATTATTTATAAGTATATATAGTAAACTACTTTTCCTTAGACAATGCATAATATCCATGAGCCTAATGGGTTAGGGGTTCGATGCACTTCCTTAAAGAATGACGTTTTCTACGCACGTTGGCCCCTCCGCTCTCTAGGGCTAATTTCATGGGAGATGGAATTCGTGTCTCTGGGTGTGTCTTTTGATGCGTGCCGTGCCTTGTCGTTCTCGAGGCCGACACACGAATTCAATTCAATGAACCCCAAAGTAGCAAGCAGCTTGATCACGTTTGAGAAAGCTGGCAACAAGGTGGGTGGTCCGACCACTTGAACATGGCTACCCCGCCCCAAAGCGCCTCAACCTTCGCTGCCTTGCTTCCCTTGCAGCCCATGGCGGATGGCAAATGCTTTGTGCGAAGCTTTGGGAGGTTTGGACTTGCCAGCTTGAGCCCAAGAGCCCACACCCAACTGGTTCAGTTTTTTTGGTGAGAGAAGAACCAAAAAATATCACTACACGATTAGATACAATTAGACTGTTGGACCGTGGGAGTTTCACGTCCGACTTCCTGGCCGAAGACCGACCGTGTTGCACGTTTTCGTCCTCACCAGCGATCCAACGCCATAAAGAAGGAATTCTTCTGGGCGGCTTCAATTTGCAGCTGCATGTTCTCCAATGCTTTGCCCAGTGTAGTGGGCACTCACTCACAGGTTCTTGTTTTGAGAGGCCCTCGCTGTTGCTCAACGTATTCTACACTGAAGTCACAAAGTGCAGCAATACAGCGAAACAATCCGAAACATGCCCACAAGTAACATGCTCACAAGTGTTCGCTTTGCAAACGACCCCAAGCCGACTCCGAGCATCCACGGATTGATGTGCAAGTTTGCCCGTGACATAAGTGACTGATGATGACGTATGCACTTCATACGTGCTCTGCACTCCTCTTTGGATAAACTGTTATGGCCCCAAAAACATCACAACATCACCCCAACCTGGCGCGAATACCGCGCGAAGACTGCGGTCTGAAGCCACCCAATCTGGCTCGGGGTTACAATCTTGGCTCCCCGGCACCTGTGCATGTGCAAGCTGTGTCAAGGACGTGAGCCTTGAGCTTCAAACAAATTATCTCAAGAGGCAGCGTGGAGTGTGGAGCGGATCCCCGCCAAAAAACAACATGTGTAGAACATTGTGCAACACTACGTAGATCGGTGATGGCGAGCGAATGCTGGATGGAGGCGATTTCTCGCAGCTGCGAAGGGGGAAACATGAAATCATCCCGAAGAAGAAGGCACTACCTGTCTGTGGTGCAAGTAAAGGTCTGCAGGGTCTTGACTCTTGAAGATAGTTCTTTTGGCCCTGTCCTAATACCATATGGTTGAGCCTTAGAGTGACAAAAGGCCGCGCAACTGGGACCAGGGCAGGTCTCTCTCACTGCTCCATTTCTGGGCTTGGTTGGGACTTCACAGAAAAACACTCAACAGGTCGCACCGCTCTCCACGCAATCTTTGCTGCATTGGCCACACTGTGCGGTTGGCTTAGCCCTCAAGGTTACAAAGCATTGGCGGACACCAAAGTTCAGTACATACGTGTGATATCCTGAATGTAGTATCAATCTCCGCTAAGTTGTGGGAGCGTCGGCACACCTGGCAGCCACCCCGACTATGTCTTATGAAGCCATGCCAAGCCAGCTGGTCGGACACCAGGGTTCCACTCAGCTCGTTACAGCTTCGTGACCTTGTCCATTCACCCCCGGGGACGCCCGATGACTCTTCCTTGTCAATTGAATGTCATTGTACTGCCCTGATAAGGAACAGGAGTTTTCGGGGCAAGCCCAAGCTTTGCAAGGTGAGGGGCATAAAAGGCATTCATTCAATCCTCCTTGATGGCAGGAGTCCAGTGATCAGAAGCCAAATGTCGCTTCGCAGCGTTCTCAGCTGTTCAGAATGGCCAAATGCAGCAAGTTGAGCGTCCCAAAAAAGAAAACCACCACAAGGTCGAAAGGAGTGCGAAACCGATCCCCCCAATGAGTGGACCATGCAACATGACATAACATGACGCCACTCACCGACATGAAGGCTCCCATAAAGCGCACATGCAAGAGGTCGAGAGGCCAGACCACTCATTTTCGATGGAAGTAGGGTAGGGGTGTTTGACCGAGTTCTTGACATTGCGTCTCACTAACATGAAAGGGGGAGGAAAGTCGTCTTCTCTGGGCCCCCTTCCAGCTCCATGTCAGTGAGTCGAAGGCTACCTAGTTCAACCACGTTCAACCCCAAAGCCACCAGCTCAAAGAGGACTACAACAATGGCTGAAACGCTTTCTCATCTTCCATATCTCGCGGATTCACTTGACCATTCTACGACAGGCTCTGATCGGAAACGCGATCAGCGCGTCCCCTCAGTAGCAGAAGCCACAGAACCCCCCCAAAGCAACTTCAGACTCGCCCAACCTTGGCTGAGTTGACAAACGCAAGGGCACCAGGCGAACCTTGACCCGCTACTCTGCGAAGCTAGGAGCTGCCGTTCAAACAGGGTTGCATCAAACCAAACGCGACTTGTCAAACACATGTCAATGCTTAAAGCTCTAACTAAACATATTCATTACAAATTATTACGGCCACCCACCAGTCCCTTGGGTTTTGTGACCTTTATCACCACTGAACTATCAAGACTACTGCGACTGTTATTTCTCCGTTTAAAATATCTAGCCTCTCCATCTAGACCTGAACCATCTTGTCTTTCATCCTACTGTGACCTACTGTGAATGTTATGAAAGAATTATATATCCAATGATATAACAAACTCACCTATTTTTGTTTATTGGTGAGAATGTCACAAGCAAGTCTACAATTATATATATATATATCTATCTGCATATATTATATCATACAATCTATAGGGCACATGTGTGTTAGATTATCCGCGACCTCTCCCTGAACACGTACAGAAAGACTCAGCTCCGTCAGCTCAGAGTGAGAACAAATCATCGAGGGAAACAACTGAAACATGGCCTCGTCACAAACATTGCCGAAATCAAACTGTGAATTGTTATTGCAGTATCACTGTAACTAAGGTGTGCGGCTGACCGGCTGACCCTGTGATCGAAGCTTTTGGGTTGTGTTGACAGATGAGCTGCATGGATAGAGCCGATAAATTGCTTCTGGATTCTAAACGTAGACTAAACATCAAGCATAACCCCCTTGTGTAATTACATATGGGTTTGATTTTTGTTCCGGCATAATGCATTTCAGGGAATGCACAAATTCCGGCGGAATCCATTCACACCAAGCTGGAAAAGGGCCCGCTATCGCCACGCGAGCTGGCTTGCAAGATCTCAGGCCAGGTCATGCACATCCCGACGGTGCGAGGACACACACGAGTCACACGAGCATCGTTCACACCACGCGTCAGTTGGCATGAATGAAGGCACAAATCCATCACATCCGACTAATATTGACTAAGCACATGTTGGCATCCTGGGGGCTGAACTAGAGCACCTTTTCTCCTTCCTATGTTGGACCATCGAGCCGTTCTCATCCAAGTTCACGGGTCGAAAAGGTGAAGAACATTGGAAGAGCATGTCTTGATTTGCACCAATGACATGATGCTGCACCAGGAAGTCTGATGCTGCACCAAGAAGTCTGATGCTGCACCAAGAAGTCTGATGCTGCACCAAGAAGTCTGATGTATCCACAACGGTCTCTTGAAGTCTTCAAACTGGAATACTTGTTGTGACCAGTCTCTTGTGGGTCAAAGGTTCGTCCAACCATGTGCACCCAAGCAGCGTCACTTTCTCCTGAAGGCACGAAAATACAAAGGGAGGGCCAAAAGGCGTGCATGGTAAGAATATGACGGGAAACAGGCAACCTTCAGAAAAGCCTCATCACTTGGGAAACTGGTTGGAAGGTGGGTGTGGCCATCTGGAAAAAAGGCATACACTCCCGAAAACTAACATGGACCCTGAGAATGGCACCTTGAATTCAGGGTCCATGTTAGTCTTCAGCGGCCGCTACTCCATTATCAGCTGCTGCACGGGTGAACTTTCAAAAATTGGTGCATGAGGCACGTCCACGTATGTCCACGTTTGGTTCCTGTTGAAGTGTCGAACAGGAAACGAACCCTCAATCTGCTATGAAACGTTCATGATCAAATGCCCCAACTTAAGTGCTTCTGTGTCTCTCTGAACTTCTTGAGGTGTTGAACAGGTGCCCGCGAACCATGGTTTCAACCCTGCCACCGCGAAAACCAAACGGTACCAAACACTTCCAACCTGCCACCGGCGACTGGCGAAAATCTCTGGCTGTGTCACCTCCCCAGATCAACTGGTCCTGGGGCACTTCCTCCTCGCACTCGATCGGTGTGAGCTCCGCCGGACGGTCCAAGGGCTCCGCGTCGTGCACCTGGAGTGAGCACGGGGAACGCGTGGATGGAGTGGATGGTGCTCGTTTCTCAGTGCGTGGATTCGGATCGGGTGCCCCAAGAAAGAAGGACTTGGGAGAAACACATGGAGGCAGGATGGGGGATGCACACCAGCCTGAACATAAGCTTGAGGTGAGGACCTGTTTGGACCGACAGAGAAAGCAGGATGAACATGAGGATGAGGATGTGCGTGACGATGAGGATGAGTGCATGAGCCTGCTTGAGCATTTGGCAAGCACATGAAAACCACCCCTCCTGAGAAAAGCCTGGAAACCAGATCTTTCGGACCCTAGGCTTGGAGACCACCCTAAGCCTGAGGCCCTAATAGCTAAAGCATGCTAAAGCATGCTGAAGCAAAGCAAACTCAGGTAGCTACCTAATTTGTTCAGCCCATGCACTTGCTCACATACTGATGTTAAAAGAGTGTGGAAAGAATGAACGCAGCGGGCCCTGCTCAGATGCCCATCCCTGCACCAGAGTTGGCGAGTCTGTGAGGCTCAGAAGCAATGATTGGCAATCTTGACTTTTGAGAGCTACGGGGAAACCGTTGTATGGTCAATTCTATTGACCATCTCGCAAGCTCCACCTAGCTCGAATAATTTTGCACAAAAGGAGTTTTCTTTGGAGTTGGTGAAACATGAAGTAGGAATGCACTTAAAGTAATGGCCTAGCAGCACTTAGAATATTGACGCAATCGTTTTATTTCCCAATAATTCACTGGAGGGTGCCGGGGAGCATTTATTCATATTTATTTTACCTGACCTGGACCTGTGCTGAAAAAAATATCGTGGAGCATGCAAATAGAATTGTGACTGCAGCTGTGAGCATCCAAACTCACCATGGAGTCGGTTCGGGACAACTATCAGGTACTGGCGATTCCGCCTTTGCCTGCCACTGGAGTTTCATCACGTCACAGGTGTGTCCGGCCAGAGAAGCCTGGTCTTTGGGGTATGACACAGTGAAAAGGTCTTGTCAGGATTTGCAGGCGGTGGAGGAAGCCTGGGCCGTGCTCAGCAACGCTACCACCCGAAAGCAGTTTGACCAAGAGCTCTTAAGACAAGCTACGAAGGACACAGGGGGCATTGTGGATTTGTTTTCAGTTGGGGCTGCAGAAGGGAAGGGGTCAATTTGCAATATTCTCACTGCATCGTGTTTACTGCATGCTTCAAGGGTGCAAAAGCCCAGACAGCTTCCTAGATAAGTGATATTTGGCTTGTGGCAATGCTTTCACACAATGTGCATGAACGCAAGCAAACCAAAGTCCATTTCCCATCCTCTGCCCTCGTCTAGAGTTCAGCGATTCCAGTGCCAAGCCCAAAATGATACAGCTAGCGTCTACCCTGGCTTGCCAACAGTGGCAGAAACCTCCTGCTTCGCCGAATGTTGATTTTCATGGATGTTCCCTTCACCTACTTATCCTACTTCAACCATCCAACTGTGCTTTCCGCACCTGTCTTGGCCAACCTCGTCCTGCCCCGGCCTCCGAGGTGGCTTCCAACGTCGCAGAGGCCACGGCGGTGTCGGTCTCGGAGTCCCAAACCATGGCCTTACAGTCTCAGTGTGTCGTTGGGATCACGGTTGGGACATCGGTGTAGGGCCCTGGGATCGGTGGTGAGAAAGACCACCTGGATTGACAAGGAAGTCAAGGGACCCCCGGTTGGTAGAGGAACCTCCTTTTTGCAGATGCTATGACATCCACTCCCTTCCTCTTCAGAGTCCCACTGTATGAAGCTGAGAACGGCTACGTAGCGAACACTTCTCACACTGCGCCAAACTGTTTCATTCCGTGGCACCGCTGTGCACCCCCGATGCCTCTGCCTCCGTCGAACAGATTTCAACTCCTTCCGAACAGGAGCGGAAGGCCAGGCGAATATTCGTTCCAGGCGGCTGTTCGTTGGTTCTTCAGACTCACCTTGTGGCTGGCAGGAACGCCCATGGTCTCCTCAGGGAAGGCAAGAGCCCGACCAAGGGAAAACAAGGGGAAGATATCCCTGTGGGCCAGCGTCATCTTAGCACATATGAACATATGAATGTCAAGCCTTTTTCCCACTATATATATATACACACATTAATATATATTTCTAACCGACCCGGAGGTGGATCTCAACGTGTCACCACAGCCTGCAAAGTCTGCATCTGCGAATATCCCCACTGACAGATCAGCAAGTGAGTCTCCTACCCATCCGATCGGAGGTGGCAAAGCCGGAACTGCTCAGAAACAGTTGCCACCTTGTACTGCCAAGGCACCGTTCGTTGGCAGGGTTCAATCGACTGGGGTTTTCACCCATTTCACCTGCCCCCCAAAAAATCCAAATCTAGCCTGAACGATATATGTACTACGTTGTGCTACTGGGCGTCGGCTGCCCACCTCGTCAAAAGCTCTGTGCCGTTGGTGAAGTGAGCTTCGCTTCGCGCCGGAAAGAAATGCAGGAAACCCACTAGTAACGACTTTTGATGGGAGAGATCCACGTCTAGGTCGACCACTCTTGGGGTGTATATGATGTCTCATGACCGTCCTCCTTTCCCATTAGAATTTCATCACTGTGACTTAAATAAAAAATGATGCAACATGTCCGAAAGAAGGAGCGGTATACAACGATGTAAGTTATAAGGCTTCCGAGGATCCACTGGAGACGCGGCCTTGCTCTTGGTGCAACCCATCTTCGCGACTGGAGCTCTCCTGAGCTACGACGAATCGGCGTGCTGTGCCCCACTATGGCAAGCTTGTTCGACCAAAACTCTGCGTGTTCAAGTTAATGCAAGGCCTCACCCGGTGCCCTGCACCATCTACACAAAGTTGCCGTGATGGTTATAAAATGTTCTAAGCCATACCTACCATATATCATATCAGCAGCCCGTAGCCCCGGGCCAAAACTGATCAAAACTGGCACTATTCGGCCAAGATGCAAAAGGGTGGGGTCGAAAACGTCGTCAAACTTGCGCTTGAGCTTGAGTTTCTGTGCGCATTCCACACATCTTGCAGCAAGATGTATTCCCTGTCATGTCCAACTACGCCGTGCATGACTTTGTGACGTTTTGTGCTTACATGTGCTGATCTCCTGCACATGTAAAAACGCTCTCAGTATGGTGGATCTTTGCCAGGCATGGAGCAGATCCCGGTGCATGAACCTGTACGACTCCTTGATCTCCCAGCACCAGGGGACCTCCTCAGCTCCAGAGGCTCGGTCTCCGACTCTTCAGGACTCCAAGCAAACTTCGGATTTCTCTGTGAAGAAGCAGCATCACGGGGAAACCAAGAACGAACAAACAAGGTCACAGTAAAAAGGATTCTGTCACATGGGCCTTCTGAGTCTGAGAAGCACCTTCTATTCATTAAAATGAACTTATATTCACTTATATAATGTCCTTTTCTCCCACCAACCGACCAGCCCACCAGCAGGACGAGGTCGCCCGGTGCCCATGGGCCATCTGTTTTCCACACAGCACACGTTCCACACAGCGCACGGCCTTTGCGCGCAGAAGGCGTCGGCGTCCGTCTTCATCGGCCGAGAGAGGGCCATTTGGACATGACTCTTTTCAGCCAGATTCGCACCGGGAAAACAAACACAAAAAAAACAAACAACAAAGTGCCTGGTGCGGATCAAACCGAGTAGTTCAACAAAGAAGTCACCTATATGGCCATTCTCTGTGCTTAGACTCAAACGAGCACATCTTTCAGAAATCGCGTGTCGGTGCAGAGTGGCAGTTGGAAACTTCAGGATGTTGCTGACGAACGTCCGAACTGCATGTTTAGCGACCCTCGACCGTCTCGACCGTCTGGACTTTCACACTCCCTCAACATCCTCAACTAGTTCAGGCACAGAAAGTGTCTGCGACATTTTATTGTGGATTGGACATTGGATACCAATACCTGATTGTCTATGGTTGTGGCACCTGAGTGTTTGCAACCTGTAGACATTGAACCAATTCAATGAACCTTGGGAGATTTGTGGAGCTTGCAGTGGAAGCATGTCCACCATCTCGGGGGGGCTGTCGCGGCTACTCGAAGCATGTGGACATCGACCATTGCCACTCGCCTGGGGGAGATGTGACTGGGAAAAGCGTGCTTTTCTTCTCACGAACCAATGATTTGGGATGCTTGTGGAATCTTGGCTTCACGACTACGAATCTTTTGGTTTGGTCGTTAATTAAGGCAGCTTGACTCTGCAGGCAGCCCCTAGAGACGCGTGCAGGTCAATGTGCGACCAATCTTCGAGAAGTGAGGACCATGACACACGCAAAAAAAGAACCGCAAACAGGTCTCACAACCTATGTGAGGGCTCGCGCACATTGAGTTATAGGCCAGACTCCTTCATGGCCTCTATGCCTAAGCGTCTCTGCCAAGGTTGCTAGACACAGTCGCCACTCACACAGCACTGGCCACAATGTCCGCATGTCCTGGCAAAGGCCCTAAGTCAGGCCGTTAGTCCTGGTGTCCTCTAAAGGTCGCCCACACTTGGCGACGCGTCCATACCCAATCCCAGCGGGTCGACGTCTGGCCATCGGAGCCCGAGTACGAAGCGGCCGCCCGTGACTCCAACGGGTTGGGTGAAACGGGTTGGGTGCTGCCCACCCCTGTGCTTTCAATCGGTCCCATGCACGGTCAATCCCTCCATGCACGGTCAAGCCTCATGGCTCTTCGCACGAACCTCTGTCAGCTTCGGGATTGGAAAGGTGTTCGGCTTTCGGTCTCTTGGTCTACGCCTACGCCGGCCAATCTACAACATATCACACCCAAATCTCAATAAGTAGCACCAAAGTGTGTGTGTGTGTGAGTTGGGTTTCACACCCGTCGAGAGACCCTGTGCATTCCTACGTTTGAATTCCCAAACTGGCAAGTGATTAGGGAACTCTTTGTGGCTCTTCGGCTTCCTGTTGAAAGGAGAATCATAGAATCTTAGGAAACAGGGGGCCCCGAAGCTCTGAAAGTCCCTCCTCAGCAGGTTCTTCTAAGTACAGCTCATGGGCGATTGCGGTGTCCCCTGCCATCACCTGCCCCCTTCCCCGGCGGTGTCTCCTCACCCGGAGTCCGGGCATGGCATTCGCCACGCTGGAAGCGTCCTTCACGCGGGTGACCGGCTCTGCCACGGTGGCCACTGGGAACCTCGACCGGGTACGACCGGTCCGGTGTGTCGTCGACGTTGACCATGCCGTCTGACGTCGCAAATGACATGGACACACATGAGTGTAACTACGATAGACAAACATGTTACAGGACATGTTGTCGTAACATGGACATGGACACGGAAATGGACAAACATGGACACACACACACACATCACTTCAAGGACTTGAGTGATCAGTACCAACAACTTGTTTATAGTAGATGTTTTGACAAGCTTGGCATTTGACATCTGGCGACATCCGAGTTGCGGCATTGGACATTTGTGGGAGTTTGGCCTTTGGGGAAGTTGATCTTCTGAAGGCCTATAGAAACCAGCAAAGCAGCGGCTCAACGCTTCAAGGAGTCAACCAAGACCATTATATAATTACACTACAAATGCACTGACTGCTCCATCACAGAGTTGTAATGTCCAAAGCTGGCAAACTTAGGTGTGATGCAAGCAATTCATATGTTATACACCTTGTGCAGCATGTTAACAATGTTATGTATAACAATCATGCACCAAATGATATGTTGATCAACACTTCCGGAGGGTTCGGGTTGGATGATGGGATAACTCGACAAAGACTTTCTCAAAGAACGGGAACATGCCCTGTGCCATATGGCATGTAGAGGTGCTGTTCCTCATCATTCCAAAACTCTGATGCATTCCATGGGTAGGCACATGACCCAACACATGTTCTGTATGAATGCGTTCGGTTCTAGCTTGGATCCACCAGCATCATCCTTATGAGATTCAGGTCCGGCACGAAGCTCCCTGCCAACAGCTGCTAACCAATTGATGCCAATTGCTCTTCACTCTTCACCACGTGTGCTGGCTTTCTCTTCTCACATCCCAAGCTAATCTCAAAAAGGCTTCATCTTTGCCACTCTCGTATTCCTGGTCTATTTGGGTCCCCTCATTATCCCTGGTCCCATCGGTGAGCCCAAGCAGCGCGGTGGGCCCAAGGCCAAGCGCCATCTCTTCAATAGGTCGAATCACCAGATCTTCCTCAGGCACCTGCTCAAACTCCTCCAACACGTCCTGCCAGGCCATGGCCATGGCAGCATGGGGCACTGAACTGTTCTTCACATCCCACGGAACACCAAAAGGACCGAAGCTAGGCCATCAGTGAAGCCGCTTTCAGCCGAGCGAAGCCGCGGCTTGCCGAATCAAACTGGTTGGCAACAAGTTTTGTGTTGAATAGTGTGTCATTTATTGTTCGGTTTTGTCGGACGATGGGGCCAGCTATATGCTTTTTTGATGAATTGCTTTGAACAGCCCTTCATGCATGATGTGCCCTTGGCCCAACACAATGCCCATAGAATGTGAGAATCAGAATAACATAGAATAACATTGATCACGTCTGATTGGTGCTGTGGCGCTGACCATGGACAAAAAAGCACACACACACAAAAACGACCGGCATCCGGTAGCTATTCAACTGTTGAATCTTGCGGCTTTTTTCCCCGAGTTCTGGAGGTCTCAAACCTCTTCGAGAAGTGTTTTGGCCCGGGGGGATACCTAGGAACTCGTCCAGACTAGAATTCCAGCCCGAATCCATTCAGGCAGTATTTCTGCCCGAACATGGTTTTCATGCCCGACCCTGGAATTCTCGCCCGAATGTGTTTTTGCTCATTACCGATATATTCTGCGAGTGATGAATAGATGCAATGCAACTTGAGTCTACAAAATCCACCCAATCACACGAATTCTCGACGAGATCACAAAAATTAATGCCCGAATCACGCCGATTCTCGCCCGAAATGAAATGTCGGACATTGCCTTAAAACTGCAGATTTGCAGGTTAGGTGCTTTGCAAGTAATTTGCAGCATCTGCCGCTCTGCCCGAATAACGCTTTCTGCCCGCAGGCTGTTTTTAAGGACAAACCCTGAGGTTCAGGCAGATTTTCTTGAACAGGCAGAAATTTGAGTCTGAATGAGGGTCCAGGTATAGATCATGATGACTACGATTCAGGTGCAAGGCACTGTGCAATGCTTCGCAAATGCCACCTACATTCACACCACTAAGAACCTTTCAAATGCCAGGTGATCCTTCGGTCTCCACCACGCCCGGTGCCACCGCGCCCAGCCGCCCCCATACCGGTGGTTTCACGAGCAGTCCCCGGTGTCGGTGGAGGGCTCGGTGGCTGGGCAGGTGTCCAAATGGATGACTCCAATGGCCTCGTTCTCTTCCTGGAACGCGGGACAGCAGGAAGAGTAAGGCTGCAGTCGGCCTGACTGCTCAGAGGCAGGAGCGGAGAGGAGGCGATTTCGGTGTTCGGCTTTTGAAAGAAGAAAAAGCCTCGTTGGTTCGTTTTGGGGAGCGAAAGGAGATTTTTGACCGTTCTGGAGATTGCACTCCGGCGGACACTTGATCTATTATGGTTTCGGTATGTAGGCGTGCACGCACACCTATACACACAAAGAAATTAGAGTGGTGCTAACATTTGCACACTGCAAATGAACAGTGTGCTTGATTCGACATTTGAAGAGGAGTTGACTCAAGGCATCCAACAAGTGGTACATCTCTTTCACAACATCGGCCAATGATCTAACTCAATGCCTGGTGCCTGTCGTAAAGCAAATCCATGCAAATCCTGTTGGAGCATATTGGATAGCCGGGCGGAGGTTTGCGTGGAAACCGCCAAAGTACGGTGAGACTGACAAACAGAAGCAGCATGTTTACTGCAAGTGGTACCGTTTCATATGCACACAATACCCTAGACTGGGCTCCAAATGCACACAAACGGGCTAAGTCAAGGACTTCAACCCTTTTGTGGTCTTCACACGTCTTCCTGTGACGTGATCGAAGCCGAGCGTACACCCAGCGTGCCAAAAGCCAAGTCACCCTGCTATGCAGGCATGCCAAGGACTTGCTGGCCTGGTCCCAGATTCCGGGCTCAACAGAATTCAAGAATTACATTTCACTAAGAGTTCGAATCTGTCCACAGGAGCGACTATCTCTTCAAATATCTTCAAAGGCCTTGGATTTCACGCAGTGAGGTTAGATTGGGAGGTGGTCAGTCGGCATTCTCTCTCTCTCTCTCTCCCTCTTTCCCTCCCCCTCCATCGGGTCACCCTTCAGGTCAGAACTTGTGGACAGCCTCATCACTCTTTCTTTCTGTGCATCACCCACACTTCTACCTTACCACTGCACTAGGAGTAGCACACAGGAGTATCCGGGTGCTTCAAATGTTGGTCATGCTTGGTCTTTGGATGCCTTTGGTCACCTAAACCAACATTGCAAATTTCGAAGTGCCATCTCATGTGTGTCCAAGTGTGTCCACAACTCTCATCTCATCATGCATCTACCATCAAAATCAAGATCAGCCGAGGGTAGCTTTGCTTATCTGTTTGAATTGGTGTATTCCAAAGGGGGACACTCAAAGATAGCAATTAATATAAGTTGTATTTTGATTGTTTTAAGTAAATAATAACTGAAACTCGTTGTTATGACAAATGCATTAAATGAAACACAATGTACAGTAACTTAAATGGTGCATAAATGACGAAAACGTTATTACATAATTGCAAAACATGTTGACCAGTATAACTCCTATCCTATCTCATGTGCCTCCTGAATGTGTTCAGTCAACTTTTCTCAGACACATGTGTCAGGACTTGTGCAACAAGCAACCCATCTCATAATTGGCACAACTCCTAGCTCATGTGGGGGTAGTATACAATCAGTGAAGCGGCAGAAACAAGGGTTCCAAGACCTCGGACGACCTCGGTTTTTTCGAGAGCCGCGACCCTGACCCTCTATGACGACTGACCCTTCACACCGGACACGTCCGTCATCAACGCCTGGCAGCCCATGGGCTCAAAACCAACCCCCGACAGCCTTGAGCCGAAGATGACAGCCGAAACAGGCAAATTGGAGGCAATAAGTGGTCATGTTCAGACCTTGGCCGACCGCCTCGAGCAGAATGCTTCAAGCCACACCAATGGGGAGCCGTCCATCCAAGTTAGGAGCCTCACACCCTTTCCACTGGTGGGGTGCTGGACCGGTGCTGGAGGTAAAAATCAGAACCGATACGCCGAGAAGCAAACTTTCTGGCTCATTTGCAGTCATTGCTTCGTATCATCATCTTTGATTGCTGAAGAAGCCTGAAAGAAAATAAGACATATTCCCCAGAAGGTGATTTACACATAGAGAAAGTAAAGCATTACCTCAAGCAAAAACCATGTCATGTACGTAGAGCTAGATGCTTCCCTACCCTTTTCTCCACTCGATCAGTGGGGAGGGCCTCCACCAATCACCACAAAGTCTTCATCAGAAAGTACCGAATGCAGGGTCCAAAGACTAAAGATGTCTAAAGTCTTTATGGTCCATGCCTCACCAACCACAAATATGGGGTCTTTTTGCGAATCTGTGACCGCCACATGCTCCTGGTTTTTTCACTCGCTCCTTCGGATCATGACACGCCATCCATCCCCGCCCTTTTGCTCTTCGCTCCACACGCCGCGCGCTTCGTACGCGGCAAGGCCCGTGCAGCGCCCGCAACTTGGAAGACCGGTGGGTTCTGCCGACGACCGGAGCATTGGAGTAGAGGGTTTTTTGCGCTTGGGCCGGCATGGACGGGCACAAAGGAAAGCGTCCTGTTGGTCTTCATGGTCAGAAGCTAATGAGAAGAAATGTGAATAGCCATCTTCTACGTTGGCTTTGAACATTTGAAGGGATATATAGGCCAAGGCACATGTTGAGCCCTGGAGCCCTCACTCTGGCCACATGCACACTGGCCTATGCAAACTGGACCGAGGGGTGCATCAATAAGCTCGATTCCTCCAAGATCACGCAAAGACTGCGTAGATTCCCAATGGAATCTAATGATGAACAAAACCTACTAAGGATGGCCTCCAACCTACTAGCGATAACTTTGTAGATTCTTAATGGAATCTGGGAAAGTTTAATCACATGCGCAAAACAAATCCGATCGCTCAGAACTGGCCCATGAAGCACAACCACTGACATTTGCCTGTTGGTGCGTCTCTCCAAAGTTGCAAAATTAACCATATCCTGCTCATGGACTGCTCCCTGAAACCACGTCAAAAAAGCTGCTTTGACTCTGCTTTTGGAGGAGTCACCGGTCTTCCGTACGAAGGGGACATGAAGATCTTTGGTCTTCTTTAGGACGCACGCTCAAGCGCCTTCACGCTGGCTCTTGTGCCGTCCACCTTCGAAAGTGGACACATACAGTCAGCCATCCCCAATCCGAAACATATGACTTGTGTTTCACTTGGTGTGTTAGTTATGTTCTCTTGTTCACATCTAAACTACGTAAACTATAGTTATATTTGGCTCTATACCCTGGGGTTCCAACAGCCAAGTTTAACTTATACTTTTGTAAAAGACCAAGTAAAACTTAGTCGCCATTTGGGGACTATGTTTGACTAGCAAAGACCATGTTATGTCAAGCTCATATTCAGCTCATTTTCACACGCCGTTCTTGTTCGATCTCGCAAGATGGCTTTACCTCTCGCGATTCTAAGTCTCTTTGAAGCGCCATTTCAGCGTTTTCAAGTGGAGGCGGCTTAGTCTCAAGACCTGATGAGGATAGGACGATCGCCTTCGCCACTTCTTCAAGAGACTCATCCAATCTTCATCGCAAAAAGTGTGGATAAATCTTGGGTTCTGTCCTTGGAGCAAGCGATGGACATCATCCACAGCCAAAAAGGTGAAGCCTGGAAGCACATAGAAGAACATAGACGTTGTTCCTCAGACTTCACCTTTTTGGTTTCGATAATTTCGATATCCACAATTTGACTCCACTGAGACTTAGTCATAAATTTGGGCAGGAGACGGCCCAGAAGCACCACATCCCTCAAGACATGAAGGAAAGCCTCAGGAAACAGCAGGGTCTAAAAAAATATTGCGAAGGGATCGGTGCAAGGGCGATCAATTGACCATCCGACTATCCCGTACTCCAATTAACTTTGGGGGGATCCCGCTGCATAACATGGTGTCAATTTCCGTGCACGGTGGTGTTTGACCCAGAGCGTGGGTTTTGCAAGCGATCGACCTTGTGTGCATGACGCTCACACCGACCAGGAGTTGGTAATCTTTTGCACTCAAAGTAGCATGGAACTTGGGAACCATGATCCAGGACAGCCTCCCCGACCTTAGATTTAAACAAGCACTGTCCATCGAATCCCAGGGATGTGAACAAGCACTGTCCATCGATCCCACCTGGAGCTCTGGATAGACAGCTGCTTGAAGCATCTCAAGTAGGCCAACCCAGCACTGTGCAGCTCAAGCGATTCATTCCGAGACCTCAATCCAAAAACCAAGAACCCAGCCCCCGAAGCAAAGTGCGTGGAACTGGTACTGTTCTCCATTTTTACGAGGATGCGTTTGTTTCGCCATGCTGTGGATGGTGCCGAGCGGCAAGAAGCGTGAGGCGCGCTCGGAGAGGGCAAAGTACCGGCATATTCCCCTCCTTTGTGGCCAGGAGGGGCACAAAATGAATAGCTTTGGTACCGGTGAATTTTGGGAGATTGTGGTGGGTCCTGCAGGCCTTGTGATTGGGATCCTCCATCCTCCATGATTAGTTTCACCAGCGGACTTAGGGATTGAGTCTATCCTGGTGAGATCCTGGTTTCATGAAGTGTTGAAGCAGGGACACCCCCCAGGGTCTAGAATGAAAGTTTATACACCTCTGTGCGCCCCAATACACAAACAGGGTTCTCCATCCAGATATCAAATTGGTGTAGGTCGAAGCCTTCTTCATTCTTGGGCATTTCAAGCCTAGCCCATATAGTCAATGAGAACCTGACGCAACAGGTGAGGATGGTGCGCATGTGCATGCAGGGTCACGCGATAGATGGTAGAATCAGCACTGTTACTATCACAACGGGACACTGAAGCAATTGAACATTTGGACTGGTCATCGTCAAATTATGTTCTTTCAATCAAAGCGCAACTGCTCTCCTAAGAGCCAAACCCTGGAACACTATAGAACAACCACGGTGTGAAACCAAGCTTCAACGCAGCCTCTGCTAATCTAGATCGGTCATCACGATTCTGAAAGGCAGGATCGGAGTTCACCAAGATGAGGCAGTGCAACAGCCACTGACACAAGACACGGCTATTGAAACCTTTTGCGTTGAGGAAGAATCCATATGTGCCTGGCCTCACCAATGATTTCACACTGAACCGCTTTTGCGAGCAAGGAATCCTTTCCTGCTTCCTCCAAGCCGTGAAGTGAAGAAATGCACACTCGATAGCGTCATTAAAGTCATGTGCAACAGGTCCAAAATAGGCCATTTGTAAGAGCATCCCCCTTGGGCGGCGCATGGGTGCACGCCACATCCAAAACCCCAAACCTTTGGCCTACTTCAACAACAAAGCTGGCAAATTAAGGATGAATCCTTTTCGACTTCAGTCAAAGTTCAAAACCGAGCCATTGGAGATTGCAAGCATGCCCAAATTGAGAATGTGCAAGGTACAACCCTTCAGCAAGGATACCTCGAAGAAGCTAAGCTGCACCAAAGGACCTTACATTAAATGATTCTTGCATCAATCAATATGGCAAGGACACTATCGAACAATCCAAACCAGCAAAAATGGAATTTAATTACCCCCCCGCAAGAAGCATTGTTCTTCACCCTGTGGGATCTCGTTCGCCACAAACTGCGCAGTGGTCCGCAAAGTCGAGGCCCAGCCTGATGAAAGGACATCCAGATCTGTGTAATCCAATGTATCGATGTCAGTGCAAGCTTGGCAACGGAAGCAAACCTTTTTGGCAATCCAATATGACTGGTGCCGGAACAGTTGACGAAACCAGACTTGGTCCCCACGAAGTTCTGTGCAAATGAATCGGCGGCCATCAATCCCGTGATCCGTCAAGTGGTTCAAGGACTCTGTGAGGCGATGAAGGATCGGGAAAATAGTTTTTTCGATCGAGGAGATTTGTTCGCTGTCCACGCAGAAAAGCATAAAACGTGATAGGCGGGTCGCCTTGGGACGAAACAAGGGAAAGCTCAAATTCATACCAAGCACTTTGTTCATGGGAGCGTTTTGTAGCCCGATCTGCGCTTCATCACCATACAGGCAGAGTGGAACAACTGGCATGCCTGCAGCCTGCCGGAACGCCCGAGTGCTCACGGCTACAGTGTCCTGAAATGCCTCCATGTGCGACCAGTATTGGCGAACGCGAACGTTGTCAATCGGCAAATGGCACTCTGACACCAAATAGTCCACAAGTAGATGAGGAAGAATCACAGGCACTACCAGTTCACCATCTTTGCCATTCGGCATTTTGGCAATGACTGTCACATTAACCGGTTCCTGGGTGCACGAACGACCAAGCAATCAAAACAAGTTCTAGGCCCGCACTTTGCACCATGAAAATACAAAACCGTTCGTTCACTAGTGCAGGAGTCCACTGGCAACTTGGTGTTGCGGAAGAAATCACGAGCTGGATTTCTCCCCCGATAACTTGCAAGTTTTGCAGTCCATCCAGAAGTGAACCCCTGTGCTTCCTCAGATGTATGAGCATGCAGGACTTGCGCGAACCAGTCCGCTGCACAACCCCCCCAGCACCAATGCACACGAATTAATCTTGGCCAAGATTCACAGTGCGTAGCTCTAGCAGATCTCATGGCCGCTTGAGCACTAGATTCCTGATCAGCCACGTGCTCAGCACCCCCAAACGAAGGAAACCAGGCAAGGCCGCAACGATACCATTTACCGGCTGCAATAATTTTAATGGCTCAGCTGAGTCTCGCCAGATGCCACACGCTCGACAAGGTCTCTCTCCAGTGGACTGACTGTATCAACACCAGCACCTGCGCCAAGTGGCCAAACAACGCCCTACCCCAATGTCAAAAAAACAAAAGTGTGCTTCCAACCAATCACTTCGAACACGACTGGCATCGAAATTGATTTCAAATTTCTTCCTCAAGCGAACGGTGCCGATGGAGGCCGGAGACTATAGGCCGAAGTTGAAAAGCCCAGCAAACCTACACACGTGTGGAAATGGGAGCTACTCGACCCTGCAGCCTCCTTGGACTGCTCCCACGTTAGCTGCAAACGCACACGCACCTGATTGCTAGGATCTATAGATCTATCACATCCCTGCCCCACATTCCTGGCTTTGTATGCATTCATGTATCGAGGGACCCCACCACAAAACAACTGTGTGAGACTATGTACTAGCTAGGTTAAGAGGGGGCAAGGGTGCATCGCACTCTACTTACAAAAAGCGCACCCGCTCACCGACTCACCCCATGTGATTAAGACTTCCTGGACTTCTTAATCTTTAGGGGTTCACAGGCTTTCTCCAACTCCTTCTTGGCTGCAGCGCATTGGTCGCTAGTGTCTTGCGACACCTGGCAATGGGTCACAAGTAACTTCAACTTGGGTGCCTTTTGGGGTGCATGTGCATGTACGTGACCATATATTGAATGAAGTTGAACTCAAATGCCTAGTAAATGACAAGTTGAATTGTCAAAGTGCCACGTGTGTGCCTGCCCAGCATCGACTTCCTTCTGAAGACTGGTACGGACATCCTGCCAGAAATTCCCAAAGTGCGGGGGACATGTAATGGACGATACCGCACCTCGCACACCTTCTTCTTATCCAAATAGTCATGCTTCACAGACTGTGCGAAGTTGTCGCTCCTGAGCATGACACAACTCAAGTACACCCTATTGTACTCATGAACCCAACCCCAACTTTTAAAAATGAGGACGTGGCAGATTCATGATATTGTTCTTCATCAGGTCTCCAGCCCACTTGATTTTGTTGCTCATCTCATTCACGGCCTTCCACACTGATGGTTGTAAGTGACAGGGTGTCTAGTTATGTTTCCCCATCAAACCCCTCCAAAAATGACCTGTTGCTACAGCTTACACCAGCTTGATGTTTGGCGCATATCCATGATGAGCCTTCTTTCCATCTTTCTTCAGCTGATCGGCCTGTTCTTTCTCGAGCCTGGCTTTCTTTTGCTCATCCGTCTCCTTTTTTTCTCCATCCGCTTCCTTCTCTGGCTTCGCCTTTCTCTTCCTGTCTTTCTCCTGCTTCTTTTCCTCTTTTTCGCCGCCCTTCCCACCTTTCCCAGTCCTTTTGGTGGTCTTATCCTTTATCTGATCCTGGCATGACCAATAAGCGACCAAGCGTACCCGGAACTGTAAACTCATTGGATCGGCTACAAAATTATATGGGACTGAACTGCACTGCTGTAGACACTTTCGTCTAGATCAAGCAATCACACCCCAAAAGAAACAGTCCTGCGTCTTCGGTTGTCTCTTCGGCTTTGCTCCACTGTTCTCATCGCTTTCACTGTCCACCGAATCTAGGGCTTCGTACAGTCGGTCAAGTTCCTCACACTCCTCCTCCTCCTCACTCTCTTCAATGAGGCAGAGGTACTGTTTGAACTCCTGGCTGGCACCAACACAGTAACCAAAAAGAATCCCTGCCAAGCTGCAGCCAAGGACAAAACAAACAGGACAGTTTATGACCGAACACACCCAAACAACTACTCAAAGATACTCAAATTTGGATTCTGATATATGATCTTGCAATTGTCACAGCCCCGCCTCCTGTTCAGGTAGCTCTGGATGAAAACGGACTTCACTAACTTTTAGCTTGGGCTCATTCAACTTGTGATCTCTCAAAGCCTTTGCTATTGGCTCTGTGAAGCGGTCCACCATCTCGTGAAAGAAAAGCCAACGGCGCACCCCCCTCTTCTTGGTTGTCGATCGGTTTCTGATTTGCAAGTAAAACTTGGATTGGTCCCACTTTCCATCACCACAGCTGGACCAGGCGTCATAGAGGACACTATTGAGACTCGAACCTCATTGGTGCACTTGACCGAGCGAATCGATATACCCACTCTCAACCTTTAGATGTACGTACAAATGCAGCATGCACACGATGTATACTAGATCATTCGAGCCGCTTCCATGGGCAGCTTGTCCCATTTTTCGAAGCTCTTTTGGAGTGTCTTTGTCTTAGCAGCAGTGGCAAGCGATGTGAGTATTGGAGTATTGCTGACATATATGGCTGACATAGTTCATTCTAAAAGTTACTTAGCTCATGACGGCGGATGTTGCGGAAATACCGCATATAGCGAGCATGGGCAGCTCGTCGGCGTTTCTCCAAATCTTCAAGATGCGCGATCTGAGAATCAGCATCAGCGCCCGTGGAAACCGCTTCAGCTTCTTTTTTCAGAGCTTCAGCCTTCTTGATAAGCTCCTGAGCCTCTTGGATCTTCTTTGCCTTCTCTGATGCGTCTCCAGGTTTCTCTTCCGCTTTCTTCTTTTCCTGTTCTTCTTGCTTCTTCTTCTCTTCTGCTGCAATCTTCTCGGCCTTCTCTGATTCCTCCTTCTGTTTCTCCTCAGCTGCCTTCTTTGCCTCTTCTTCTTGCTTCTTCTTCTCTTCTGCTGCAATCTTGTCGGCCTTCTCTGATTCCTCCTTCTGTTTCTCCTC
>CAXAMN010001825.1:298653-355675 GCA_963970005.1 Durusdinium trenchii | reverse complement strand
TCTGCTGCAATCTTGTCGGCCTTCTCTGATTCCTCCTTCTGTTTCTCCTCAGCTGCCTTCTTTGCCTCTTCCTCTTGCTTCTTCTTCTCTTCTGCTGCAATCTTCTCAGCCTTCTCTGATTCCTCCTTCTGTTTCTCGTCAGCTGCCTTCTTTGCCTCTTCTTCTTGCTTCTTCTTCTCTTCTGCTGCAATCTTGTCGGCCTTCTCTGATTCCTCCTTCTGTTTCTCCTCAGCTGCCTTCTTTGCCTCTTCTTCTTGCTTCTTCTTCTCTTCTGCTGCAATCTTGTCGGCCTTCTCTGATTCCTCCTTCTGTTTCTCCTCTGCTGCCTTCTTTGCATCTTCTTCTTGCTTCTTCTTCTCTTCTGCTGCAATCTTGTCGGCCTTCTCTCGTACCTCTACCTCCTCATCATTTGAGAACGCTTCTTCCTCCTCCTCTTCTTCGATCAGGATCTCTTCGTACTCAGATTCGTCTTCTTCAGCCAGGTCCTGGCACAGGCTAATGGTAGAACCTTCTAATCCATTAAATTTTGGGTCTGTCCTTGTCATCGGAATTGTTCTTCTTGCTGTCACCCTTCTCAACGTCTTCAGCCTGACACAAGTTTTAGTATTTTCGAACCACGAATGGGAAAAGGGAAGTTGATATACAAACTTATTCCAAAGACATGGGGTCAGTCCTTGTCGTCCGGTGTTTCGGATGCTTTCCTTTCTGGATCCTTCTCATCTTTGTTGGCCTGACACAGAGGAACGAACTTTCTAGTTCTTCCATGAAATTTGGGGCCAGTCCTTGTCGTCAGATTGTTTCCCTTGTGGATGATCCTCTTGTTGGTTGGCCTGACACACATGTGAATTCTTGGAAGCACGAATGGGGAACACTGGACCCACAATAGTGCCTGTTTCCACCTTCGAATGGACTTGGTACGCTTTTCAATTCCAGCATCCTGCATGGACCCAGACCCCCAACACTTGGAGTACTAGACCGGGTTGAAAGCCAAAAGCTCCTCATAGATGGCGGAGACAAGATCTTTCAGTTTCTTCATGTTTCCTTCTTTGCGCCTTGCAGGTTGCAATTGTTGCATGTGCATGTGCATGGGTGAATCTTGGGAGATCCTGTACCTGCTGTTCTTGGTCCGACCATGACGATGAAGGATCTTGCTTGCGAGCAATCTGTGTAGGCCCCCTTCTGTTTCAGCCCAGTCCTAGGTCCAAGGGTTCTCGTTGATTCGGGTTGATTTCCATAGTACTAGTGTTGTTCAAGTTCTTCATGCAGTGCACAACTCAGTTATGCAACAAAGGAACCACCGGATCATCTCTTGCGGGATCCACCAAGCAGAATTCTTGGCAAATATCAGCCAAGGCCTCCTAGCGAAGAACAAAGGTTCGAATAAGAATACATGCCGTCAGCACTCCGACGCCTCTCCTTAACCTCCTTCTCGGTAGGCGACGATAGGGCAAACGATGGTAGCCACATCATGGCAAATTTGGTGTTGATGTCCATCTCAATCTGGCATGAGTAGCGCGTGACAAACCAAGAAAATGGGTGCGAGTTGAAAAACTCGGCCGGAGATACCTTGTCCTCGCTCAATCCTTTTTTGGGATCCACTTCCAAAAAGGTGAAGGTAACTGGAGGCACCTGGAGGTCGGGCCACAAGATTTTGGCACCAGTATTTAAAGTAGTAGACTGGGTCGGTCTTTGCAAGGAAACAAAACACATTTTGCACCTTGCCGTCCATCAAGGTCTTCTCAATTTTGTACTGCGGGATCCCTGCTCTCCGGCCCAGCTCCACAAAACGTTCCTCCCGGAAGTCGCCCGAAAACATCTCGCGGTAGAACTCCTGGACATGTTCATGTTGTTTTGCACTATCGGTCGATCGTTTCGATGGGTTTTGATTTTTTGGACATGTTCAAAACCAGGATGGATGTTGGCCCAAATGTTCTGGCCTTCAAAAGGGCCACCCTGTGCTTGTCAGGCTTGGACACCGGCATGGCCAATGAGAGTGAGCTGCACTACACTGGCCCTCGCACACTGTCAAACATGAAAATCATGAAGTCTAAAATCAGAATGAATTTTCACACTGGAATCACCTTGATTGAGCCACTACAATTTTTGGCCGGTCATTGCAGAAATTGTGCAATGCAAGGACTTCTTTCAAGCTGGATTGGCAATCACGGTTTTAATCGGCTTTACTGGTTCATGCAGCTTGGAAGGGAGGCACCTGGTTGGCTAGGATCCGTAGCCCGTTTTCCTAGGCCGCACAGGTGAGTGGGAGAAATAAAAAAGATACGGGCCAAGTTCCAGGCTTTTTCTGAGGGCTTTCTGCATGGCATGGGGGCCGAAGTGGACAGGTGAAATGATCCAGAAAACATTTGTGCATGCATGCAGCATGTAGACCTCCGGCGGCCTAGGACTCATGTTTGTCTGCATGAACATGACTCGCGATCCATCGCGATCTGAGCCTGCACGGCCCTCGCATCAGAAAAACGCCTGAAGCAGCGGGGTCGCAAGGCCTGAGGTGCTGGAAAGTGGATGGATTGGAAGGGGAATGCACATAGTTTGGACAGGAAAAGTGGCTAGTTTGGAAGAGGTTGTATATGCCCTAAAGTAAAACATAGTTCTCAACAAAGACCATGTTTATCTTAGTGAAACATGGTCCTCATCCAGGCCCAAGTTTAACTCGGCGCTTGACGCCTAGGGTATATACTTAGACTTATTTTTTATGCTGGGAGATTCTCTATATATATATATATATATTGGGGCATGGTGAGCTTATCTTGAAACCACTGCATGACGGCCGTTCATAAATGGGATGCAATCCCAAAGCGCGCCACCAAATGTCAGGTGGAGCATCAGCCAATTATGACGCCCTCCCCTTCCCTTTATCATCAGTGACAACTCCCTACATAGCGCGAAGTGTGCAATCGAAATCATGCGCAACATACACATGCGACCTTGTTTTGGACAATGGTACATTGATCCTCTGCTTGATATGTTCTATCGTCTTTCTCTAGCTGCAGCTATAGGGTGTAAATTGTACAAATCTGAGAAATCACAATTCATTCATACAACCCACATCCAAAGTGGCCTAGGGCCTATCACTTTATACCAGCCTCGCTGAAGCTAGAGTGAAATTGTCTTCGTCGCACGTTTGCTGGGGGGTGGGCAAAACCTTTCTCTTCCAGTTCCAAAGTCCAGGAAGCTGGTGGCGCTACAAAGAGATGCAACAACTCAAGAAGCTGGGCTCTTTCTCATCCACGTCATGTTGAAGATCCTGCACCACGACATCCACAGAATCAGCCTGATCGTTGCGGTTGGCAGCGTCGGGATGTGCCCTGAAGGGCGTTGTAAGCCCAAACACTGGGTGTTCATGGTTGTTATCTCTCGTGGCTATTGGAAATTCGTGGCCATGGCATACAACATGTTTTGTGGGGATTCTTGGTCCTACTTGTCCCCAAACCTCCTTGTTGGGGAGATGACCCCCACATCTTGGGGAAATGCGCTGGATCGCGCCAATTGTGCCAACATCCCTGCAGGATCTTCCACACCAATTGATCACCCATCACAGGCCGTCCCAAGAAGGGGTAGCCTCGGCGAGCATGGTGCCTTATGTTATCCTCATCTCTTTGCGCAGGTTCCGTAATTGAGACGAACACCGGCGTCAGGGTCGACAGAGTCGACAACCATCAGGGTCGCTTGCTACAACAAACATGTATTCAAATGTGATAGCAAGCCCGTGATGGCAATCATATTTGGCTCACCTCCACTCTTTTCCCAACACCAATTCCAACTCACTTCTTCCAGGAACCCCCTGCATTGCCTGCGTCTCTACTCTCTCTCTCTCTCTCGCCTCAATGGACGAGATCTTCGTCTCGCCCTCCTGCGTCTCCTCGGAGGTCTCCTCGCCCCGCAGCACCGGCTTCGCACGTGACTCTGCCATCTGCGGCACCTGGCGCATCTGGTGCACCGAAACAGCAATCGGGCTTGAACACGCTGGTGGGATAAGTCATGTTGTCCATTGGTTTTCCGTTTTCCATGTTGTCTTCTTGCATGTTTCCATGATGCTTTTGCAATCTCATTCTTGTTTGAAGAATGCACCAATGCGATCACGTCATGTCATTTTGCTGCGCATGGGGCCAAAACAAACGATGGCCAGCACAGGTGCCAGCTTACGGCACAGGCGTGCCTCTAGCTGGTGTTTCTTGCAAAGATTGCAGCCCATGATGAAGCGAAGAAAGCGAGACGTTTGAGCAACCAACGCTGAGACGGCAAATGTACATCAATAGATAAATTTCACAGATAAACAGATATGCACATACATAGAAATAATGTGCACAAGTAGTTACATAATATAGAATTAGTGTAAAGTACCCGCATTGCACACCCATATAGGGGTTGAAGAAAGCAGCTGCAAACACAACACTTTGCAATTCCCAACTGTATATATATATATATATATTTTTCCAAAATGTCCAAGTCTTCATCCCATGTGTGCAGCAAATCAGTTCCTGAAGGCATTCAGCAGCTGGTGACCTCCGAATAGAGGGAAAATTTAAACAAATGGTTTGGAAGGTTCTTATATGTTCTTATATAAACTGTCTAAGATGCGTAACTTTGGAGACGTTGAAAGTTAAAACCCATGTTGATTTGGAGGAACTACAGTAGATCTTCCTAAAACGCCAGTGGCCCCTGCTACCGCTTCTTTTCGGCGCTTAGTAGTACACTGGCTCCAAGGACGAGGGCGGCTCCATGGCCTAGGAAGACCGATGCGGACGACCGATGCGGAGGTCACCACCGAATTCGAACCCAAACATGACCTCCGTTGTGATAGGAAAGGACCATCTGTTTCAGTGATGTGAGGTCCAAAATGCAGGTTCTAGGCATGTGTAGGTCGTTGACCTTCCACCATTTGGGTGGTTTCCCACCATAAAGCTCGCAGTGTGTCTCTTGAGACACTTATATACCCACCCCTTCAGGTAGAGCACAACGTAGTGCGACTCACAAGCTTTGAGAGGAGCCAAAGCAACCACCAAAATATATTGCCAAGGTTCTTAGACAAGCTCCAGCATGGATTCATTTGGAAGTGCGTGATGGGTGGCCAAATCTTCAACCTCAAGGTTCCTCTAGGACTCTAGGACATGGAACCCCTTCGCGGCAAAAAAAACTAAGTCTTTTCTGCTGTCGTCGATTCGATCGACCCTCCCCACCCGTCTAATTCTTGGTTCGCCCGTGGAGCTTCGCTGGACCGCTCACTCTGTTGGATTCGAGCGGAGGCGCACCCCATTGCCCCCAAGAATGTTCAAGAATGGTCAAAAAGGGTTCTCCGTTGGCAAGGTCGGAAACATGTTTATACATAATATACACAACATTACACAACTGTCAGCCCAAGTCCGCAAAAAAACAAAAAACACACATATATATATATATATAATATACATGAATTGACGAATAGGAGTGACCCTGGCAGTTGTCATTCTTCAGAGCGCATCCGAACATCCCTGGCCTGTTCATGGCTTTGCCCTCCTCACGACGGCCTGGGTGTTTTCACCAACCCACACACCACCTCGGTTGCCGCAGCTCTCTCCGTGTGAGTCCAGCTCAGTGACCACGTTATCGTAGAAGGCCTCGTGCCAACCTGCACCGGAGACCGCAGGCCCAAAAAGAGACCACGTTCGAACTTAGGGGCGGACGATGGATGGTCCTTTGGGATACCCCCACCGTTGATACCCCCAGGAATATGTTTTGAATATTCTGGCAGGGTGTAATTAACCGCAGTAGTTCAACCTTCCAAGGCCTGAGGCAGTTCTGGAATAAATATATGGTTGGATTTAATCTCCAGGGAAGTTTGAGTTCATGATATATGATAGAGGCCGCGCAAATCAAACCTTTTCAGTTTCGCAATTTAAACAACGCAGTAGACCTCCAGGATTTAATTCAGGCAATATAAAGGAGGATAAACAAAGTCGAATCCGCCTCTTGCGATCGTATCCGCCTCTTCCCACCACAGTTCTTGTCTTCTCTGTTTCTAATTCTTTTCTTTGGGGATTATTTTTGGCTTTGCTTTGTTTCTGGTAAGTCCAGTCGACGTTTCATCAAAAGCACGTTTCATCAAACGTATTCCAGGTATATCTCCAGCTCGATGTCTCTGGGATTTTTTTACTTATTCCAGGTATGTGGAAACCCTGGACAAAAAGTTCTCGGTCTCTGCAATTGATCTGACACATCAGCAACAAACACAAAATAATCCAGGTATGTGTTGCCAGGGCGGGGTATCATATACCCAAGGCAAAAAAAAATCCAGTACCTGACATCCCTACCTGGAATATTTCACTAAGGCACCCCCCATGGCGGACGGATACCACATGATTCTCATGTCCACGGTGTTGTTATAGCTTCTTGATGTGTCTTTTTAATCGTTCCGACATCTTTGGGTTTCAAGTTAAGTCGTCTTGGCGAACTGAACCCGAAGAGTTCTATAAGTTTAGGTGACCCGCATGTCTGACAGTCAGCCTGTTTGGGGTTCATGATTCTTGCACTTTCGTGTTGGGGAATGTACAAAAAATCATTCTTAAATCGTTTTATTTTATACTTTACTAGTATAACTAAAACTAACGGTAACTAACGTGGTGTTTTTTTTAACACTGCAAATCACTACTCTCCCTGCAACCAACATGGAAGTGGACAACCCCCTGTTAATTGCTACAGTGCTACAGTACTACATTATTACAGTACTACAGTACTGTCGAGTCATTACTACATTACTTGACTCGACATCACAGCTGCACCCGTTAGCTTGGAAAATCCCCGGCAAAACCGGACTCGGTCTGCACCGGACTCTTGCACCTGAAGAATCCCAACATCCAAAACCCCCCCAACCGACATCACAAATCACCCTCCCTACCTCTGGCAACTCCAACCCTGTTTGGAGCTTTGGGGCCCTTACTTTTCTTTTTTGTTGGTCTCTTGAGCCCGTTCCACACCCCCACTGCAGCGACCAAACCTGACCGAGTGGCCTGAGATCAGCGCCGTGGCACCGATGGTGTGCTCCTCATGGATCGCCACGACCTCCGTCCATGTCACGCGGTTCGCTCCACCGCGGAGCGCTCCGCGGCGTCGTGCCGCCGTCGTGTTCTGCTTGGGTTGGTGCCCCGGTCGGAGCTATGGTTTTTCAACGTGCGACCTGGTCTTAGCCTGGGTAGTAAAGAACATCAGGCAAAAACGATGCAAAAGAATACAAAAGAATGGCACATTCAAGTTACAGTATCGTTGGGACAACTTCCAATGAATCCATGGTCTGTGAATCGATGGCACTGAAACCCACCAAGCAAAGTTCAGAAGCCAAGTGGAGAGGCTCCAGATGCCTCATCCTGATCGTCGATTTTCACCTGGGCCGGGCCATGCAAGCAAACACTCAACAACTCATCTCAGAAAGTTTGGCTGTACTCAATGGCCGCAGGCTGAGAATTTACCCTTTGGCAAGTTTGTGGCTAACACCAGTGCAAAACGTCCTCAAGGCAAACAGGATGTTTTGATATGATATCATTACTGATATGTATGATTACAATATTCCGCGCCCACGGAATCCCATTGAGCGCCAACCATGTGGAATTACTGGTCCAAACCGGGGACCTAGATCAACCTGCGCTCGACCCACACGCACGAGAGCGACCCACACGCAGTTTTGAGCATATGAGTTTCAGTTTAAGCAAGGATTGATCATTCCCTGGAAGGCTGTGCAAGTCTCGTTTGCTTTGCTGCTTCGGACATCTGGAGCCACCATCTGGCACCTATCCTGCCCCATCATCCCAGTGGCTCGGAGGACGGTGCCATTCGCCGCCAGTCCTTGGAGAGTAGACAAAAGACAACAGAAGCACCCCAAATTGCCAAAGTCTACCAACAACAAGGGATGCAAAACATCGCAATATCAGTGGAATGCACTAGTTACTAGTTTGGGACCTCCTACTTTCACCATCTTTTACCCCTTCATGTCCTGCACAAAGACGAACTATGCTACTTAGAACAATTTGGATTGCTCTCCCACTCGCCTAGACACATCTAATCTATAGACTCCAACATCCATGCTCATCCGTGCGACCAGAACCTGAAAGAAAAAGGCCTCCAGGATTCCACGGAGCGGAATCCAAAAACATGGAGAAGAAGAACTAGTAGTAAGGCCAGGAGCTACTAGTAGCGTCCTTGCTCCTTCTAGCGATGGCCTCCAACCTACTTGAGATGGCCTCCACCTAAAAGCATCCTTGCTACTAGTAGCTTCTTGTTACTACAAGAACGCGAAACGCCGCAGCTGCTACCGCGGATCTCAGGCGATGCCAGGTCTTAAAGGGTGAGACCAATGGCCCTTGGGCCAACAACTTCGCTCGGACACCACCTGAGGCGCTGCTAGCAATTGCTTGTGACAAAAACACGTCCTCAGCCCTCATACATCACAGAATTCGGTGGAAGTATACAACAAACTGCAAACTTGCTCGCGTGGTCTGATGCTGCCGCTATCGCGTGGCAGATTCTACCATCGCATTTGGCGGATTCTTGTGCATCATGCTACGATCCCTCCCCCAACACCTCCTAAATATAACGCCGCCGGACCCGGCCTGACTCCAAGCGCCAAGTGCCATGTTTCATGGCATCAACGCCCAGCCTGGTGGTTTGCTCCAAGCCATCAGCGAAGTCTGATGGATGGAGTCAGGGAGTCTGTCTCTAACTACTGCCTTGATGCCAGATTAAAACGCCAAAAGTGCTTCAAGAGTTCACCCTGGCAGCGGGCCAATCTTCCACCCAATGCCGTCTTGTGCTGATGAATACAGTCTTGTCATTCCAAAACCTTCGACGGACCTGACGGCAAGCCTCGAATTGGCAGAATGACTCGACGGCAAGCCTCAAGCAGTAGCCATTGCGACCCGGCAAGCCATTGAGCAGATCTCCTGGTCCCAGGAGACCGGTCTGAACTTCAACTGATGTGGTCCGCGAATAAACCTGATCTGGTCTTGGGGGGGCACTCTCGGTCTGGGTGTTCACAACCGAAACCTTCTGCGCTTCTGAAACAACTAGCAAAACCTGCGAATCCCATGTCAGCCAATGGCATTTAGAGCATACTTTACGTTCGTGCGACACCTTGGCTTTTGTCAAGAATGACGGCACGGTCACTCAGGGATCTGCGCGTCGCTTGACGTGCCGGGTCACAGATTGAAGGCGTGGACACCTGCGTTCCTCTCTTCGTACCTTTCCCCTCAGGAGTTACAAAGTGGCGGCTTTTAGTCTCATCTAGTGAGTGGACATCAGCGCCTGCGGCAGCACCCCTGATCCTCCAATAGGCACCCCCTTCGGAACTACTGGAATTTCCAGAATCACAGGATAGTGATAGAGACTCCGTCACTTCCCTTACACTCCAAGCAATCCCAGCCCGGCGTTTTCAAAGAAGTGTGTGCGTGGAAACGTTCTAAGTGCGGCCTCTTTGGGCGCTGCTTTATTTAAGCGGAGGACTGTGATCACCATGCTTCATCTGGAGCCCGACCATGTCTCTGTGGGGTATTGATTTCCACATTGAAGCACCCAAAGACTCAGCCTGTGCCTGCCTAAGACCATCCCATGGGGTTGAAAAACTATTCATCCAGCCCTCTTACAGGCACATGTGCTTACTTTTCTATCTAATCAGGGTCGTGGGACCAGCTTGCTCGTGATTGCTCGGCCTCCAGGTCACGATGACGGACGATGTGTTCTTTGGTGGGGCAGAATAATGTATCTATGCGGCAATTCAATGGATTCCTGACTCGTCATGCCTACTGTTGCTGAGGCAGGGTGAGCCACAGGCAGCTAGGTGGCGCTAGATCAGCTAGATTGGCACTTTGGCCAATTACCATTCATCCTCCAGAGTCAAAGGCCAGCCCTTGGCGAGCAGCTCCTCACGATCCCGTAGAAGGACCTTAGGTCCAGGTGGAGAGGCAATCAGAATCTCACCCAAAGTCGGTGAGCATCTGTGAGTCTGACTGAAGAGTGGTGGCTCCAGCGGCTCCAACAATTGGACGAGAAAGTGTGAGAAATACAATCAAAAAATAGTGAAGGTGCAGGGTATCTTCCATCCACACTAGCCGGGCATTGCTTAACCATGTTGAGCCCCTCTCTTAGACGAGTTGTTCTCGCTTGTTACAGTTCCTGTGAAGAAACCGCACCATTTTGGGAGCCCAATTCGTCACATCCAACATCCTCGTTTCGCTGAGCGTCCTCCTCGGTGGCAGCTTCTCGATACAACTTCCGCCTTGTGGCGAGCGAGTGGCGGTTGAAGTCGGACCTTCAAAAGCACGTATTTGAAGTTCAGGCTCTGCAGTTCCGATCCTTGAAACGAAACCACATTTGCCAGGTGTATATACATATATTAGATGTATACTATTATACATACTAATTAAGATTTGAACAACCATCCTTACCAAAGAACATGTTTTTATGCATTTCGATATACTCATATGTTTACACTACACCACCAGGTCAACCATCGCAATGGCCTTTGAAGGCCAGGATATATATATATATGTTAACATTGGTATACAGTACCATAAACATATTTGCATGTTTTTACCTGTTTTTACATGCTACACGTTTTTCCTACACATTTTTCGTCCCATACATTTGTTGTGGAGAGAATAGAGGCCATCAAAACCACCCATTTGGGATTTGTGAGTTGTGAGAGGGGTTGGAGCCTGAGAGGCGCAACGTTTCAGAAAGACCAATGGAAAGCAGCTTGCGGCCTCCACAGTTAATCCGGCCCACCGCAGGAACACTCTGGAATACTACTAATTAAGAAGTCTTTCCAGTCTACCCCTTGATAAGCATTCTGCTACAAACATGCAGTTTTCCACTCCAAATGTCATCCAAGCTGGCACCATCCATGCCCTGGAGGAACCTAGATTCGGAAGTCTGATCCATGGTCAAAAGATGAATGAAATCTGAATGTCTGACACTACCCTGGCATCTCCACCTAACATCGAAACGGATTCCGTGGTATGTCGTGATATAAAACTGCTCTCTACTTTATGACGTATCGACACCCGTGATGTATCATCATCTATCGGATACCGTCTGCTTTGATATGCTGGACATCCTACCTACCTACCGAACGCCGCCGACGCCGTATCCGATGCCTTACAAACCACCGGGTTCGGTCCGCCCGCTCTGCTCATCAAGTCTCTGTAGGCCATCGGGTTCGGTCTCCTCATCGAAGCTCCAGTCCACGTGGCCATCGGCCACTGGTTCGTCCTGTCCACGGCGTGGCGTGACCGTCTGCGTGACCGGTGACCGTTGCAGCACTGGGAAGAGGGATCAGCCAAATGCCACGTAGGGATGCAGCCTTTGCTGGAGTAGGGTTGGGCGGGGGCTTTTGAGGTCGTCTGGAACTGCGAAGTGCTTGGGGAGGGGTGGCACTGCGAACTGATCGTATGCCACAAGCCCCCTTTTAGAGCCATCCCTCTAAAATACTTCGCACATCTTCGCACCAGTTGAGTTTCTGTTAGATAGGCTTGAACCGCTGGGCTGGGGGAGGCCAGATCCGCACCTTTGAACAGTCCCCGCCGGCTAAATTCCCAAGGATGACTCAACAACTCAAATCATCTGGTGCCGTTGGCTTGTTGCACTCCGACTCACTGACATGGAAATGGACAGTGGCCTGGGACATCAATTTTCCTCTACAAATAGATGGTTTTCCATGGTTTTCCACTTCCATTGGTTAGTGAGTCAAAGGGTAACAGCTGACTTTTTGTTGACCTATGTTGGCCTCATGTCTTCAGCGGAACGCTGGGTGGTCACCATGTGCAGCCCATCCTGGTGACCTCCATCACCGTGGCCACCACGGTGGCGGTCCATCCCAGCGGGGCTTGTTGAGACGAGAGGCATCTTCATCGTGAAGGTCATCCAGGTAAGGATGACGCAAAGCCTTACAAGCAGCAAAGCAGGCAGCAGCAGGCAGCAGCGCAGCTCTGTGTGATCTCATGGTGTTCCATGGGACCTGAAAACACATGATGCCGAACTGGACATCTGCCGAACCCGAATTGGCAAACATCTGGGTGCTGGAAGAACAAACTCATCCTGACTCATCCTGCATCTTGCCTTGCCCTAGAAACGTCACAAACTCCCTCAAAGGCTGTGTGCCTATCGCAGAGGAAAAAAACACACTTGCTCCTCTACAGGATTCTACAGGTATGAATTCATAAGTCAGTGTATGAGTTCACAAGTAGTTCTGGATGTCAACTTCCATTCCTTTTATGGTTGCTCTGTCAAAAAGCACGGTGCCTTCAAGACATGGCATCAGCCGGAAGCGGCTTCGAGCATCGAACATGGGCACTCACCGTCATTGTCTTTCCATCCTCATCCTGGAAAACCAACAAGGGTCATCCAACAAGGAACATGATCGTCCAACAAGGGGCCATCCTGCCTTTTCATCCATGTTGCAATGTTCCACTTCCGTGATACTTCCACGGAGTGCCCTCCTCATTCAACCAAATGATCGCATTGTGGTGCTGCTCCTCTCTTGAGAATTTTACCTTCCACCCGCAGGCTAAGCCAAGGTGCCAGTTGAGCATTGGGCCGCTTGTTGGGATCAAACTGCACCAGTTGCGCGAGCAAATCGCACTGGCTCTCCTGAAGTCACTCTAGAGCTGTCCCGTGCTTCGTGTCGCTTCGTCGCTTCGTGCACGCCGGCTGAGTCTCAAAGAAGGAACCCACTAGCACTCCGACGAACAGATCGAAGTGGAAAAGCACCCCTGTGCGTAAAGGAAAGTGGTCTTTGAAGGGGACCATGTTCCACTTCTATGTTAGTGAGTCGGTTCGTGTAGCACTCTGAAATGGTCTAACGACCCCTCACCTGCTGGGACCGGAGCACCTGACGGAAACAACATACGGACCAGCATGACATGCTTGGGAGATCCTTCGGAAGTGTCGCTATATTATATGCATCTATAATACTAAACAATCCCCTGCCGCTATGCATGCTTAAATAAGGAAGAAGGTAATGGCGCACCTCGAGGGTGTCAACCAGATCGAGACCTTTTTGGGCGGTCCCCTGCGTGTGAAATATATATATATACACTAAACATATACAAACAAATCAAGCAATCCAAAACCAATGGGGGAACACTTCAGAAACCAAGACCAAACAAATCGAGCAATCCCACTTCAGAAAAGGACCTTGGTGAAAACCAACACCTATGGGGTTTCAAGAACCAAGCCACATCCACGGCGGCCCTGACGTCAGTCGCGACTGCTCCAGCTGTTCGACGACGTCGCGAAGTGAAAAGAAACAACAACTCCCAGCCGCGGCGCTGAAGCGTCCGGATACAAGACCCGAAAGTTCCTCAGAGGCGGTTCTGGTGTCCAACGAGAACGCCCGACACACCTGGACGCTGCCTCCAACAGACTTGAAAACAAAAGACCTGTTGGAGGATGGATCTTTTTGATCTGGGTCCACTATAGTATAGGAGCTCCTTGCAAAAGTCGACTTGTCGTATTTCTTCTTGGTGTGGGGTGGTGACACCGATGCCAAGCCAAAACATCCGGCATCTTCAGACCGCTGCGCTCGCGCATGAACCCGCAGTCCAAGTTACGCTCGGGAACCCGAGTCAATGATCCAAGTTGATCAGGTGGAGCGCAAGGATTCCAACAACGAACGCCCAAACCGTAGGATTCGACACCTCTTCCTAGGCAAACCTCTAATTCCCCCACCTTGTCCTAACTCCAATTAACTATTGTTCCAAACGACGCCACCAACGGGTCACCAACGAATCTGACTATGGAGGGCTATCCTTGATTCTAGTGTTTTTTTTTTCTTCGGGCTGTTCTACCGTAGGAAGAAGTCACATGTTGCACGACAATCCAAAGAATCCGGCCCGGCAAGAATCCTATAATTATAGATAAAAGCCAACCACAACAAATGTCCGTTTGGTATCTCTTGGTAGCTCTATCTCTATGTTCAACTAGCCACTTTGATTCCAGATTCTGTTTTGAACATAATTATCGCCAATCTGAGTCACTGCAGATATCCAGTCACTCCGCATATCCATCAAAACCAAAACATCCTCCTGCGCAAACCCCAGCGGCTGGGGCGGCATCCGTTCGAAGCGGCCCTTCATGAAGGCGCGCGCGGCCGAGTTTTCGGGAGGGATGAACGAGAGCTCAGAGTCCTCGCGGGTCCAAGGAGGGATGAACGAGTGCCCGGAGATCGAGCTGGAGGTCTGGGGTTTCGGCCAGCTCATCCAGAGGGGGGGGTGTTCAATCTGAAGGTTCTGGCTGCCTCACCAAGTTGGAAGCTGAGGAAGGTCACCAGGTCCGGCTTTGGAACCCTAGTTGACTTGGTGGACCACTTTGTGCCAATAGTTCATTTTGGACCACTTCCAACGACTCTGACCCAATCCCTGCAACTGGTTGACGCGGCTCCTCCGGTGTGCCCAGGATTGAGCAAATGGTTTTGATCCTCAGAGTTGTAGAAAGAGACTACGCCTTTAGGTCAGTGGGTTGCAGCGTTCCAACGGTCACAAGCAAATAGATCAGTTATGATCAAACATGTATATCTCACCAATGGGGTGGTGGTTCAAAAAACACACCCCTCACCAATGAGCACTTCGCCCCAAGTTCCTACCGCCACCATTTATCCCTGGCACCTGCTTGGGTTGTTCTTGCTCTAAATCGTTGCACAAGCACTTGCCCTATGAATCCAATATGTTTGCAATATATATATATACACATTCATGTATATCTAATTATATGTGTATACATGTGTGTGTGCGTCCTGGTTCCCACAACTCACTGAGCCATGTGCCGTAAACAATGTGTCAGTGAGCGCTGAGTAAAGCTGAGCAGCTGATCTAAAAAGTCGCCACCTTTGAACATGACCTTTCGCCCCATCAACTCCCCCAGGATGCAGCCTGCAGCCATCTGCAGAAGCCACCAAAGGCATCCAGGGATCTGGAATCAACATCTGGAACCTCCATTGACATCCATTGACCCACCCCTTCAGCGGATTACAGTTTAACCCATTCATCAAGTAAACGCAACTTCGCCCAAACCTTCAAACCCACCAGGTGCCGTTCAGGCGAAACAAACAAACCACCCCGCAACAGCTCAGCAAGGCAGCAAGGGGCCCAGCCATTACATCCCGTTTCTCTCGCTTCCGAGCTTCATGGCGGTCCGGCGATCCGCTTGGTCCCACCGTTCTTGCACAAAACAAGCAGAACATCCATAGAACATCCAACCCCAAAATTCTGTGATAGCCTGTGGTATCCTACCAGTCCAAGGACCAGGTAAAACAGCAAGACATGGTCCGACCGACCTCATTCAGTACTGTTTTTGCATGAGGTTCTTGACCTGCAGTGACGTGAGGTCCTTGACCTGTAGGGCCTGTACTGTAGGAGTAGTGTCACAACGTTGATCACATTTCACATGGGGTTCAACATCGTTCAAGAATTCCAGGGCGTTCTTTCGCTCAAATCAAGCGACCGGCGCTCCACATATCGACCGCCGCGGTGTATTCCGTCGAGGTGAGCACCACCTACCGGCATGACAAAGTGGGGTGGGTCTGACATTGGCAGGACGCAGTTCCGAGTAGCATGGAAAGTACGCCCGGCAGTGAACAGTTCAGAAAGTTCCAGCGGGTCATCAATGGACAACCCTACACTAAACACAGGCTTCTCAAGGATGGCGTAACCAATACAGGAAGGGTATGAAAATTGATGTTCCTTTGTCAGGCCAAGGCAAACCACATAATATTTTAATATGATATAATATGATGTTTCTTTTGTTTCAGGTCAGTCTGTCTTATCGCTCTCTATATCCGGCCCCCAATGCGAACCACATTGGCCCTCATATAAAAGTACAAGACAAATAGCATCAATGGACTGTCGGACTGCCCTCCTTCTGAGTTCCACTAACAAGAAGCTAATTGAGGGGCTCCTGGCGGGGAGATGACCGCCTCCGGCGCCCGGTACCAGCGCGTGCCCACGTACTCGGTCCGCAGCCAGTCGTCATCGTCATGGTCAAATCCAGCACGGCCTCCAGCACAAAGAACCATGGAGGCGATGAACAAATTGGTTACCATCCATCAAATTTACAGTTGTGGTGGTCGAAGTTAGTTGTGCATTCTAGAAGCATAATAGGTGGGTATCTAATTGTTGCAAATAAGAGTTGGAGCTGCCCTACTATCAACCCACACAAACACACCACAGCGATACCTCACCTCGTGCAAGGCCAAAGTCGCAAATCCTTAGAAAACCAAGAGCCCACGATGACAATGACACTGACTTAGACTAATAGACTAAGGTCAACCAGAAACTTGTTGCACGTGAAAAGACCTGTTGCGATGTTGCGGGACTTTCCATAGCACTGGAGGACTGATGCATCTATTAGAGGGCAAGGAGAAAAGTTAAAATATATGTCAATGATTTTGATAATGCTGAGGCTCACACTAAGTCTTTAACAGGAGTTGTTGCAACATTGTAAACAAAGTGCCCTATTAAGGTTTCTTGACTAATTACTGGTAGGAGTAAGTTTGTCGGACGGCAACCCTGAGTCCACCAAGTTTAGTTGGAAGAATTTCCCTAAGGCCCCAAGGAACCCCAAATAAGCAATTTGATGGGGTTGTCAGAGTTGCTCTGGGTGCACCGCGATAGGAAGCCTCGCTTTTTGTGACGTCTGACAGCCAAACAATCACAGCATATCACAGCCATATAATGAAAAGTTTGGCAGGGGCATATTGACGTCTTGCCCATGCTCTGGCACAAACCGCCGCTGTGGACTGAGGTGGCAGTGGATTTGAAGGATCAAATGATTCGCACAAGTCTGGTGATATGGGCGATATGGGGCTCTCACAAAATCAACCCCTGAGACACGCTGACAACAGGGGTTAGGATGGATTGGAAGTACAGTCCAAACCAAATTTCCAACATTAAAGCACCAAATCACTTCCTGGAAATTGATATGAGTTTAGCAGTAGATTCAACTTCCCCTGTCCGCCCAAAGCCAACCATCAGGTCGTTTTGAAAATCCTCAAGACATCTTCGGGTCTCATTAGGTCAGTGCATGTTGTCAGCGGGACGGAAGTCAGCACGGGTGGCAAGGGAACTCGTCGTTTTCAAGCCAAGCTGGTGGTGGCATGGTCTCTGTAGCAAGTGGTGCATGAGTGCAAGCAACAACAGCAAGTTGGATGTCACCAACAGCCGAGCTTCTAATTCTTGTCCGCAAGCAAACAGCGATGCCTTCACTCTGGATGCCAAAATCTAGGTGTAAGAGATTTCCTAGGCTGAACGTGGAATAAGGAGAGTCACTCCACTCGCGAGCAACAGCACAGCAATGACTGAGTGGGCACTGCATTGACTTGCGCTGTATTGGCTTGATTTGGATACTGGTGGTCCCCTTTGCTCCTGACAGAGCGAGACAACAATGGGACACGCTTTGCTGAAGTTCACTGCAATTCCAATGGACCTGCCCTGCAGATCGAGGCCAACAACTGTCCATCAGGCAAGACCAAACAAAGACTTTGAAGATTAGTTTGGAAGTCCATCGCAATGCGCTTGTGCGCATCCCAGGCCAGGTCAGACTCATTTTTCCTGAATCGCAGTACCTCATGCCCGGCCAAATTACAGCATGTCAGCACCGCCTCATCATCTTTGAAGGCAACACCAACTTGAAGAATGTAGTCTTTGCAACAATCAAACAGGTAGCTACCGGTTGCAAACACGGGAATGTTGCATTGCCCCTCATCGTTCCATCCGCAAGCAACAGCACTCCCATCACTTTGCAAAAGCAATGAATGGGACTCTCCTGCAGAAACTTGCGTGTAGAACATTCCTTCCTCCAAAGCTGGAATGTTGCATTGTCCCTTAATGTTCCTTCCCAAGCAACAGCACTCCCATCACTTTGCAGAAGCACTGAATGATCAGCTCCTGCAGAAGCCTGGGTGTAGCACATTCCTTCCTCCAAAAGTGGAATATCACATTGTCCACTATCGTTCGATCCACAAGGAACAGCACTCCCATCACTGCGCAGAAACACTGAATGACACTGTCCTGCAGAAAACAGTATCACAAACGGGCAAGGGGAGAACGACTTCAATAGAAAATGCATTTTGGGTGGGCAAAAATCCCCGTAAACACTTGCATATCGGGCAAACATCAGGACATGTGTACAAAAAGAACAAGGGGAGAACGACTTCAATAGAAATGACTTGCCACAATGTGCTCATGTGAGTGGTGCGCTCAAGTCAACACCTGTGACCTGAACCACTTCTCGCACCTCGCACCTCCAGCGCCCGGTAGACGCGTATAATATAGCACAGTAGATTGTATTCAAGATGCTGCAACTCCTCCCCAACAGCTGCAAATAGATACAGAAGATGCATGGCCCAGCCATAGTGAGCGGGGTCCTCTGCCGTTTTGGATCTCACTATTTTGACGCCAAGCACGCTGCTCCTAATGATGATAGCCCTCGGCTGGGTAGCTAGCGTTTGGAGGATGAGTTTCCTCTCCCAAGTCTATGTCCATGTTATGATATTTAGATTGGGGTATCGCTGACTGATCTCCCTGAACCAGCTTCTTCCCTGCACAGGCACGACAAGTGCCAAAACATTTACAGTAAGCGGTCAAGATTGGGGGTGTAGGTCGGCAGCTTGATGGAACCCTTTCCAGGATATGAGTTCATTTCAGGAGACAGAATCTCAGGGGTTGTTTTGAGACTATCACCTTGGCAAAGGTTCCAGAACTGTATAGCGCTTTGTGGTTTCTGCATATATAGTACCCAGGGCAGGTCGCCAAGCCCCCTCCGTTCTGCAGGTCGCCAAGGCTCTTGATATCGCAGTTCTTCATGACCTAGTCCGGAATGGTCCCGACAAGGAACCCATCCGTGACACATGAACTGCCAGTGTCAACTGTGGGAGTCCAATCCCCGAAACGCGCCGGATATGCAAGTGAATCTAGAAAGAGCTGGGGACTGTGGTACACTTTTTGATTGTTTCTCATGTGTGTCTACCGAAGTTTTTACCTGATGACACTTGTATAATGATACAATATGTTTCTACCAGATTTGTTTCATTGATAGTATATAATATCTATTGTTGTGTTGACAATAGTCTACCAAAGGACCTATATGATTTTGAATGTATCGTCGTTACATTTTGATGTAGTATGTGTCTGAGAGCAGGGCGCTGTTGAGCATGCACCTTTTTCTTGCGTTCTCATATGTTTCTACCTTATGTCATGTGATAGAAATTTCAATGAAACAGCTCAACTGGTTTGTAACTTAACTATGCTGTGCGATTTCATGTCTATTTATATAATGTACTTTACTGATATTTATCAATAATCTAATGAATGTGTCAACAATATATTGTTGTTCTGGTAATTTGAACTGAGAGGATTCACCGACTATATATACTCATATATAGATACATAAGTATTATTTTTACAGTAACCTTCTACCTACAAAACAAGAAACTCAAATACTTGTTGAGAAAATGCAAAGTGTGTTACCAGTAGTATGATTAGGATTGGTGTATATATGTTGGTACTAACTTTATCTATCAAAAAACAACAAAAACATGTGTTTCTATATTTAAGTATCCGAAAACAGCAACCTCCAAAAAGTATTCATCGAATTCGAACATATGTTTCCATTCTAGCATTTTAGATCCAATACCATGTGACCATGGACCATGCATATTGAATATGTTTATTGAAACAGCAATTGTGCTATGCATGTTGTTGATTCCAAATGATTCCCGGCTTCTTTCAAGTCATATATCTCATTATACCAATGCTTAATATGTTGATGTCTATCCTTGAATAAATGATCAAACATTCATAAACCTGCATGTAAAATCGTTCTTGACGGAAACGGTTGAATTTAACAAAATATAACATGCTCAAGCGTCCTTCTGTTAGGTGTATGTCCATTGTCCTAATACATCTACTACAAACTACCTTCAACATATTTTTTGGAAGTATATAGTGAGTTTACTTGTTGATATTGTTTTCTATTAACCCTACGAGTTCTGCCATACTAATCGTTCTTACTGAAGCCTTCTTACCAACACCAAAAAAACAATAGTAATAAAACCAATGGATGTATGATGATGTATGTGCAGCAAAAGTTATTGGGTCGATAGTCTTTTTGTGTTCTGGTGACTATGTCACACGAATGCAAAAGGAATAGCCATGCCGTGGCCTTCTTACCAAACCAAAAATAACAGGAGGAACAAACAACACATACAAAAAAACACTTCCACAAACACACACGGGACCAACCCACCTCGCCAATCAACACCATTTTGTGCACGGGATTTGCTGCGCTGACGGCCAAGCAGCCAGCACGTTCATGGGCTTGAGGTCTCTGTGGACCACATTGGCAGAATGTAGATACCTTGAGCGTCTTGGGCTTGGAAGCACAGCTTATTTAAGAAAACAACACCATCTAGAGCGGAAAGAACATGAAAGAACCATTCTCTGGAAGATTTGTGGAAGTCACAGGCAAAGAGGTCGCGTTTCTGCCAGTCTTGTATGAAGATGCTAAGCTCTTGCTAACCTCACTGCGAGCGATGTTGCTGGGCTCTTGATCCACCCTATGCTTCGGGAACCTGGTGCCACGGATGTTCTGAGACGTTCTGAGAAGGGAATCATCATGTCTCAGCAGGTATGCTGCCTCATTGTGCCAATGCTTGGCTCAAATGCAGTTCAATTGAGGAATGGCTGTTAATTTTAGGTCAGATTGAAACCATCAAGCGCACCTTGCAATTCAAGGCCAGTTCGCAGCTTGTCCAAGTGGCAGAAGTGCCCTGAGGATATGGTAGATGAAAAATTGCACCTGAAGCATCTCAAGAGAAACAGTTGAACATTGAAGGGTGAAAACCTATTCACACTGCTTCGGCGCACCAACGAATAAGGAGTCTGAGAACGTGCTACCCTAGCTAGCAGCACAAACAAGAACAACAACCCCCTTACTGTAGATATAATTAGTAGATTGAGAGTAGATGGAATAGAATTTCTCAGAGGTGGTTTATGTGGACCCATCCATCTAGGACATCATGGGGCCTGTGCCATCGAACCTCTGAAACTACTGTAGCCCTCAATTGCCTCAGACCCGGCCCTCTAGGCCCACTAGTAACAAGAAGCTACTAGTCACAAAATCCCTACATATTAATAGGGGGGGCCCAAAAAAATGTAAGTTACATTTTCCCTGGGGGGGGTATGCAAAGTGAACCTTAAAAATGTAAGCTTACATTTTTCCTGTAAGTCCAAAAAAATGTTAGCTACATGTGTTGTTTATATCCTAAAAATGTAGCTTACATTTTTTTGGTTTGTTAGAATGTGAACTGCATATCCTGCATGACATCTAACCCTCACACTGAATGCACACAAACTATCAAAAACTCGTGTCATGATCTCTAGAACTTTGGGTCCAAGCAAGGCAGGGTCAGAGAACCTACCCCCTCTCCCCATCCCCAGCCAACAGCCCCCCAACCCACCAGAAAATGTAAGTTGCTTTGTGATAGGTGTCCTGGGAACCGTAGAAATATAAGACCCAGGCCCTAGAAAGTTCAATCATCTACCTTTTTGCATCCTTTGGTTAGCCACTAAACCGAAATCAACACCTTCCCCCCCCAAGAATGAAAAAATGTAAGCTGCAGTGGGTTAGGCCATCAGAATTCCATAGAAATACAGTGGAAAGAGGCAATAAGTTTTAAGAATTTACCTTTTATTGTACCACCAAGCTGCTGCAAACTAGGACCAAGCAAGGTAGGTTAGGGAACCTACCCCCTCCCCATCCCCAGCCAACAGCCCCCATCCCCACCAGAAAATGTAAGTTGCTTCGTGATAGGTGTCCTGGTAACCATAGAAATACAAGAGCCAGGCACCAGAAAGTTCAATCATCTACCTTTTTACACCCTTTGGTATAGCCACTAAACCCAAATCACCACCTTCCCCCCCCCAAGAATGAAAAAATGTAAGCTGCAGTGGGTTAGGCCAACAGAAATCCATAGAAATACAGTGGAAAGAGATATGAGCACTTAAGAATTTACCGCGTATTCTCTTTTATTATGCCACCTAGCTGCTGCAAACTAGGACCAATCAAGGCAGGTTTTAGGGAGCCTACCCCCTCCCCATTCCCAGCCAACAGCCCCCCAACCCACCAGAAAATGTAAGTTGCTTTGTGATAGGTGTCCTGGGAACCATAGAAATACAAGAACCAGGTCCCAGAAAGTTCAATCATCTACCTTTTTGCATTCTTTGATATAGCCACCAAATCACAACCTTCCCCCCCCCCCAAGAATGAAAAAATGTAAGCTGCAGTGGGTTAGGCCAACAGAAACCCATAGAAATACAGTGGAAAGAGATATGAGCACTTAAGAATTTACCGTTTATTATCTTTTATTATGCCACCAAGCTGCTGCAAACTAGGATGGTCCAAGCAAGGCAGGGTTAGAGAACATTTTGTGGCACCATGAGGTTACAACCCCTAAAGGAAAAAAGTTGAAGAATGCAGGAGTTGATGGAAAAATGTAGTGTTGGAATTGATTAGACGCCCTGCAATACCTGAAAGCACGACACAATGAACCATGTTATATATTTAATGTTTGTATTAATATGTATTATATAATATCGTTTTGCTTTTTTTGACTTCTTTCATCATCTCCCACATTCACCGCTCCGCGCCGGTTGGCATCTTGTGCCGTTGAGCCTCTGATTCAGCCAAGCAAACCTCATTCTTTTAGCATTGTTACTTACTGCTTCTTGCATCTTCTTGCTTCTTCTTACCTCATTGATTTTCAAGGGGGGGGCAGAAAATGTAACTTAGGGCGTGGGACGTGGTAAGTTACATTTTCTCTAAAATTTCTAACTGACACACACCAGCCAGCACCTCATTTCCTGGACAATTCCCAGGAACATGCACGCAGGGACATAGCCAAAACACAGCCAAAATCTGGGGGGGGGGACCATGAATATGGCCTCTACTTGAATAAGTAGGGCCCAAAACGAGGGGGGGGGATCAACATACATTTATGGGGTCCCCCGGAAATTGTAAGTTACATTTTTTTAGGTCCCCCCCCCAGAAGTGTACCTAAGAGGGTACGGTAGGGATGTCACAAACAACATTAACAACGCTACCGCTACTACTAGCTCCTGGCCCTACTACTGGTAACAAAGGGCATCGCTGAGTGGCAAGAAGCGTCTTGCGATCGGCATGAGTCCATCCCACACCCAGCCACTGCGGAACAAACCCAGCCAATAGGGAGGGTTTATAAGGGACGTCCCACAAGAGATTTCTGTGGATACAGTATCTCAATATGTGGAACATGTCGCTATTGTAGCTCAAACATATGTTCTTTTCCAGGAGAATGAGCCTCTTTTCCCCATCCACTTGCCCCAAATGATCCACAACTCCGCCATCCCGCCATCCCTCGACTGAACACCTCGGCGTTCGTTCATTTCTATTTCGAGCCACGTGGTCTTCACTCAAGGGCGTCTCCGAGTTGATGACGGTGTGCAGGTCCGCATCGCACAACTCGGTGACCAAATAGACCTCGCACGGTTGGACATGACCAGACTGGGTTTGACCAAGAGAGGAAGGGGGAAAAAAAGACACAACATTCAAAGCACACACGCAGTACTGGAGGAGAGGATGGGTTTCATGATGTTTCCCACCCATGCGAAGCTGGATTTCATGTGTTTTGCCACCGAGCGCCACCGCCCAGTCCCGCCCACGATGGGTCCATGCTCCTTCTTCCAACGGCGGCGATGTCGGTGGCGCCGTGGCCAGTCGGACCGGCGCCTCGTTGAAGACCGTGCAGGGAGGCTCTATAACCTGGCAGCTGGGGCGAAACAAGGCTGACGAAATGGGTGCATTTTCCATTTTGGGGCACCCAAGCAGCAATGGGAATTGGAATGGTATTGGTCTAAGTCTTTCCTTCTTCCAGTGGTCGAACTGAGAGGTCGTGCAACACTTGGCAATCTATATGTCACACCATGTGGAGGAACCAAACTACCAGGCGATCGAAGCAAACCATCAAACGCAAACCAACCGAACCGTTCGACTATGACTATGACTTCGCTTGGTATAGCATGCCAAGGCTTTAGCGGATGGAAGAAAGCAGCAACTGCAAGCGCACGTGAGAAGAGCATAGCAATATAAGTACAGGCGCAGTGGTGCCCAAGTTCCGAGGCAACACAGCATTTAGAAATCTAGCTCTATAATAATTAGAGAGGACTTGTGATACATTGCGTAGCTATTATAGCATACATAACATGTGCATGTATAACTTCAACAACTATCCATACCCTCCAAATCCCACAGACCTCCCGTCTTCTGCGATGTACCCAACATGTTCATACTTCATAAATGTTCCAACTCCCTTCCAGACCGTTGCAGATGATCCCAAGTGCGTCTAAAATATTCTAAAATCCAAAACGACACCGATTGAGACGCCTCGAGCACTTCGAACGGTGCCGTGGTGCCTCGAAAAGTTCGATCACATTCTCATGGTCCAACATCTTCAGCAGCCTTGCTGGGGCTCTTCCGGAGCCCGTGGCCGGTTGACAGGTGGAAGGAACCGGGAAAACAACGGGGTGGCCAGGGTTGGGTTAAAGGTGGAGGGGATGGACGCGCTCCGAAGCACGGCCGATTGGAGCATGGATCGGGGACCCCTTGCCAAATGCAAGGATACAGACAGACAGACGGACGGACGGACGGACGGACAGACAGGACAGACAGGACAGACAGGACAGACAGGACAGACAAGACAGACAAGACAGACAAGACAGACTAGACAGACTAGACAGACTAGACAGAATAGAATAGAATAGAGAATAGAATAGAGAATAGAATAGAATAGAATAGAATAGAAAGATAGATAGACAGACAAACAGACAGACAAACAGACAAACAAACAACATAAATAGATAGATAGATAGATAGATAGATAGATAGATTTCTATATGATTTGATCTCTATACTCTATATCTACACATGAAAACATATATATATATATATACACCGCACTATATATCGTACGAAGCTAGTTGTGGGCAGCTTGGGGGCTTGTAACATGTTCTAAGCATGGGATCCGATGCAAACAAACTCTCTGGAAGATAGTTGGGCCCTGCATCAAACTGAATAGAACACCTATCTTTTGCTGGCTATTTTCCATTGGCTCATTCAATTCCATTTTCATGAGTGTGAGTGTAGTACTCCATGCTTTTTGTGCGCTAAACCTACCAAAGTACTATCGACATGTGTTCTTGCCATCCCAAGAGGTCCCTCTGGGAAAACCCTGCAAGACATGTTCATGGCACACGTCTCGCTCCAGGGACCGTGGGGTTCCGAACATGGACGAAGGGCTTGGCCAGGGCAGTCCAGGGCCGTCCAGTCCAGTCCGGTGCGTCGGTCGGTGCATCGTTCGACCCATCCGTTCGTCGTGACGACTTCGTTTCGTCCAAGTCACTTGATCTCTCTCAAGCACCGCTTTGCCTTGCAGGCTGGGAAAGCAAGCATGCTGGGAAGCGAACGGAGGCGAAAAAGCCTATTATAAAAGTACGATTAATTACGTAACCCAAACATCTGCTGATAGCATTGGGGTTCTTTGCGCAAAAATGAGTTGGGCATCCAAAAATTGCAAAACGATTGGTGGAAACCGCAGCCGCTGGAAACAGCACGCAACCTAGCTTGAAATCCACGTGCACTCCGCCCAGACTTACACTCGGCGTCCCCACTTCGACCCGCACAAAGCTGCGCCTCGGTGGTATTCTGCCAAGAGTTGGGAATCTTCTTGATCGCCACCTCCTGCGAGGCTCTTTTCCAACGGGGCCAGTGGAAAAAGTCGAAACATCGGCTGGCTGGATATCCGGTTCGAGAACTCACCGCTGCCAGCACGCCCCGCTGCTCAGCACGCCCAGTCATCAAACTAGTTGCAGGTATGCGTTGGAAACTGCATGGTCTTACTTGGATGCCATGGTCAAGTCCAATATGCTGACACTACTGAGGACGCTACGCGCGTGCACACACACACACTCGAAACATAAAGGCATTTTACACAACCCGGTGTGCCATCGGGAAATTCCCTTCCGATCAAGAGACACCGATACACCATGGTCACAAGGAGTTCCACAAAAAAGAAACGAACCTCACACCGGAACCCAAACAAAGACCCGGAATATCTAAAATTCAGTTTTCAGAGCTCAAAAAAGAAAAACAATGAAAAACACCTGCGGCTTCTTCAGTCAGTGTGTCGCACCTGCCCCGTCTCGGCATCACGAAAGGCAGCAACTGCACCATAAGTACCTTTCCCTAGCGCGCGCAAAGGGTGGAACCTGAGGTTCGATGAGCTGGCGCCGAAGTTCGCATCCCAGCAATCTCTGGAATAAAGTGCCCTCTGGACTACTACATAGTGTGACTGGTTTTGTGGGAGGGTGTTTGAGAAGCACGGCGTTCGGAAGGAATCGCATTCTTGAGTCATCCGGGCAAACAGCACAAAACTATGTCCACTTCCATGATTGTTCCAGGGAGTGTCAAAGAACGTGCATGCCTGAAGAACAATCTTCTTCAGGCCATCCTAGTGGCTTCAATCTGAACTAGTCCAGCTTGACCATGCTGTACCAATGGCTCCAGCTGCAAAATCCAAGTCGCTTCTTTGGAAGGTGAAAGGTCGTGCCTGCCACCTGCCGACGAGGTGTGCCAGCGGTGATGCCGAGGATTAGGACCGCTTTGGCTCAGTCCGCCACTGCACTCTTTCGGGACATATGGGTGCATTTCCACCATCCTGGACCATGCCCCAATCACTTCCTAGAACGATAGTAGCTTCTTGTTCCTCATAGCTTCTGGCCTCCAACCTACAATTGCGATTCAAATCGCCTCCATATCTCCATATCTACGTCTGAACGCCTACTTCCGAGACGCCTACTGGCGCATCCGTAGATAGCGTCCATTGGTTGTTCCTACAGGACCCACCGGTCCCTCGCCTCCAAGGCCTCGATCCCCGGCCGCAGGGGAAGCGGCGGCTCCGGGGCCTCCGGCTCCAGGAGCTCGGACCAGCGGTGCGCCATGGCGCGGGGGAGACGTCAGTAATCCAGGCGGGGTTGGGGAACTTTAGTGTTGACATGTGTTAAGTCAAAAGCTATACTATCTGACCATTTCCATGGCCATCCTCATTGTTCCTCTCTTGGCGTGTGGCAATTACAGATGTTCAAACTGCATCGTCCCAATCAAGAGTTTTGTACAGTTGGTCCTGTCTCACAAAGAAGAACATGGCCTGGGTTTGAGGAGTCACAAGGCTGATCTTAGTTTTAAGAGCTTCTTTCTGAATTCTGAGGACTTTGTAAGAGCGGAACCATTCATTGACCATGTGGAGCCTGATTGATGGATGGCTTACAACTGGAGTGCCAAAAAACGTCTGCTGGGTAGGGTGCGGCTGGAAGGCTGACATTGTGCTACAGGGCACAGACCTGACCCGAGTTCTTCTTGCTGAAGCTAGCAGTCTCTTTTCCTGTGAGCCAAAGTCAATTGAAGGCTGCACCAGCCCGGATGCCCTCCGTGACGCTGAGGAACGCCTTGGATTTCGGTACCCGAAAAGGCCTCGGAAACTCAACTTCATGGATACCGCCTACCGGATCAGGTTGCAGGCCGTCAGCCACTGCCAGTTCTGCTCGATGCTTGGTCAAATTCCAGGGCCAGATTCCAACAATTCGTGACGATTTCAATTCAATTTCCTCCAATCAAATGCAGTTAACCAAATCCACCAATTGTCCAACCAACATGTCCTCCAACCGAATGAACGAAAACCATCTCCCACCGACTCCAAGTCATGATGTCCTGGATCTTCATGCCGTGCACGGGGTTGGAGACCTCGGTCGTGAGAAACCGTCGGTGGTGGTAGGATGCGCGGGGTGGTGAACCATGGCCCATGGTCCGGTAGTTTTGCAAAGCCAACACACTACACCAGGACCTCTTGAGATCCCAGAATGAGGTCACTTAGTCCCTGAAGAGGGCACTTAGAGACTCCAAAGAGGTCACGAACTGAAGGTCCTGTTGGTCACTTGTTGAATTGTTTCTGGGACTGACTACATCCATCAGCATGTCCGAGCCCGAAAACCCAAGGCATGTCAGGCTTGTCAAATCATGTGACCCACGGAACATTGAAGGCGAACGTCGTCTTGTCGAATCCGTGTAGTGGCCCCAGGAGACTTTGGACCCACACGGATGGCGATGCAAAAGTTTGACATGCTTTCGTGAGGAACCGTCTTTTCATGCAACATCATGCCAAATTCAAGTCCCCCACCTGCCCTGCCATTACAAGATTTTGTTCATGGAAGATGGGCCAGGGGAGAACTACGAAGTCCTCAACACCAAGGATGCAAAGCCTCCAGCTTGTACAGTTTGTAGAGAAGCAATTGCATATTCCATCACATTATGTAGTATGTTTCTGTGCCCCATAACGAATGCGCCAGCTCCACTTTGCAACAGAGTTCGTGCACTTCAATGCAGCATTCTGCCACCAAAAGAACCCGTGTTCTTTCGACCACCTCCTCCACCTCCAGAGGGCGAGGTTCCTGATGACCCTAAGCAGCCAGGCCCCCAAACGCACACACAGGCCTGTGTAGATGGGCATGGGCCCGGTGGCTAGGAATCGCCTCAAAGTGCAAAACAATGCCATGTGGAATGTCAACTGCCACCCAAAAACGGCCACATCCTATCTAAAATCTAAACAATTTGTATCAATTTGTCACTTGTGGGTTCGGACAATTCTGAGTCTGCACCTATCTCTCCACTATATATCACGGCTTTGAGGTGATGGAACTGTCTTCTGTGTTGTCACGCTCCTGATGTTTGCCCCATCTCCACCCGCCCAAAAACCATCCCTATGGTGGGTGGAATGTCCACCCTGAGGTTGATCCAAATTGAATCGTTTGTCCACCTAGGCTAGGCGACGCATTGCGAAGCGGAAAAAAAAAACGAATCATCTGCGTGCGATGAAGGGATGGCACAGGAGCGACGTGCAAAACCTCTTATGTGCTGTAGTGCGCACGCTTCCCAACGTTATCGTCTTTTTCTGTGAACCTTATCGTTCCTAAGGGTTTGGACACACCAAACAAATGTACTAAAACCTTATTGTTTTTTTCTGTGAACCTTACCGCTCCTGAAGGTTTCCATTACTTAGTCTTCGCTGTAGTGATGCTGCCTTCATCGGAGGTTTTGGCAGTCGCTCACATGATGGCACACACAGTGAGCTTCCAACCTGCGGAATCCTCGTGCTTCGCGGATCCCACGTACCGTGTACTGTAGAGAGAGCCCCATGTACAGATACGCAAAGCCGTAGAGTACAAACTGTCCCGTGACGGGTCGGGGCTTCAATCATTGGCTTATCCAGACTCCAGTCTGGGTGTCCTGGCTGGACTAACCTGCACTATTTAGGGATCTCCATTGGACACCCAAACAGGATGGTCCTGGTATGTTGCAGTTCGTTTGCAAACCGTTACTGGTGCTAGATATCGGATCACAAAACGCACACGCAGAGTCCGAATGTGAGACCTTTCATGCATGCACGGGAACAAGGCTGCGGTGAACAAAGCCCGCGGTCAGTGTTCGCCATGAGGGTGAGCCAGCTAGGAGGGGTTGCATCATTTACTAAATGGATACAGTATATATATATATATATATGTGGCTACAGCTCAAAAAAGTAAACTGAAACCTGCGGGTTTGTTGGACACCCGCTTGACCTCCCACCCCAGCGTTCACAATTCTTGGCCCGGCGACTGAGTTGGAAGGGCATGTGGCTCGCCGCAGTCGGCCAGCACAAAGGCGGTATGCCTCAATGTGCCAACACCGTGCGAAGGTATATACCATTAAGGTCACGTCTATAATATGAATGCAATTTTGAACATGTTTCAAACATGTAGGACGTCTTAAACTAGACCCCAAGCCCCCACTGAGGCCAACTACCACGCATTTTTCGGCGCTAGAAGCGTCACCCCCGCGGTGCGATGAGGGTCCGCACGCGCGGTCTTGGCGATCTCGACCTGAAAACGTGTTTGAGATCTTCGATTTTGGATGGCTGGGCTTGGTCGTGATTTGGGCGTTGAACATGGGTGAAAACGTGACATGTGTATCATTGCATCCTGTTAGATCTTCCCTCAAAACAACTCTGGGAGAAGTGGATGAGTGTGAGAAGAGGATGCTTCGTGGGGATTTACTACTTGTCGACTTCACCAACCAAGAATCGCAAACCACCACTTAGTGGCTGCACCACTGAAAACAACACTTGGGACCAGAAGGTCATGAGCGATTCCGCGTAGAATCCCTTGTGGACGGTCAGCTCAAGGCCTCACTACACATCGTTGAGAATGTTTGAGAATCTGGAGTCAACCAACAGCGAACACACCAAAGCACCTATAGCATCCTATAGCTGCTAGCTTGCATTGCTGTCTTCCACCCCCACATGCTGCTGAAGTCTCCGCCTGTCGCGGGGCCCAGTGGAACTACTATCTGCACCGAGAACGTCAAGCAGTTTCCAGATCCCACATCGATTGGCACACCAGAAAGGTTACGAATCGATGTTATATAGGTTGCTGACTGGCATTTTGCTGGCAAGATGCCAAACCCGCAGACCCTTAGATGACCCATGCTTGAACATGGCCTCTTCTAATCAGGATGTTTGATTGAAGGGTTTCAAGGGCTTCAAGCCACCAAACCTTTGATTTGTGGAACCGTTCTTGTAACGTTCAATGTTTATTTTTCCGAAAAGTCTTGGGCGACTTCATGTTTTCTCCGCGCGCAGCTCGGGAGAAAACCGGAATTTCTTCGCAGAGCAGCATTGCAAAAATCTTGGTCTTCTTCAGAAATCATGATATTCTCCGGACAGAAGTAGCAGTCACTTGCAGCCACTTGGCAGCCACTTGCAAGTGGCTGCAAGTGGCTGCAAAATGGAAAATCAAAATGCGCACCTCCTGCGAGCTCAATCGGCCTTTTTTGCTATTTTTCTACTATTACTATAAATAATGATTGTGCCACATGTCAGTGGGCCACCCTTTGATTGCAACCCCCTTCCGAAAAAACATGATGTGTTGTGACCGGTGGCCATGCACTTCCCTGAACGTGCCTTGGGTCAAGCAAAGGTTTGGGTGCATCTGCAAGCGGAGGCCTGGGTGAATCATGCGTTGGGGGCAGTTGGGGGGCAAACAAACGGAAAAAGGAGCTTGGCCCCTGACTAGTCGGGAGAGATTCTTGGCAACACACCCCATGTAAGGTGCCCTGACAGCAAGAAGCCACCGAACGGGAAGGAACATAAAGAAAGCAGCTTTAAAGCTGCCACACTGGTGCCAAAATGGGTTCCTCATCCTAATCCGTCAAAGGAGCTGTGGGAACACACCTTCTGAGGCAAAGGGAAGCCCCTCTGAGGCCGCGAAATGTTGAATCACTACCAGGGCCTTCAAGGGGCGGTCAATGGACACCCCTTAACGGCTAAGGGGCTATACATAGACACCCCTTGGAAGGTCCTGGTACTATACTATGCCGCTATGCCTATAAAGGTGCGCCGTACACCGCTTGGAGGGTGAGATCTCACGTCTCCAGTCCCCACGTCTCCCGGACGAAACGCTGCCATCATATTTTCATGTTTGTTTGTTATGATATTCATGTGCATTCAATTCAGAAGCTTTTGGAGCTGCAAGTGCGTGATTCGATTCAAGTTGTCTTCGGATGCATTCTGGAAGTTGCTGTTGCGCTTCAGACCTGTCCCACAACTTCTGGCACCCTACGAGTTGAATTCAATTCAGACTTTCAGAGCTTCCAAATTGTCAAGTCTCCAAGGCATTTTCCTCGCCAAGCGTTTCCAGCGAGTTGGTCTGTCAATGATGGTCACATAAGAGCGTCCTCACTGGTCCCGGGTCTTTGATCTATGGGATTCGAGTACTTGGAAGCCTGACCTGTGCTTGAGATATCCTCATCTGACTCCCTGAGTTTCCCTGGAAAATGAAGGTCAACCTTTTGTGCACCTGTCCGTGTTTAGTGGGGAAACCAAATCAAAAAGAAAGGTCAAAGATGGTCAAAGGTTATCCATTTTGGTAGGTCACTTTTACCCACGAACTTGATCAACCATTTCATTGAAACCCGTGCCGTCCGTACATGTGTGGTCTCTACAGCAATTGATCCCGCAGGCTTGACGTGTGGTATGATCTCATTGCCGCGCTGAAGGGCGGGTTCATGTGTTGCAGTACTCCTCACCCATCAAGAGTAGTACTGAGAGGCAATGGTGGCTATGATGGGTGACCAATCCAATCTCACCTTGACCAAGCCGCTGCCATCGGGATGCCATTCCTCAGCAGAACTGTTTGAAGCCAGAACCCAGGAACAACAAGGGCCACCAACAAGAGCCAGTTACAAAACACGACAAGAGCCAGGCCCGATGTCTCGATTGCGCGCCACATCCGATGTCTTATAAAAGTCTTAACAACCTGAGCCGTACGCGTCCTAGTCGGCAGTCCCTGGTCTCTTTTGTAAAGAGTGCTGGCTACTGCAACGTTCCACGTCACTGACTGAGTGGGTGTGGAGGACTTGAGTCTTCGAGGAGGCATGGTCTAGCAGGGCTTAGCGGAGGCAAATCATTCCCTAAGACATCCTACTAAGACTGCACTGTAGCAGCTTGAAATGTTGCAAGGTATGCAGTAGATTTCCTGTGTTTGGTTTCTTTGTTTCTGATGTGGCACGGGTGAAGCGTGGAGAGGGAACCGGGCTTTCCACGGTTTCAGGAGTTTCATACCAGGCAGGGCATGGTGCTGACCTTTGCTCAGCTGGACCACCCTGTAAGCGTCCCAAGTTGATTGCTTCAGTGAATCTCCCAGAGCTATTTTGCGCCTCGAGCATAATTAACTGAAGCCTAGAACAGTGGCTCATTTAAAGGAGATGGAGAACTTGTGAGACTTGAGCCAGTCCGGTCAAGCTACAGGTCAGTGTGCTCAGAAGATCGTCAACATGCCCAGAAGAAGATCAGCTTTGATTTTTGCCTTTTCGGCACTTTCGGTGACTCCTCAGGGATAAAGAATGCCGATCAAGTGAAAATCAAAGCGGATCTTCTTCTGGGCATGTTGACCATCTTCTGAGCACGCTGACCAGTCACTTGACGCTCAAGCCTCACATTTTTCAACGGAATAGGAATGAATACGTTGCAGGTCTGAAATTTCAAAAGGACCCTCCAGAAGAGCAGCTTCAACCACCTCAAGTGGGCATCACTTGGGGACTCCGTCCATGGTTCACGTAGGAGAAAAGAAGTCGTGCAAAAGTGCGTGTGAGTGCCGCACAAAAAGAGAGGAAGAGGGAGAAGGGGATGGCAATAGAGTCAGGTCATTTGGCGATACTACTGAACCATCAGACTACCCATCACGACCACACTGAATGACAAGCACCACCCTGCCATGACTCACCAAAAATTGGGGTTTTGCTGTAGCGCATTGAGAGGGAGCTGGGGGGTTCTTGACTCCACAGATTTCTCACCTCATTACTCAGGTAATGCCCAGGACAAGCGTCCCAGGTCTGATTCGACATCTCCAGCTGGTCATGGGAGCACGGCCGCATGCACACACCAGGGTCTGGAGCGGGGCTGGGGGGGCGAGCTATGTTGGCTGAGGGGTCATGGAAAGGATTGAATGTTGCCTCAAACATCACCAGTCGAATTGCACAAAGCAGAGTGACAACACCAAAGGTTCCAACATGTTGCTTTTCTTCTGGCAGGGTCGCTTTGCTGGCATCCGCCTGCATAGGGGCTCGAGAGGTCGCAGCGATGCGCTGTGAGGCATGACCTCGGGAATCAGAATCCAACACGTCGCTTTTAAGACAACCTGTTTAGACAATGTTTCAAACGGCGCTCAAGAACTCCGTTTTCACTGTTCAAACGTCACCTTTTAGGGGATTTGCAGGGAAGGGCTTTCATTGGGTTGCAAAGGTGGCTTTCTCTGTAAAACAGAAACTGCTCCTGGCATACACAATGGGACACACAATAGCAGGTTCGGTAGGTTTCACCTATACAAATGCTTCTTGTTCACTTCGTACAGTTGATGGACAAAATCCTGCACCGCTGCGTGCACCATGTTCTTGCCGCCCTCTGAGACTGCCTCTTCTTATCATTGGGAATGCCATGCAGTTCCGGCACCACGTCATTGGTATGGCGCTTTTCCATGTCAACATCACATGGGTGGGGTTGCACACGACCCGTGAGCCGGCGGCTTTCTTCGTCCATCAAATGGGGGGTCATGTAGCAGAGTCGGTCCGGAGCCAAGGATTTCCTCTCGTGTCCCCACTGGTGCCGCAAGGGTGAAGAACAAGCATTGAAATTGGACCGGATATATTCTATGGTTCCTAGGACTGTGCTTCGAGTCTGCCCCTTTTGGTCCAAATCATCCCAGAAGCTTGAGTTTGCCATCACCGTTCTCACGAGTTCGGTGCAAAGAAGTGAGCAAATTCAGGATGGGAACTCCTGATCTGGCGGCCGGTTATGCACCGGTCGTGTCTGCGGCGAAAGCACGGCCGCTGGGGCGACGACTGCTGGGGTGATGAGGTTTCCACGGCCAGTAGACGTCCACTGGAGGTTTCCAAGATAAAGCTCTGCTGGAGCTTGACCTGCCACGATGCCCTTGTGAGGTATGATCAGTACGCCCTAGACATCCCTAGACTGACAATAGTCCAGTCAAGTCACAAATACAGAAACTATATAGAGCAAGTCCTCACAAATGGACCTCAAAATCTGCTATACCTTTATCATACCTATGGTGTGGACACCAAACCAAAACAAGTAAATCCCATCTGAGCAGTGTCAAAAACCGGTCTACGATCTGTTATACTCATGACTTGCTTCCGCCAATGCTTGCGCGTGGCTTCCGCGACCTGCGTTTTGGCTTCCGTGGGCCATGTCTGGTTGAAATCCTCTTCCGCGGCACTTCCGCGACGTATTTCTCAAAAGTGCTCATAGGTTAGATAGATCTCCTTAGTAGATCTTAGTAGTAGAAGCATTTAGTATTGTCAATAATATGGAATATGTACATCTGCAAAGCTTCAGCGGTGGTGAATTTTACCATATACTTACGCGGTGGCTTAAGTTTGCATGTTTAAACGGTTGTGAGAGGTTTTTGACGCTGCTCATCTAGCCCTAGCTGTCTAACATACGTTCATTCATTCAGAACACACACACACACACCAAACAAAAATAGAGAACCATGTCATCACTTCTCCATCTATCAGCGGGCAATTTGGGGACTCACCCAACCTTTCAATTATCTATGATGTAATATATATATGTATATGAGGTCAAGGGTTGAGGTCTTCCACGCGATGCGGCACTCTTGAGGATTCCAGCCCTCACGTGCTAAAGTGAGGGCGACTCCAGCTAGCTGGTGCTAGCTTTCAATCATATATATATATGCATATGTTATATATACATATAATATATATATGTGCATATATATACTATTATATACTGCATTCCGACTTGAAATGATTTTAGAGCGGCAACAAGCAACTGCCTCGCAGGACTCTTGCAGGAGCGGTGGAGAAGTGCCAAAGGCCTCGAGGGGCGCCGCCAAACTTGAGACGGATGTTGATTGATTGTAAGGTGAGCACCATGCAGTTGAAGGCAGCTTTTGATTAGATGTTGCAATAATATTGTATGTAGCCAAAATGTCATCCGCCCAAAAATGGACACTCTCCTGACCAATTTACCTCAAGCCATGACCAATTATTCCTGCTGTGAGTTCAACTCAGCATATTCTGGCATCAACCCACAGTTCTGCTGGCCAGAATCTGGATTCATTGATAACCCACCCCATGTGGATTGGACTGTAAAGCCTATCACTGCTCTCGCATTCCGCTCGCTCGAAGCCCCCCGTTGGGCCAGGAGAACGTCACTGTAAACACTCATGATCTGATCAGTGAAAAGGAAGTCCGATGAAAAAACAACAAACACAAGCTTCAGCTCAGATGGGATAACACCGATGACACAACCTGCCTCGAGCACCCTTGGTCCATCAGGGCAGTGAGGTCCCCTCAACTCAACAAGCAAAAATCTAGGAACAGCACCGATAGGGGTACCAACCTGTGAGGCCGATGTTGTAAAATCTCTTCTCTTCACATAGGGGGGAGTAATTTCTCCCAACCTGTCAGAGCCCCCCCGAACTTTGCCCGGGGCCCCAGCAGCGCCACCGGTCGAGAGGCATTGCCCGTCCCAAGCGGCCTGGCGAATCCAACGCAAACCCCACCGCGAGGATGCAGGATATACTATTATATTAACCCCACCGCGAGGATGCAGTTTAATCATATATATATATATAATGACCCTACCCTATATGATATGGGAATGATGACCCCATACCCAGACACTCCATGTATGCCATATATGCTTACATTGGGGTGGTTTGGGAGGTCAATGTAGGCATATAATTATGGCATACATGGAGTATCTGGGATATGAATGATATAATTATGGCTGAGAAGCTGGATGACAACATGACTCCATATATGACCCCGTACGTTTCTCGACATACATGCGCGAATCTAGGTGGTGGAATGTAGTGAAGTTACTAGCATACTGGTGTTGACTAATGTGGTCTTCCAGCAAGATGTAGGTGTGAAAATAACCGACAACAAAACAAAATAAGATCAAGGATGATCAAGGTCAACAAAGGTCAAACTCGTGTTCAAAGAGCATGCATGTCTATCTCTTCTGGAGGTTGCTATCGTCAACCGTCCCTGTTTCAACTTCCCCTCCGATGGCCATGGCCATCTATGCCCCTGAGCCACCCACGCCAGGATTTGTCACACAGGATGCGTAGGAAACAGGTCCATCAACTCGGGCTGGGCCTGAATCCCAGGCCTCTCAGGCATTTCAGGAAGCCTCGGCCCGTGCGATCCCGCGATCGGCCATGGGCCTGACCTGGGGGGCAAAGATGGACAAAGACCACACACACCGTGCACCAAACATAAGCCAAAACTAAATGGTTTTGTGGTATGTTGTGGTTAACACATGCCGACACGGGGGCATGATCCTCCCCGATCTTTTTGCTTACACTAGCTTCAAGGTGCTGAAACGGGATTGAATGTGCCACTGGTGCTAGGTGCGAAGTACGTTGTGCTCAGGCTGGTCACACCAAAAGTCGGTGTTCGTGAAGTTGCCAAAGCAGCACCTGCTGGTCAACCCTTCCTTAGAGCCCTTGACCACACTCGATTGATATCCACCTGACCGTCTGCAAAAACGTACTGTTAAGTAGTGAACATAATTCAGCAAGGTTATCGAATTTGCAAGTTTTAACCACACTGTCAACATAGCTGAACATATCAGCCTTAAAACTGTGAAAATATACATAAAATTACGGAAATATGGTTGTCCCTTGGATCTATCCTAATACCTGTAACAGTGGATGATGATGGTTAGTAAAGGCCTTGTTCAAATGATGATAATTGTTTATTGACTGTTGCAGCTAATAGGACAAACCCAAGTTATCCCTTTTGAGGAGGGCCTATCGCTTTTGCAGGTTGTGGCCCAATTCCTTGACATCACGACCGTTCTTTACTAACTTAGTCATCTGGTAACGCGAGAATGTGCACATTTACCCCGATCGTCTACTGAAAGTGTGCATGTGCCATCTCATTCTGCAAAACCAGCAGCAAACCGCTACCATCCCGCTGAGGCACTGAGTGAAATCGGGCAAAAACACGTCCACCTGCAGTGGACTCCGGGTGGCCGAGTGAATTTGTGGCCCGGACTGAGAGCTGCAAATCTCACCCAGAAGCTTCTCAGAAGCTATGGTTCCCGCAAGCTGCCCTTTGCCCAAAGCAAGGGGGGTACGTGGAACTCTCGTTGGTTGTGCACAGGCACTGGCACATCTAGCCAGAGCAGCTGCGAAAATCTGCATTTTGAGATCATTTGAGATATGTTCCCCTGCGTTTCTGCCAAAATCGGGAGCAAACATTGATTGCTATTGGGGCGATGTTTACTCGGAAAATGGTGCCCATGTTCCGGGCTGAAACGGCGGCACCCAACTAATGTTGAAGGAACCTAGGACGGTCTAAAGGGTGCGTCCTATCATCTTTTGTATATAATTATCTTCATCTTGATTCATCACCAATCACCACATGAACAAATCGATAGGCCAAGGAACGCTCATGACGATGTCATCTAACCTGCCATGCGAACGGTGTGGCGGCTGGACTACCCATGTACAGGGGCTACATAAATGTTGCATGGAGTAGAAAACCTGGTTGCTGCGTGCGTCCTCTACAAACCACGTGGTTTCTTTTTGGTGAACTCAGGATACTCTGGGTAGTAGAATGAAGGCGAGGCTACCAGTATGACACGCGATGACAATCGTGATTCATTTGCGAGTTAAATTATCGTCTACATTGATGACTGCATAAATACAGGAGTTTGGCCTACCTCCACACGCGCACATGGAAAAACGCTAGCTCAAAGAGCCTTTCATCACCTGCCGGTGATTTCGGCCACCCAACAATGACAAGATGCAGGAGTAATTGGCTGAAATTCCTTCCCATGGACATAAGTTAAGCTTGCAAAAAAATCTCACCAATGACAAAACGTCATGGCCGAAGTGAGCAACCATGAGCGCGGTGTCCCCTCGTACATTCACGTTGAAGATCTTTGAAGACTCTTATTCTATGGAATCTTCAGAAAGGATGAATCACTATTCTTTCCTGTTAAGCAGGACCACTAATTACCTATGTGTGGGGGTCTTAGCCATGGGTTTTGAATGGTTTTGATAGTATGTCTCATGATTCTGACGAGTGAAGTAGAAGTAAATCCGACATCTTCTAACCCACTCAAGATGAGATGTTGCCACCTACTATATAACTGATTTCTAGCCAAAAGTTACATCCAGCAAATCAATCCCCAAACCTGTCGTGACCAAAAATCAGCGCCCACCCGGAAAAACATGTGCGCTCATCGCCTGTGTCCAATCAAGGTCATGGGCTCCGCGGCCGACACCCAAGCATTGGTCCCTGCCTCGTCAGGGACGAGACGGACCCGGCAAGTGGGCCCCGCCTCTGCTGGATGTATCTGAACAGTGGATACAGCAGTCGCATACAGAACGGTTTATAACATCCATGGCTCCCTCCACTGGAGTGCACTAAAATCCAGAACGCCCGCGTGATTTGGACCTATTTGGTGCATTGGATTAATTGCCACAAGTCTGGCTTTTGGTGCATCAAACTTTGGCTCCTCGTTGAAATCTTTAGGTTCCGAACGGTGTTTTTTAACCAACACGAGACACGCTATCCATACTGTTTGGTCTCCCTCTTTCATCACACACACCTACCTCTTCTGCGAAACTCGTGCCCATTCGAACGGCCCGGCCTTCTGGGCAATGCCTTGCTTCAGCACCAGGTTGGGTGGATAGGCTGGATCCTGGAAGGACCATGGATCATAATGAGAATCTGTTCGCGTCCGCGTCAACGGAGCCTTTCTCTCTTGCAGGGCATTGGTGCTCGTCGGTTTGAGACCAAACACCGGGGATCCGGGTATGGACGGGTCCTAAGCTTGGCGCATGAGGGGTGCCCCATTAGTCAACCCCTTGGCGCTTGGGTCCAATGCCAACCTTTGGGGCCCTTATATTAGGTCCAGTGCTTTTCAGCTTGAAACTCATGTAAACAAACTCACAGACTCACGGGGTGGTAAATCTAGAATGATGCGGTTTTTGTGCAAATCACGTTACCCAACCTCTGGCCGTGGGATGATGCCGGAGAGGAATTTGACCGTCGAGGATTGGTGTTCTGGGTTTTGGGTTGCACGCCGCTTGCCAACAAGAGTATAGATGTATGTGTATGTAAATATATATATATAGTTAAGTATATATATATAATCATATGTAGTGAATGTATATTTATTAATGACGACTTTGACTCCAAACCTAATGGCTGGACCAAACACATGGACGTTGGATGCCTGTACTAAAGCAAGTAAATATGCAACTAATAGCGAAGTATCCCTATCATAGCCTATCTGCCCTATGATGCATAAGTCCTTTTGAGCCGACTCCGCCCGCATGGTGGACGTCCCAGAAGCCTCTGATACCTGAAAAGATCCCCCGTAGTCGGCAAAATAGCCGGGAGTCTCCTTGGTGCACGAGCAAAAGTCTTCAGGGTGCACACGCGAACGCGAACGCAACGGGACGCAATGAAAACAATGAAACTTAATAGGAACAATCGATGACCCGCTATATACAACTAGCCAGCTTTTCGCATTGCTCTCATTCCAAATGCTGCCCTTTGCAACATAATTGATGCTTTCTGATAGTGTCTCTGTCAAAAACAGGACTTGCTTAATCGATGTCATACTCACAGCAACGCTTGGGGTGAAGAGTCAAGAACATTCCCCGGTTCTGTGGTTTTACTGGATTTTCATCCTTCTCCATTGGTCATTGGTCGCTCCAATCTTTCTAAGTGGCATCTGAGACGTACCTCAGCTTCAGCGCTTCGGAAGGGCGTCCAAAATGTGTCAACTCAGACGTAGAAATGAGATGAAGAGAGGCGCAAATGGTGCAGCATTTTGGGCGGGGTCAATTGCATCAAACGGTCCCATTCATGAAAACCATGCTGGTGCCAGGACGATGTGCGCGCTTTTGCGCAAAGAACAATATCATAACTCTCAAAACCTTTCTGGACATCGCAGCAACAAAAACGCTTGACGAAGTCTATGTTGCTCACTTGCACCGTCCACTTCCCGCACTTGCCCTGCATCAGTCACATTATATATGGCACATGGATTCAACTGGAACCTGACCTGTGGCAATGTGCATGCGAGCGCTGTGGAATTGGCAAGTCCAATGGCGACCTCCAGCGTCGTTCTTTGGGGCACACAGGTCAGCATGGCCCTGCTCCTACATCTTGCCGGGCAACTGGTCGAAGTCTTCATTGAAAGGCACTGGGAATGACACAGGTGGTGCCTGTGGCGGGCGGTAGCTTAAGGAGTACAGAAGCCAGGTGTGTCCGTATCCGCGAGCCACGAGTCCCGACTGGTTTTCTGGTCTTGATCCCCTCATGTGATTGATGAATATGTGACTTGGACCATTTAAATTTGTTTTTGAGAGGGTGCGAAAAGGAGAAACAAAACTGCCTCAGTTGATATAAAGAACGTTCTTGCAGCTGAGCCAGTTGGGAAATGGATGACACTATTCTATAACAGTGGTAGAATGATATATATATATATCGAATGACGTGCGCCAAGGAATTGCCTTGCGGCCCTGCGGGTCTTAGGAAACAATCTTCTTGCCAAACTCCAAGCTTGCACCTAAATGCTAAAATCATCCAAAATCACTTCCAAAATCATATGGGTGCGCATTTTACGGAAATAGGGAGACACCCAACCTGTGTGTTTTAGTCTATTGAGTCTATTGCCTTCTTCCAGAGGGTCTTTTGGAGGTCTCCCTTTTTTGATATCATGGACATAGTCATGGACATTCCCCGACTCATGACTGTGGACCACCCGGCCGTCCGACGGATTCTTGTTCTCCCAGGCTGTCAGATGCACATCCCAAGGTTCGAGAGGACTCCGTCTCCCGTTCCCCCGCGTTCCGCGGGGCGCGTTCCGGCTGGGCGATCAGCAGTGCTGAAGTCGCAGGTGGGGGGGGGTGTCCCTGGTGAGGAAAACAAATTGCGAGCACTCCTCTGCACATCCAGGGTGTCTGCTACTATGGTTGCAGGATGTCCTCCTGTGTCTGCGAATGGACGGAGTACAAGGGGTATACTGGATCATATAGAGACAAAGGAATGCGAGCAGGTGGATGACCTCTACAGCATGAATATGACGCATGCTTGCAGTGCATCTGCGAGAAACTATCCGATGTAGAAACTTCCTGTTGGTTTGTGCTTGTGTGGCGCTCGTCCATCTCTATCAACATGGAGCTACAAAACTACATGGGCATGCATGGTAGCTGTGCAACACCATCATCCGCAAGGCGGAACCTATCTACTCTGGAGCTCGACTAGCTATAGACTGCATAACTTTTAACACATAAGGTTTTACAGTGAGTGTATATATATATATATATAGTCTGGAATCCAGGAACGGTTCTTCAACAAAAATCAAACTTAAGACTTTAAATATCGTTAAATATCATTTGCCATAGGCACCATGAGAAGACCGTCAAATCCTCGAAACAACATCTGAAGCTTTCGAGCAAAACACCGCAGCTGGGCCGCCCAGATCTTGAAACCTGGTGAGACCGTGTGAGACGACAGTGAAACATGCTTTTGCACCGGCTCTCGACCGGTGGGGACCACCAGCTCAGTACTTGAACCATTTCCTGAACGTGAAAACGCACCATCCGATCGATCGGCACCTTGGGCGGTGTGACATCGATGGAAGAACAACATGATCCAACTCGCTGTGTCCTCTGCCGCTGGAGGCCAGTGGATTGGTACCTTTCAGGGTCCCGCCCCTCGATCCAAAAGGAGGAAGAAGGACGAAGGAGAAAGGGAAACCAGCTTGCAATCATCAGCCTCCATGCCAACTGATATTCGTTCGTGGTAGCTGTCCTGAACACAAAAGGATTTAGAAAAACAAAACGTTGCGTTCACCAAGTCACCTCGCCCCCCCAACGGCATCCTCCCATCCGGTCGCCCAAAAGCGAGTGACGACGGAGCCCAGGCCGGCAAACAACCAATTACAGTGGTTTCAGAGTAGATGGGACAGACCCCAAAATGTCCTTTAGATGGGGATCCACATGGTTCCACATCAAACACCTTTGGGGCATTGTGCCATCGACTCGAAAAACAACGGTTTTTCCGCACGCTCGTAACTCGGCCGCGTCTCCGCTCGTTGGTGATGATGTCGTACTTCACTGAGTTGAGGGTGTCCCCTGCCACCGTCCAAGCTGGGGCAAGCCGGAAGGAGAAGACCGGGTGGCGAGAAAGCGGCAGCTGGACAGCAAGAACTCTCGGCATGGCTTTCTTTTTCTGGTCTTTTCTGTTGGGAGTTGGGAAGGGGCTCAAACAAAGCCGATGAAGGTATGAATCCCTCTTTGGAGTTGGATATCCTTTCTATGTCATTCTATTTTCTATATGTTTAACAGTTGGGCCCAAACAGTTGACCCTGTCCTAGCACCCCTCTCGTGCAGTTTGGGGTGGAAAATTGACTACTCTTTGTTTCTCAACCGGGAGTCTCCAAGATGCACTAGACTAGACCAATTTAGACTACCTCACTTTTTTTGGAAACTGGTCGAAGGAACAATTCCTACACCACCTGGAGCCCCCGACCGCTCCTGCAACGGTCCCCCGGTGCAGGATGAAGCCGGCCTACCCGTGGGCGCATGTAGAAAGGATCCGCTCGTGTGAGCTTGTCGCCGGAGGAGTAGTGGTTGTTGTGTCGAGTGATGCCCTGAGTTGTAAGAGCTGAACAACGACATGGAAAGCGAACTGAACCGAGCTGAAAGCACGAATCGACAAACGAGAACATGTTGCTCAGTCATGACTCCACGAGGAGCAAGCAACGTTGTCACAGGATGTGCATGTTCTTCAAGCGCGGCCCCTATTTTGATAGATTTTGGGATCGGGACGTAATATAATTATTGTCAAACAGCCCTTGATCAAAGAGCCACAAGCCGCTGAACAACACAAAAGAAAACACTAAGTGCACACCAATCGCACATAACCACAAAAAACACATGAAGAGACATCCACTTCCGCCACCTTCAGAATCAACCAAGCAGCGAAGTCATAGTTTTCCAGTCGGCTCACTGACAGCTTCTGTTGAGCTGGTGCATGGGCTCGTCCTAGTCCCAAAAAAGCCCAAGCAAAAGCGTTTCCCATTGAGAACAGGCCTTTTGGGATAATCTGAACGTCCACGCACCTACAGCTAGTGGCACACCAAGAGTAGTATCAACATCCAGCTGGTCAACACCAATGTCTAACTCTAAGACACTAAGGCAAGCCCGTGTCATCATCGACCTCTAAGCTGTATCTCTTCAATTCCATGCCACACCCCAGCGGCCCTAGGGCTTAGCCCTAGCCCCAATCAGCAGGCTCCTTCCGGAGTGGAATCGATGGACTGCGTGAAGGTATTGTAGGCCATCCAGGGTGCGAAGTGCGCACCTCGGTTTCGGTGCATCTTCCACGTTGAAACGGTTTTCAGGCTTCGATCCGTTCGCGGCCACGAGGGGAACGGAACTCTTGGTGCTTCGGGAGGCATTCGGATCTCAGGATGGTTGATGAGCCAAAAGGTTCTGGACGGCTATTTGTCCTATAGCTACTCTAGTCGTCGCCGTTCATCAACGTGATTCTGGTGCACCAACTTGGGGGTAGGGGTCATTATCTTTCACCTGTCATTGATGTCATGACATCTATGAAATTCGGAAGCCTTGTCCCCTTTGGGTAGGTATGTGGGGTCGGCCTAGACCGTGGCCCCGAAAAAGGATCACTCGAGGCGTCGAGGCGCCCTTCAACACAGTCAAACGGGATGTTAGATCCAAGAGTCCAGTATATGAATCAGAATATAATCGTACACATGCATGATATGATATTTGATAGAAATGTTATAGTTATATAATGTTCATGTTCAAATACGATTTAAGCTCTAACCTATGCTTCAGTATGCTATGAACCCGTTCGCTAGAGCCCAGAACCATAGACGCCGTTGACTGTTCACTGATAACACCCCAAGAAAACCTAAACATGTGTCCAACAGTTTGAAACATGGACACATATCGTCACATGGGCACTACGATGCGCGAGGTGTCATTGACGGTGCACATGACCAATTCATACCAATTCCCGCCGTGGCGAGTGTATTCCAATACGGGGAGACCTCCCAAGGATCCCTCAAGAAAAAGGGACATAGGACCTAAACCCATTGATTGGGATCTCCTTGGTTGGCTTTGACCATGGTTGACCTACCTCGAAAGCATGCTGTTGGGGCTCCAGGTTTGGACGCGCACAGCGACCGTAACTCGCCGTTCGCTCCGAGGCGCTTTCCGTCTGCCGCTGAGAGGCCTGCGAGGTGCGGGTGCTGCTCCGTGCGGGGAGGAGGGATGGGGGGATCTCGACTCGGCTGGAACTGGACTGCAAGAATCCTGGAGATGATCCCAGATCACTCACTGAATCACCCCCCCTTTTTGAAACAAAACGTCTACGTCGTACGTGACAAATGCTGAAGTCGTGTGCTTGAGGTTTATCCAACCCAACAATCCCTGACAGCTGGGTGTCACTTCACTCACCCTGCCCGGCTCGGAGCCTCCTTACGGACATCCGCACGCATGGCGCGCGTGAGCGAGTCCGCAGGCGCTGTGAGGTGCAAATTGGGGCAGGAGGCGCTGTGCGTAGCGCTCTCCTTGGCCCAACATGCAGGCATATCGTGAAAATGAAAAGAGGCAGGGTAGGTGCGGAGGTAGTGAAGAACACAGCAACTCAAAACACAAACACACACACAAGAATAATAACAAATACAGCGACTGCTGCTACTACTGCCACGACAACTACTACACCTCAGTGGACTACTAAGAGCATGAAAACCCGATCTCAAGCCCTTTTAAACGACGTTTGGATCCTGGACTCGGGCAGCACGAAAGGCCGGATTCTTGCAGCACGAACGTGATGGCGTTCCCTCGTATTATCGCTAGTTGGTCTCAGAACCTTGTAGACCTTTGAGGAAAAAGGTGGATCCGGTGTTCATGTATATAAGCAAACTTGCCTCGTGGGCAGGTCTTTGCGAACAAGTCCTGCATTCCAGGACGCATCTCGACCACTTCACTCGATTCAAGAAGGAGTCTCACCATTGCAACGGTGAGCACATGTGGCCCATCCGGACCACGACCTTCAAGAAGTAACCCCAAATAGATGCATTATGATGCAGTAATGATACAGTATAATACCCCAACAGAAGTACGCCCGGAAGGGCACGCTGCCTCTCTCAGGCAGCGGCCCCGCTTCCGCCGTTGCGCGGAACAAAACAGCCAAGGCACACCGCGCCGTGCGAGCCAATCAGTCTTGCCAGCCACTTTCCGCCGGAGCTTCTCCTGCTCGTTGGCGTACCTCCCAGAGACCAAGCAAATACCCTGTTGACCCCGTTGTTCGTTTCAACGTCAAATCGCTATTCCCATGCTGGAGGGACTGCTGGAGGGCGTAAACGCCCTAGACCTTTGCGGTGCACAACTGCACTACATGAAGCAACTTATTGTATGTCCATCATGTTCGCACACTGGAAACTAACTGTGTCTGGCCTTCTGGAGCCCCAAATCCGTCTGACAAACAAAGAACCGCCATGGCCGTGTCTCTCTCTCTCTCTCTCTGTGACCCACACCTCACACCTGGCCCAAGTCCTTCCAGACAGATTGGGGTTCGGAATTCCCAAGTGGTTGAAAAGCTTCGCACGACACCCAATACATAGTGCCTAGTCAAGTCAAGGTTTAAGCTGTACTACTTGAACTGAATTACAGACATCAAAAATACACTCGGACTCTATAAATGGCAGTAAAACATAGTAAATCAACCCCCCAGCAAAGGAACGCAAACCACCTCTATATCCAGTCAGAGAGCTTTTGCGTCTGAGACCTGTCAGGTGCACCACCCGCCTCTGGTTGCTGATGGAGTAGCGCTTCCTTGGCACCAGTGGTTGATCCCACGGAACCCGGGGTATACCTGGCTGCATGTTTCTTTTTTCCTGGGGGTGGTTGAAGGCTGCAGAATTGTCCCAACGATGCACCGACCGAGAAGTTTGTTTAGGGATGCATTGGGGTCACACAGCCGCTACAGAAGGATACTGACTACAGACTACTCAACGGATACTGACTACAGACTACTCAAGCGACTCCCCTGTCAGAAGGGCTGCCACTTGTTGACCCCCATTTGTGCTTTGGCAGTCGTCATGGTCCAGGTTGGATCTGGTTCAGACTGAAGGACGAGGCTGGTGTGTAAGGACTTTGGTGTGACGAGGTGCAGGTGCCTCAGCACCACTGCCTTGCAAACACCTGAGAAGAGAGGAACAAAAGCCAGTAGAAACGAGTATGCCGGTCCTAGTTGTAAGGCGAGGAGCCGTAGACAAAGTACGAATACCAAGAGGCTAAAAAAAGGAGCTGCTGGTTTTTCTGGGCCAGTTTCTCGGGAGGGTGTCTCCCACGTTCGATTCCTCCCAGTCTTTGCCTCAAAGCCACGGCATGGTCCGGTCATAGAGCCGCTGCGTGCGGTCTTGAAAGCCCTGCCAGGACCTTGGATGGAGAAGGCGGAGCATCACATCGGCACGTCACCATGACCATACAAGCGCGCTTGGATCCATTTTTCACGGCGTTCGTTCGAAGGCCCCAGAACGATCATGCAGGTCTGATCAAGAGGAATGTTAGAAGTATCCGGTAATTTGGGACTGGAAAACTTAGGCGCTGTGGACAACAAATTGATGTGTAGCAAAACGGCAAGCCGCCTGAATTGACAACTGATAGAAGGTTCTTCGTCTGGATTTCTTCTTACAGCCTTTAGATATATGATTGATGTTCCTGGTGCGTGCCCCTGTCTCACTAGCTAGCAGTGGATGATGATTGATGCCTATAGCCATCTATAGCCTATAAAACAGTGGAATAAAAGTGAATAACTTTGCTACCTGTTGCTGGGACACATCAAAATACCCCCGTATGGACCAATTACATAGAGCCCTCCAATAAGCCAATCGCCCATGGCGGACAGTACAGCAGCCCACTGGCGCACCCCTCGTCACTCCTGGCCATGCGGCCCGCTATTCTCAACCTGCGCCAGCTGAATTTCAGCACGTCGTTGCTCCTGGAAGGAGTCCCTCGGATGACTGTCCTGCGGCCGGACATGAGACAAAGAAGCAATTCATGGGCCGAAACCGGGATTGTAGCAATGGCTTATGGCTTAGCTCCAAAACACCTCAAGTCCGACCCCCTATCAAAAGGGAAAGCAAGCCCATTACAGTAATAAACAACTTTGCTTTGTGAGACGCATGTACATATTTCATGTGATGGTGAACAGGCAAAGTGTGGCCTGAGGAATACCAGCGGCTATAAGGCCACACATTATTGGGTCACAAAGAAGAATGTGTGTATGCATATGTGTATACTATACATACAGCTGTTAGATAAGCGGGGAAGCTTTTCGACACTGGCCGGGTCAAAGACCTTGATCTCTCGTTGGAGTGTTTGTGGTGCATGGCCGCACTGTGAATTCGTTCATCCAGGGTTTCCCCACTGGGTCCTTCACGTGCGAGCGTGGTGCGCTCGCATATGACAGGATGCTCTGACCGCTTAGCACACATGCTTTGGCACTCATGACCTCATGGAAGATCATTGTTGCTCAATTGTTTGCTAGTTCTGGAACGGGGACAAAGGTCTCTTTGTTCTTGTTCATGCTGCCGTGTGTGCCACTCCTGAAAAAGTAACCGAATCCGAAAGCCACCCAAAAGGGCGCGCAGTGACTCTCATGAACAACACCACTGATTTGATCACTTACACGTTGCAAAATACAAACGATCCGCACCATCCAAAATCCAACGGGAAAAACATGTCATAGCCATGTGCGGATGTCCCATGATCCTCCCACCAAACATGGTTCTGACATCGCCTCTCTCTGGTTGAGAGAGGAAAGAACTTCTGATTCAATTAGCTTTCCAAAAAGCCATTGTCCCAACTCCATGTTTGCTGGAGGGAGGGCAAATGACATCCCATTTCCTTCTGGTCATACCCTTGGGCACCAGTGTGCCCCAGTTGCGGCTCCTGCAGTGTGAGGCAATCCTTGATGTGCTGTCCTCAGGCGGCTGGACAGCTCATCTGCCGTGATGGCAAGCAAGACTACACTGCAAACAAACATGTTATGGATACTTCTCGCAGTATAAGGTTTTATATGTCTATTTCCTGCGCACTTGAATGTTTCTGCACTGTATTGGGACCCAGTTTGGATTCCCATCTCCCGTGCTTCTTTTGGCCAGACTAGCCCAGCCGACTGGTCACAACATATCACGACGTCCCCTGTTTGGAGGGACCACCTCTTCTTCCGTCTTCCGTCCGAGCTCGCGGCAAAGTCTTCCGTCCAGTCCTCCCCAGCGGTTCCACACTGCCATGTGAGGACGAACCAAGTTCCAGACCAGTTTGGTGGACTGGAGTCATCCGACGGGAAGATCCGTGTCACAGGAATCTGACAGGAATTGGAACCCGAAACGATGTTGAGAGCTTAGTAAGGCTTAATCGATCATCAACCGTTGTGTTTCACATCGCTATTTCACCATGGTTCACGGACTTCCCAGTCCACGATCCCAACCGAGGGGTTTTCCCCGCTTCGGTGTCCGAACCGAGCGGCGCTCGTCGGGCGCGAACTTCCGCCGTCGGGCACCGAAGAAGGCCGCGGTGTGGCGACCTGCGCGGAGGCGATGGGTTGGCGCCCCAAAGCGGTGTCCCATCCGGACTCACAAAGGTTTGGGGTCTGGGGTTGGCTCGCCCTTCCCAGGCGCCTCTCCAACGTTTTACAGTAAAATGCACCTGAAGGAAGAAAAGCACTCGGACACCTTGCCGCAGAGTTTTGGGGTGAGGTGAACACACATGGCCTTCCTACAGCGTCTTATCTGAAGACGACCGTGAAACGCTTGTGCAAAACGGTCATGATCCCAAAATACCCGTTGTGTGATTCATCCCATAACATCAGCACCTTCCTCTTGTTCACCACCTTCACGATCGAACCTTCAACATGCCATCCCGATGGGTTCCTCTGTGCCTCAAGAAACCACCGATTCCCACCTTTTCGGTCCAGGAAGTGCTCGTCGTGGCGGAGTTCCCGCATGTAGATCTCATGGCGATCCTGGGTGGAACGCGTTGAGGCTTCCGAACGTGAGACTGGAACTGCAAAAGGAACCATGACCAGTAGGCTCAGTGTGACCAAGTAGACTGACAAGTCTCAAGTAAAGTAAAGTCATGACCATAACAAGTAAAGTCAAGTCAAGTGACACCTAAGTACTCTTTACTTGATGTAACTGGAACCAACAGTGAGATCGGTCATGTGCATGGATCGGTCAAGTTCTGCCGCATGATCTGACAAGGCGGTCCATGACCTGTGGCAAGGAGTGCCAAATCAGCGCTCCTCCTTTTTGGGGTAGAGACACCCGTCCATCTTCCTCCATGCCAATGATGCCTGAATCTTCCAGCCCAGCTCGGCAAACATTTTACACACTTAGAAGATCCAGGTATACAATGTGCCCCATTGACAACAAATGACGCTTCTTCCGGTATATCCCCGACAAAGGCTCCGAGGGAGAAGCCAAACTGGGCTCTGCGAAGACAAACAAGCCCCGTCACCCCAAACAACATTGTTTGGTATACCGTATGTAAGTCAAGACATGTAGCACGAATGCTACGCTGAGCATCGTTTTTTGTGGTTCGGGTATGGTGCGCTTAATGGGGCTCACACTTTGAACTGAGAGCAACTAGTGGCCTTGGCTTCGTGGAGCACCACTGTTCTCATCTTGCTGACTTTCGTCCACTTGGCATTGGCATAAGAACAATTTCAAGCAATATGCCCTTTTAGGAGCAAAAGGGGGTCGATTGGTAGCATCAACCTGTTGGTTACTCACTGGTGAGCATCCCTTGTCAATCATCAAATATAGTTTATAATACCTAGAACCTGAGTGACCCCTGTTCTGGGGTCAAAACATGGTCTTTTTCCTATCAAGGCGTATAAAAGGATGTCAAAGGCCATCCACAGTGTCAAGTCCCTCATCACTGCGTTCACATGCATCAAAGTAGCCTGATTGCCTCGGCGCAGCGCTCGGAAGTGCGTTTTCATACCGTAGCAAGGCTTCAGATTGAAATCCGGTCCTAAATCCTACTATCCTACTATAGGTACAGAAGGGTCCGCGTCCGGGGGAAGATCCAAACATTAGTAGCCACGGACCCCCAAGCGCGGAACATGTTTTTCTTACATGTTCCTTTTTAGATGCAGTGGGAATTGCACCTCCTGATCGACTGAGACTTCTTATGTCCCTGCACAACTAGCACGACTCAAATCGACCTCTGCAATCCCAAATGCTGCTACGACGAAAGCTGGGCAATCCGGAATTCCAAACGCGGGATGTTACTTTCTAGTTGCGGCGTACTCTTTCAAACTTACATAGAACCCGGACTCACCAACTTCGAAAGGAAAACCACCTCCGCCTCCAACAGTGTGATGTTGCATAGGGGGTGTTGGTTTCACAACCGCACCTACCGCCTAAATGAGCGAACTTGCGTCACAAGCTGCTGAGGATGTTGTAGCCTGGGTTGTCAAAATCAAAGCTTTGGGCGGGCGGACGCAGGGCTGCCAATGGGTCCGGCTTGGTGTTTGGTTCTTCGGCTCCTCTGATGGTAACCGGTAACCTACCAAGCGCATGGATTAAGTGACCTGGGCTTGCACAAAGTCACCCAATCGCATGGGGAACGCAGCCTTACAAAGAAGTCATCTCTATATTACAACACCATGTTTACTCTTTGTGGAAGTACATGGGAGTATGTGGTCAAAACAACGGAAAAGCCCTATCCATGCTGATACCTTCATCATTGCCATGCCATGGTCATGCCGAATCCCGGCCCGGCCAGTTCTCCCTCCAGATCTCCGGAGCTCCACAAGACTCCACCGAGGAGCTGGAACCACCGAGCCTGGAGGCAATCGCTTTGTCCGCCGCAGTGCCACAGCCCAGGTGGTTGTCGTAGAAGTTCAAGGATCCCTCCACGGTGCCTCGGCGGGTCCGCGCGCTGAAGAGAACCCAAGGAAAAGAAACGACGAGGCGACGCTTTTCTTTGCATTCTACGACCCATGTAAATAAAAGAAGAAACGGAGGAATCCGCAAGCTAACAAAGACAACACTGCCCTTTTCTTTACCAGCTTATTTTTGCCCAAACAAACAAAAAACGGTTGTTATTCTTCGAAAGTATTCTATCTACTTTCTTGAATTTTGAGGTCCAATAATATATATAGAGGGTTTGCCACTAGTATTCCTAATGGTTGGGAGGATAGTGTTCTTCCTAAGTCTGGGTGCGTCCAAGGTCTGTTGCCCCCAGCATGCCAATGACTGGGAGCTCGTTCAAGATAGGTTGTCCATCGGTCCCATTCTCTTTTGATTCTCAGAGTTTTTCAGGGTCAAGATTTTAAGGCTAGGACCGGCTGGGAACCTCTGCAAGGCTCCTCAGTATCATTCAGTGGCTCTAGCAGGTGACCCAGCTGACCCATGGTTCTAGAATTCTAGACCCAGAAGGCCTGCTCCATCACAAACAAATGTCTGCCTGGAACGGGTGTGAGTGGCCACTCAAACAGCTCAGGTACGTTTGTGTAGCGCATCGTTCCGTACACTCGCCATGGAGGCAGCGCGGGCCGCAGCGCGAGCCGCTGCAGCTCCGACAGCGAAAAAAGTTCTCTGAACCAAAAGGTCGAGGTGATACGGGAGGTTCAAATCTGTCAAAATGGTAGCAGGAAACATGATGGAAAGAATCATTGCAGAAAGAAGACATGTAATTATTGTCCATCATGATTGCTCACTACTTGTGCAAGAAATGTAAATATAATGTAATGTAACATCTATATGTAAGTATAGTAATATATATATATACAGTATATGTCCGCGTGTGTCCCTGTGCATGTAAAGTTTACTCAGGTCCCACCATCAACGGTCTGAGCTCCGGTGCTGTCGCGCCTCGTTCGGATGTCCCGTGCTGTTGGGGAAGTCCTCGGAGATGTTCAGGGAGGTGATGGTGTAGATGGTGTCCTCGGTTGGACAGGAGGTGTTCCTGAAACTAACAAGGAAGTGGAGTTTGCCACCTGTTTGTAGAGAAAAACGGTCTTCCAAGGGGCCATGCCATTCACTCCGTTCCAGGGCCGTTGGTAGGACAAGAACTTCATTGAGACTCTTCAGGATCCAAACCTTAAGAAAACAAAATTCTGCTGGCGTCGGCAGCAAGTTTGGGATTAACAACTCACAACAACAACAACTGCCTTCTGATAGTGTAATTATGTGGTTCTTGGATTTCCTCTTAAGCCACCATATCCACATCCATGTGTGGTGTTTCCAAGACTCCCCCACATCTCCTGGTTTCGAAAACTCCTTCTGGCCTTTCTGCTGATATGAACACGTGAGGCCATCCTTCTGATGTCATTTTGTACCTGTATATAATGTGCTCATCAGCACAGGGTCTGACTGACCCGCAGTGCAAGAGCAATGCTGCTGAAGAGGTTGCCACTGTGACATAACAAACACATGAGCATGGCACCGTCAGTCAACACAAAGTCTATCAGGCCATTATAGGCTATTGAAGTAAGTATGCATGTCGCAACCATTTCCAAGAGAAGTGCAGCAAGGCTGCTGGTTGAACCACGAAGGAGAAGCTCCCATCGCGCCGATCCACTGGAAGGTCTGGCAGCCTGCTTGCAGCAGTGTCTTTTGGCATGAAAACGCTAGTTGCGTGCACAACAAGGGACAGCACTGGGTCTGGGATCTTGGGAACCTACTGCTCAGTTTGCTGATATATGTGCGGACAATGTGTGCATGTGATGACTCACAAGCTTCAATCACTTCCAACACGCAAACCTGCTTCGGCACATCTCCCGCAGCTGAGCATGGAGCCCATCTCGCCTGAAGAACTTGTGCGTCTTGTTGGTGAGGAAGAAGCCCAGGCCACTTGTGGGCAAGATCAAGGCCTCCTCACAAAGAATCTTAGATCCAACCAACCCGCCGACCTAGAAAACCTGGATCTGTCTCGCGGGTGTCTTGCGGCTTGCGGCCTTGAAAATAGACCCCCCCGAACGTCAAACAGCATCCGGGCAAGGCGACACACGATGATGCCGGGCTTATATTCTTAATGATCCAGTTGCCTACAGTAATGGGTAAGGCGTCGTCTTTGCAAGCTGTCTGCCCTTGGGGCTGCACACTGCTTGACAAGCACGAAGTTGGATGTTCAAATCCTCCCTCGTTCGTTTGCTTCCCCAAGCTGAGATTTGGTGAGTTTCATTGCCGGGTCGTTTGCTTCCAACGCCGAATCAGCTTGCTACTTATGGTCCAGCGAAATTGAACAGGAGGCAACCTGCAACCCGAATGGCGCGGGTCAAATTCACTCCCTTCACATCAGTCGACAGTTGAACCGCGGTTCGGTTCATCAGTCCCGGTGAGTCTTCACCAACACAAAGGCCATGACCATCTATGACCAATATATAGCACCCTGAAGAGGAGCACGTATCCACCCCCATTCCACCATTGGAGAGTGATCCAGATCTAAATGGAGAACCTCCTATTCTGAATGATTATTGCATGTCTCTGAAGATTGTTTCCATAATCAGGTCTAATATGTGTGAAGACTTTCGAAAGCAACACTTTCAGCCATCCCATGCCATCCCCTTGTTATGCGGGCTCGCGACAAACATCAATTGCCTTGACCGCGCTCCTCTCTCGACGTTCCGTTCGATCGGTTGCCGTTGCTCTCGTTGCTCTCGTTCTCAGAGACACTCTCGTTCTCAGCGTCGCTCTCGTTCTCAGAGTCGTCACTCGCGTTCTCAGCGTCACCTCGAGAGCCACGCACCAGCAAAGCAAGCGATCAACATGGGGGGGTTGGTCAAAATAATTCCTCACGCTGTGGGCTTTCACATCGAAGTAGTGACGACTAGTATGACTAGTACCCTTTTTGCGCTGCAACTCGTTTTTTTCGTCCAAAAGAGGCCCACAGAACAGGTACGTCACCAATGGCTCGAACACCAACTGGGACAGATCTGGAGGGCCAACGGATTGTCGAGCCACATCGGTCACTCGAAGGTGTGGGCAGGTGAGCTGTCATCGTCTGACTCACTGAGTTTACCTTTGCCACCTCTTTGGTGTTCTTAGGGAAAGCCAACCCCCGAACAAAAAGTAATTACCCAAACACTCCATGCAGGCCATATATTACATATATGCCTAGACTAGGGTGGTTTTGGGGGTCAAAAGTAGGCATATATGGCATACATGGAGTGTCTGGGTTATAGAATGGTTACAGGTTATCCACTGACTGGGACATCTCCCTTGTAGCTCTTAAAAGGTTTCGGTCAGTCACTTGCGAAACAGTGGCAACCGGCGATGTTGGTCGGGGATGGCCGCCATAGAACAAAGCACATCTCCTAGAGCAGAATCCAATGAATCTATAGTAGGTTTATCAACATGCCTGTACACTGATTTGAATGTAGGAGCATGGCACCCAACTGGCCAAGACTGCCCAAAACTGCCTCCTCCGTCTCGGTCTGTCTCGGTCCGTCTCATCTGCCAGGCTACTGACGTCGTCGTCGTCACTTGTCACCTGAGCCAGGCAGCCGTCAACTTGGTGGTTAGAAACAATGTTCGCTACTAGGAACCAGTGCATCGCTTCCAGTAACAAGTGCCTTACTAGTTACTAGTAGTAACAAGAAGCTATTAGAAACAATAATTAGTAATTAGAAACAATTAGAAACAAGAATGGCACAATCCCCAAGTTAGTTGATTTACGGAACAAGGGCATCGCTACTAGGACCTAGGAACAAGGGCATTACTACTAGGAACAAGAAGTTACTAGTAACAGTAACACTTCTTGAAGAAATCATGGAAATGGAACATAGGCTCCTGGGGTCTTCCACTGGCTTCTCTCCCTGCTCAGCTTCCATGATTGTCTGAGGGAGGGTGGACATCTTGGGGTGCCAGTGCCACCTACTCTGAAAACATTGTAGTGGGAGCATGGTCTGCATTTCCAGCGCATGAGGACTCATGAGGACCACAAAGAGAATATTGCACGCAAAACACTACTAACTGCCAGACCACAACTCCTCGGGATACTGCCAGCTCTTTTAGCTCTTTTTCTGCCTGTTGGCTCACAGCTACATCTGCGATTTCCAACGCCAATCTTTTCATGGGGACCAACATGTCTTCACCCCCTAACGTACCATCTGCTTGCGCAAACTCCTCACCATAGCCATCTACCGCTTCTTCACCAACGGGCCATATGGGCCGAGTCCTGGGCCGCCGGTGCTGGCGATCTCTGGGGTCTGAGAGGGCCACCACGCCCAACGCACAAACCCGTCGAATCACCACGCCTCCATCTCGGTAGCGTTCGCCTCCAGCCTGGGCGAAGCATGGGCTTAGCGATCCGCGCCAGGCTGAGCTGTGAGGACCGACCAAGAGGAGCTATGGTGACATGGTGACTGCAAGGTGGGTCCATTGGATCCATTTGATCCTGGTGCTCAACGGTATAAAGGAGGTCCTACCCAGAATCTGTATCCTGTCTAAGCCCAAAAATCCATCATCCAAGCATGATCTGTCACGACCTGAGGATGTTTCAACATGTCCTAGTTGTGGGTGTCCGAGTCCTAGCTGTGTGTCTCTCCTTTGTGGCCCAGGGTCTTGCGCCCAGAACGGCAAGGATTTGGAACTTGGAATGACTGCCACCCATCCCCCTCCGTCCGGTCTTCGGTTCAAGCAAGTGCGATGCTGCGCAGATGTGGTCACTATGAACATCGCTCAAAGGAGCTGCAGATTGGTCCACGCAACACACAAGTCAGAAAGATCCTGATGAAAACCATCTACTGTAATGTAGACTCTTGATTAATACACTCGCCCCAGTTGAATTGTACAAACTCCTTACATGGTGGGGTCATTAATAATCAATAGTCCACATTATAGTCTGCGTGTATATATAGTGGAATCATGAATGTATGTATAAGAACTTTTGCACATGTGATTCTTTGCTAACCCCCCGATACCTAGGTTTCAGATGTATCCAATTTGTTGGGCAAATGACTACGGATTTGCGCCAGGTGGTTTGCATGCATAAATAATTTGTTGGGAAAAGAAACAGAATAGAGCAGTTATATCAAGTACGACAAACTAATACTTGGGAATTCAAAACTTTTCAGAGGAGCCACAGAGCCAATGAAAAAAACAGCGATTTTACAAACATATTATATCGCTCTAAAATTAGCCCAGCTGGAGACCCCAATAGCAAGATACAAACCGGAACAAAAAGAACAATCTGGAAACAGCTGCTGTTTTCAACACATCGACCATCTCTTCCTT
>CAXAMN010001825.1:208112-293653 GCA_963970005.1 Durusdinium trenchii | reverse complement strand
GTCCGCCTATTAGTTTTGCAAGACCCCATAGCATGGCTATTGGGGAAAAATATATATATAATATTTACAGTACACAGTATATATGACAAGGAGCTTGGTTGTTTAAGTTGCTCCCGCTTTGACGCTTGGACGGTGGACATGCATGTGCACATACTGTGTACCGATATACACGTGACGCTGCACGACTGGACTTGGAGTCGATGGTGTATCGATGCAACTTTCTGCCTGCCCTGTTGGTCAACAATGGGTACCTAATAGGCTGCAATAACTATTTGTAAATACCTATGCAATATGGGGTCCTAATTTTTGCTCCACAGAAGGCATTGAGCGAGTATAGAGATCTATTATTTGAAACATCATGTCAATGCTGCAGGGAGGAAGACTATTTGCAAAGGATGAATTGCTATTCCAGAGGCACACTCAAAAAAGGAGGCTGCTGCCAATGAAAAGGCACTTGTAGTGGAGGCTCATACAGGGTGAAGCTGGCATGAAAGGAAGAATGCATCAAGGGTTGCATGTTTAAAGTTTAAAGAACACTTGTATACTTCACAGACTGCATTTTGTGAGGATGAGATCTGGAGAAAAGGATTGAACTTTTGTCGTTCCTGCTTTGTGTGTAACAAACATGTGGAATGAGCTTTCATAGAGGAATATATTTTGCAAACAACAATAACAGAGAACAGTGGTAAGAGAAGGCAACAAGAGCATCTCAATGACAAGACTTGGGAACGGAATAAATCTACTGTACTCCAACCCCTTCTTGGCCAACAAAAACTCTTATAAACGATACGTTCTTTTAAGAAGGCATTTTGCATGAGAAAGAAAAAACATGTCAGTAATGAGTACTGGGGCATTGTTTGGATTCCTTATCTACCACCTGGTAGCTGACAGTGTGTGAAACCAAATCTCAAAATCCTCTCGACATAAAAGGCGTGCCCACTCCTCAAGAAACGTGAAATTGTAACTCCCTGTAGGTGGCAAGAGATTGTGATTGTGAGTTCAGGTGCTTAGGAGTTCTTGCTATCCCAAAATGGTTAAGAACTACGTACAAGTTCAAGGCTTCTCTCCAACTCTCCTGTGCCTTCTTAGCTGTTTGTTAGTTCTTAGATCCCAAATCCTTTAGAACATTGTCAAAAAGAAACATCCAGGCCAACAAGCAAAGCGCCTAAGTACCTGAAACAAGTAGGAGTCTTCACAACTCTGACTCTTCTCTGCAAATAATCCAAACATAACTTAGATATACATATCTGGTACCCTCACAACAAAAATCAGCCCTTCAACCTAGAAAACACTGCAAACACAATACAAAGCTGAATCCCAGGTCCCGGGGGGTACGGTAGTGGGTACGGTATAGATATATTTTTACATATTTACATATACATTCGTAGCTTTTTAAAGCACATGCAGTGGGTCTTTCAAACTCACACCCCAAACACGCGCACGCACACCTGACAGGTTAAAGACTGGATCTGGATTGAAAAACGGTTCAGTGATGTTCAAACAGGTTGCGAAACCCAAACCTAAGGGTGGGGCTGATGGTCTGAACAAGTCTCAACTCAGGTCTTGCAAGTCGATAATGGGCGGGGCACCGAAGCCAAAGCAACTTGCTACTAGAAGCTTCTTGTTACTAGTTGTAATGCACTTGTTACTAGTAGCGATGCACTTGTTAGGGTCCTTTCGCACAGACTAGCGGCTATCTTCCTGTCTTCCTGGCTGTGCACCTTGCAAGTGGACGATCCTGAACTGATCCAACTGAGCTCGCTAAACCAGTCCAGGCGCAAGAGTCGTGTGCTGCACGATTCATGGTGTCATGTTCTTATCTGTGACTTAGACCATCTGGAGCCCAAACGAAACTCGCAGCGCATGACTCAAACGCACTGCAGGCAAAACAAACCGATGGCCGGACGGCCCCGTGGTCCCAGCATCTTTCCGCTGGTTCACGGCCCGTCGGCTGAGCCTGCAGAGGGCACGACAAAAGCGGCCGCGCATCTTTGAAAGGGAAGGGGAAGCAGCAGCTCTTGCACAAACTCGACCTGGTGGAACGTCCGTACATTTCTGAGTCATGCAGAAGCCGGCACCTGAAAAATATCACTGGTTCCGCCCTTCACCCGAGGCTGTGACCACTTCCCACACCCTGAAAGGCAACACGGAAGCGAAACGGACCAGAGCGTGAGCCATGTGTTTTATTCTTGCACCAGTATGTTGCATGGCTACCCAAACAAGCCAAGAAGGAATTCAGAAGCACCCCGGCAGCTGGCGAATGTCGACCATCCTTCGTCCAGGTCCTTCGTGGCAGAACTTCATCAACTCGAGTGCAGAACAGCATGCAATGTTAGAACTTCATCCCTGAACTGAACGATTTTAAAGATCAAGGGAGCCTACTCTCTTGGAGATCCTGATGGTGCGAAGCACGGAGATGCACACGGGTTTGGGGTGTTTAAACATAATATCATTCCGATGCCAACCAATTCCGAAAGAAAAGGTGCCAGAAAGATGCCAAGCAGTACAAGTTGAGCCACCTTATGCCGAGCTTGAGCCCTACAGGAAAGACCACACCAGCTTGAACGAAGGCCAATTCGGCCCACAAGTTTGGTCGAAACTCTACGCTCTGTACGAAAACAGGCTGTGCCCGTTGGGTCTTTCTACACTGCGAGGCGGAACGGAAACCAAGGCAGAAGCTGCAGTAGAGACATGTAGAGACGAAAAGGACATGTAGAAGCAGGATGAACCAGGTGTGAATTCAATTGCACTCCTGTAAGTTGGACATGGGAAAATTCTGTGCAATAATTCCCACAATTCGAACTGTTCCGCCTGAAACATTTGGGCGTTGCTTGAAACGCTGCTGCAACGCCACGTTCGACGGGCAGGCTGAGTGGAGCTGTGAAAGATTCTTGGTGGATGGCATGGGTGGAGGCTTTGGTGGTGAATGGGGTGCACGGAAATGGAGATAGAGACGGTCCAAGAGTCCAAGACAAAGGACATGGAAGTGGAAAACACTCTAGCCATTTGGCAAAGGAATCAATGAAATTCTAAGTCTCATAGTCTCCACTTTCGTCATAGTCTCTTGGGAGTGCAGGAGTCTTTACTGGACACGCTGCTTATGAACTGCATCTGGCAAAAGAAATTGGGCTCCAGCTTGGATTGACCCCAAAGCTGGCTCAACCTCCTGACAACTCACCAAAACAAAAGACTACAATGTCAAGGTCCTTTGGCTGGTCGTCTTGAACATGTCGCAGCTATTTGACATCTGACCAGCATTGGATCCAAATGTCTGGTGTGAGATCCAATGAAACAAGGAAGAAGTGGTGGTCTTGATTCTTGATTCACCCATATTCATTGTGAAACCTTTGCTGGGTGATTAGCTCTGGCTGGGGTGTTGGCTCGCTGAGTTGCTGGCTTCAGCAGTCCGCCGTCACGGCGGGCGTCGACGTTTCGACCTCGTCGTCTCGGCGGCCTGTGGTGTCTGTCACAGCTCCAGCCAATCGAGCCACTCTGATTTCACACGGCCGCTGAGGCTCTCCAAAGGCTCGTCCGCCTCACTGGCGCGAGGCGGAAAAAGAGAGGCGTTTTTGGGCGTCGGCCCAAAACGAGTGACGTGGTGGATGTGGGCAGCCCCTCTGGAAAACAAACTCAATGGGTGGAGGTGGTCAGACTGAAATGATATGATATGATATCGGATTATACACATATATATATATATATATTTAATAGATTTTAATAGGATCACCCTGCAAAAACCAAGTCCTTTACCTCAATGAGTAGCGTTTTTGTATGACCATCTCCAGTAAAATGGGGTCTTTGACATGTAGGGTCATAAATCATAAAATATATTAATATGAATTTGAATATAGGAAAAAAGTAAACATGCATATTACACTTGGTCTTGCTTCCCTTCCCTATGTGGAAGGAGTTTTAGAACTTTAGAAGCCATCTGCTGAAGAAGGCAACACCTTTTTTGACTAACAGTAGGGGTCACAAAAGGATTGATCTTGGATGTATTTGCCTCATTTTGCCTCCCATGTTGACACTCCCTCAAGGCGCACCGCACGCATCCACACGCCAAATAAAGGCCGCTGGCCTGGACCCAGCCATTCTTCTCCGACTTGGGATTGACCAGCAAATGTTGTCCGGGCTTCACTTCCTAGGCATTCAACCATCGGCCGGCGCGTCTCTGGTATCCGCTCGTCGGGAACACATTCAACCAGCGGCCAAGCGGAAAAAAACACGCGGGTTCGGGAAGACCTTCGACCTTCTCATGCGCACCTCCGGGACTCAACAGCTACAGGTGCCAACAGGATCCACGGCGATCGGTATCTCCCCCCTTCTCTGGAGAGTACGCCAGGCCAGCTCCAGGTGCCGTCTCAACGAGGGGCCCGGGTAAGTCTTGGGAGCTCATGCTCCAACAGGGAGTGGTGTGAAACTAGCATCCTCATCGGCTTCCACTCTTACTTGCTCGGCCCTTCCCATATCGCCCTCCGTGTGGCGGACTCACATCTGATCTCCCACTCTATCCCTCTCACCTGGGAGTGGGACCTCACAAGAAGGGGTATATAATATATAAAAGGACTCCCACAAGCATGTGCCTGAAAAAGGTGGCAAAATGCAGTGATTCACGGCAATTCTATACCCTAAACGCATCCCTAACAGCAGCGTCTGAAACCCTCTGCTGGCGTTGTGCTCAATGCGTTTAGAAGTATACATAATTATACATACATGTATAAGTCAAACGGCCCAATTTGACGGCCTGCATTCTATGTCACCAGCCACCCGACGTGGATTAACGGCGCTCGGCGCTCGAAGCGCGTCATGAAACACCGAAGGCTCAAGCTGGTCTGGTAGCTGAATGAAGGCCGGGCTCTGTCGGACCTGACGGCGACGTTGTCGAAAACTTCCACCTGTTCGGCGGATGCATGTTTTGTCCGGATCCGCGGATCGATCTCGAAGCAAAAAGGGCCATGCGGTTCGCGTACCTGTAAAAACGGGTGCCCGCTTCTCTTGGGAGACTCTATCTGAATAGAACCATCTGGCGAGGGGGGAAGGGTATGGAAGGGTGTGGAGGTGAAATGTCAGATTTGGTCCAGGTCCGGCAGGAAAGGGAAGGGCTAAGCGGCTTGCTATGTTTATTCATGTTTATTCCAGCTTCGGGCCCAATCCCCTTACAGTGGTGAAGCGTAGTCGGCAAAGCGATTGGGTGAGGGTTCCATGGAGAAAGCCATCTTCGGTACGCCTCCGGCGGCCGTTGATGATAGCTGGTCCGGCGTGGCCTCTTTTCGATCCACGCTGACCGGCGATGGGGCTTTTTGGGTCACTCTGCTGCTTCCTTGGGAGATGGAAGCTTTGGTGGCGGATTGCGGTCTTATCCCCACCGGTTGCACTAAGGTGACTCTCTATGATTGGAAGGTGTCTTGCATGGACCCCCTCATTTTGTCGGCCACCGCTTCGAGTCAGGCCTATCCATGCTCCGCTATGCCTAGGACATTTGGCGAGAACATCATTGAGCTCGCTGCTGGCAGCGGAGCTATGGGATTGGGTGCTCTCTTCATGGGAGCACGGATTAGGGTTTGCATTGAAAGCTGCAACTATGCCGTGGAGCATTTGAAGCACAATGAACACGGCTTCATCATCCATGATGACATCGGCTCCTTGGCAGCGATCAGATCGGCTCATGAAGTGCTCAATGGCCTTCCTACGACAGGCTTCTTCGGATTCCCGTGTCAGCCCTACAGCATGCAGGGTCGTCAACTGGGTGAGCAAGATGTTCGATTTGACACATTGCTTGGAGGACTGAAGGCCACATGGTATCTTCAGTTGCAGTCGCTCATTGTGGAGTGCGTTCCTATGGCCTGCACTACAGTTGCAGTTCAGGAGGCACTAGAATTGGTCTGCGGGGCCATGGGTTGGGAGAAGATTGATTTGATGCTCGACCTAAAGCTGCAGTGGCCGATGCGCCGGGCACGCTGGTGGGGCATCCTTGCCCCACCTATCTGGCTTGCAGGACCTTTTCATGGTTGGGCTACAGATCCACGCTTCCCTACGACAGGAGCACTTCTCAAGAGTTGGCCTGCATGGGCGATTGACGATGAAGATGACTTGTGCCTGACCCAAGACGAATACTTTATCTTCCAGGACGCCGCATATGGCACTGACCAACGCTGGTACGGGATGCAGCATCAACTTCCCACAATCCTGCATAGCTATGGATCGTGGTTCGGGCCATGCCCTTGCGGATGCCGACGACAAGCCATGTCCGCTGAGGCGTTGAAGCAAAAGGGCATTCGCGGTTACTATGTGACTTCTTCATTGACAGGACAGCCTCGACTGCTCCACCCACACGAGCTTGCATTCATGCTCGGCATTCCAAGCTCCATGAAGTTCCATACCACTCCACGGGACACCCTGCCATTACTCGGCAATGTGGCCTCGCCAATGCAGGCTGTGTGGGCCTATGCCATGCTTGTCAGATCGGTCAGCAGAGCCATTCCAGACATTTTCGCGATTGACCCAGCGCAGGTCCTTGACAGTTTCAAGCGTGAGCTCATTCGACAGTTCTATGGAGCCCATCATCTCGACGTACCACTCACAAGCCTTTGCATTGTGGCTGAGGATGGAGCTGAATTGACCCTGTTTGCAGCTGGGACTAATCTTGCAGCTGATCTGCTGCATGCAGAGAAGCTTCAACTACACCCAGAAGCTAGCTGTGCCCTCTTTGAAGATGACCGTCAACTTTCCATGTTTGAGCGGTTTCCTGCGATTCCTAATGGGAGATGCTATCGCCTGCGAGTTGAAGGTCCTTACTCCAAAGTTTGCCATGACGAGATGATCGTCATCTCCCTCCAGCAAGGCCAAGAGCATTGGGTTGAGCTGCAACGTGCAGGCCAATTTCTTTTTCAAGCATTGGAATCCAAGCCATTCGAGACCACATACCTCTTTGTTGACAGCACGGGACGTCTCTTTTCACGTGATGCAAGAATCTGGCAGTCCCTTCGACTTCGCCCACTGGGGCCACACTCGTTCCCTACTTTGAGGACTACCACCACACTCGAGGCATGTGGCCATGATGGACTTCATTCCTTTGCTGCGCCCCCTTCACTGGGCTCCGCCAACGGTCCTGGATTTCCTGTCGCAGCTGCTGCGGTGCCTGGACTTGGCGCCCGCCTCATTTGGCAAGTCATGCAGTCTCTCACCCAGCACCTCAATGCTCAAAAAGGGATGGAACCGTTGCTTCTCTCACCTGAAGTTGCTGCGCAACTCCTTGACGTTTCCCAGGCTCCACATAGCCTTGGACTTGCACCTGGTATGGCATCTGGCATCCAGGAATGCTTCTGCATCTTTGCTGCAGAGGGGCATTGGGCTCTTCTATGGGGGCGCCGACATGGGCATGATCTGCATTGGACTTACCTTGACCCTCTCTCCGATGGACTTCGAACCTCAGCCTTGATTTTGGCTACCCGTATCACTGGACTTTTAGGTGGTCGGGTTGACTCTTTTCAGTACTCCACGCTGTACGTACAACGGGACTCATTTTCTTGTGGCACACTTGCACTTCTGCATATGGCTGCCGCTCTTGGACTTCCAGGGTTGCTCATGCCCAATGCGGTCAAGGCCCTGCACCTTTGGCTGCTTCGTCACTCGGGCTCTGAAACCTTTCGGGCCAAGGGACCTGCAGACGCCTCTGCCCTTCAGCAGTTGGCTGAGTTCCTGGTCAAGCATGGAGTTTTCCCTCAGGCGGCATCAGAACGTGCTCAGCTTGTGGCAAACAAAGTCGGCATGACTGCCATCCAACAAGCCTTGAACAGTCGCAATCCCTGGGCAGCCCTCAAAGACAAGGCATCACAGCCAGGCACCTCCATCCGCCTTGTTACTCATGAGGAGTTGGAAGCACAAATTGCGGCCCGTGCGAAATCCAAGCATGGAGCTCATGTTCCGAGGGCCAAGGACAAGAAGAGCCGGACGGTAGCACCTCGCATCTCTGCTGAGCAACTTGATGTCACTATGCTCCAACTTGACAAATCACATTTCAAGGATGAGGATGGTGACGACATCCCGCAGATTCAATTCAATGAAGTACGCTCCAATGGACGGGGCATTGCCATCTGCACTCAGGCAGACGCTCGGGCTTTCATTGCGGACCCTAAGAGCATCAGCACCGATGCATTGGCACTTCTCGTGCTTCCACCACTACCTTCCGAAGCTTTGGCCTCAGCCAAGATCATCTCTATGAGATTCCCTGCCGTTTATGGTGTGCATAAAGAGCCTATGCTGATCCAAAGCACTATGGTTTGCCTGGGAGACATCGACATTCATCGGCACTATGGAGCTTCAGACACCAAGCTGGCAGACATCTGTTTTCAAGGTGGTCATCTATAGAGATGAGCTTGAATCAGCTTGGGATCTCTTCATTAAGCATCCAGTGCGACATCTCACTGAGCTACTGCCAGCTCTTCAACTTTGTCGCGGTCGCAAGTGCGGCACAGACTGCCCAAAGTTCCATCCGCCTCTCGATGAGGAGATTGACGGTGCCATCCAAGAAGTTTGGGCCAGAAAATTCCTTTCCGAGTCCGGAAAGATTGCGAATCCTACGGATGCATGCATCTACCAGCTCTATCTCAGAGTGGCAGCTCTTACTGCAAATCAGGTCCTTGAATCTTCGATAGCCGGGGTCTACATTGAGCCTCGCAAAGCAGATCTCTCCGGCACGGATCCAAAGTTTGCAGTGGTATGGCTTCCCAAGTCTGACAGGATTGCCGCCATTCGTGCACTCAAGTCCTTTGATGGAGCTCAAGCACTGGTCAGGGTCAAAGACAGATATGGAATTCGAGTTCAAGCGGCACACGCTGCCGCGGCATCCAAAGAGCTTCGACCAGACATTCCTTTCGTCGATGTACAAGTCTCCAAAGTGTTCCGGCTTCACCCCATACCCCATGGAGTACAGAGAAACACACTCCTTAAACTCTTCAAGGATTGGGGATGGACTGCCAAACCTATGCAACCTACTAAGGGATCAGCTTCGGGCTCAGCATGGGAGGTTGGTGCTGACAAGCCACCACCAAAGCCGATCATGCCTGGATTTGGAGGAGATGTGCTCATCAGTGAAGTCCGAGATCGCACTACTTCCACGGCAGCGCCTCCATCGGTCATCTCATTGTGCCATCCTCGCAAGCTTGCGCCTGCGAAACAGTCTCCTGCAGATCCCTGGCTCCAGGCTTCCAATGATCCATGGAAGAGATGGTCTGCTCCTTCGTCCTCACATGTCACCCCGGGCGCCTCCAGCACCAAACATCTGCAAGAGATGGAGACTCGGCTTCAGGCCTCATTGAAGGATACTGTGCAAGCACACCTCGAAGAACACGCCCAAGATGCCACCATGGCTAGTGATACAACTCTCCTTGCATTCCAGCAGGAAGCCGACATGCGATTTCGGAAACTTGAAGCTGGGGTATCCGAGCTCACCGCACAAGGCCAGCAATTCAGATCCTGGTTCAACGATGTCCACAAGGGGATGGAGAACATGGGCTCGCAAATCACCGGGCTTCAAAAGACAACCGAGCACCTTGGCACGACACTTACGTCCTCGGTTGCCTCTTCAGTCAATGAAGCCTTTGATGCCCGCTTCAATCAGTCGGAGGCCATGCTTGCCAAACGAACTCGTCATGAGTGACTATGGCCACCCGGGCCTGGCGCACATGGCCAGGTGCCGGACTTCTTGCTGACCTCTACGGTGTGGCCCTATTTGGTCCTTCTGCTGGCTCTTGGGTGTGGAGTTTTGCAGTGCTCTATGTGGCTACTTTTCTTGCTTTTCCTTCGCCTACCTTGGACAGTGGCGTCGGGCTTTGTTCCTTGGGGTGCCTACACGGCCATCACTTTTGCTTTGAACCTCTTTCATCGCTCCATGCCTCACAGTGGCATTGGCGCGATACTCTACAGAGGACTTACTAAGATGATCAGTTTCAGGCATACTAGTGCGCAGTCGTACACCACTGGTGGGGTTGCCTCGGGTGATCGACTGACATATGCCTCCACACGCAGACATACTTCTTCTTTTCAGCTTCTTCTACTTCTGGCCGCCATTCCACACATCGGTTGCGCCGCTCACTTTGACCGAATTGGAGAAGCCGCTGTGCCCGGGCCGCCGTTGGGCACTCTTCGGCTTACCACTTCCAATCCCTCAGGCCTCCGTGGCAAAGAAGCACACCTCATTGAGCTTGGACCCGGAGTACATTGTCTCTCCGAGACACAGCTCTCCTTCGTTACGCTTCCTCGATGTCAGGCCGCTCTGAGATCCCAAGCCGCTCAATGCCATCGCCTTCTTCGCTGTGTCTCTGGCCCTCCCGTCGCATGCCGTACGGGTTCCAGCTCGGCAGGCACCTGGGCTGGTGTTCTCACCACCTCTGACGTACCCTGTCAAAAGCTTTCCATGCCATGGCAATGCTCTGAACAAGAGTCCGGCAGAATCGTTGCTTCTGCTCACCTGCTTGGAAACACAAAGCTACAGGTGATCAACGCCTATGGGTACTGCCGAGGCCCTACATGGCCGAAGGCCAAGCAGCTCACCAGAGAACCTGCTTTCCACTGTCACAAGCCACTTTGTCATCGGTGGATTTGGCATCCGCACCATTTGCGGTGACTTCAACTTTTCTGAAGATGAACTTGACTCCTTTGAAATTTGGCGTCAATTTGGATGGATTTCGGCTCAGCGCTTCGCCTCCTTCCACTGGGGACATTTGGTCAAGCCTACTTGCAAAGGGGCCACTGAGAGAGACTTCATTTGGCTGAGCCCTGAAGCGCAAGCTCTTTGCTGCCACATTGAAGTCCTGGACATCTTCATTGAACATGCCACCGTTGCGGTTGACTTTTCCTGTGATGTGAAGGTGCGACAAGTCTTTCACTGGCCTCTACCTGCACGTATACCTTGGGACCAGGTGCAATGTGATGGCCTTGACCAGACGACCGTTGGCATTGATACCACTGGATCCACTACTTGCACCTATCGCCACATTGGTCAACAGCTGGAGTCCTGTTTGCAAGGCCGCGTACGAGGACAACCTGGGGGCAATCTCCTTCCTCATCAACGCGGACGGGCACAGCGAACCAGTCCTGATCTCACTGACACTCAGGTGCACTTTTCCCGACCTAGCCGGCAGGGGGAAGTCCAACTTAGGGCTGACCATACTACACTGGCTGTCCGAGATTGGTTCAAGCAACTTCGTCGCATTCAATCTCTACGACATGCCATCCATGCTAACAACGACTATACCTCCGCACAGGTAGCTCGTTGCGAGCATTGGAGTTCCATTCTCCGAGCCAGAGGATTCGACAAGGGCTTCCGCACCTTCTGGAACATTGGCTATGAAGACGGGACTCCTCATGATCCTCCTGTTCTTCCTATTGCCATCCCCTCGTGTGAAGGCATTGACCGTATCTATGCTACCTTTCGGGACCGTTTTGACCGACTTGAATCTTGGCATATTAGACAACGCTGCCGAGTTCTGAAGGCCAAGCACGATGCATCCATGGCAGGCCTCTATGGTGAACTCCGTAGGCAACCCAAAGCCAAACCTGATCTTTTGTGGCACGACCACTACTACACCATCCTGGACTTTGAGCCCTCCACTGGGTCCCTTCACTTGGACCGACCACTCGACCTCCATGGACAGTCCACATGGACCATCAATGGGGTGCGAACAACAGTCATGGAGTCCGAAGATGATCTTTGTCAGGTCTCTTCCTTGCCTACTCAGCTGATTCCAGGCGATGAACTTCACCAGCATCAGGTCCTTTCCGACTTGACGGAGGTCCACCAAGCCTTTGTTGATTTCTGGCGTCCTCGCTGGAATGCTTACAGTGATATCCCTGAAGAAGATTGGCTACGCATCGTCAATTTCGCCAAGGCGCACATGCGGCCTATCAGCTTTGATCTTCCGGCCATCCAGCCTTCACATTGGCAAAAAGCACTGAGACGGTACAAGCCCACCGCGGCCAGAGGGGTTGATGGACTGGACCATCGTGACTTTCTCCATATGCCCTCCGCGCTTACTGCATCATTGCTCACCATGCTCTCCTCCATTGAGGCTGGGGCCCCTTGGCCATCTCAAACTCATACTGGCCTCATTCAGGCACTTGCCAAAACTCCAGATGCACATGAGGTTGCCTCTTTCAGGCCTATTGTTGTCCTCAGCTTGCTTTATAGAACGTGGGGCAGCATTCGCAGCCGACAGCTCCTGGCGCAGTTGTCGCAGTACCTCCCTGCTGAACAAGTCGGCTTTATCCCTGGACAGGAAGCAGCTGGCATTTGGGCATACTGGCAAGCACTGATCGAACTCAGTTGCAGAGGTGGTTCCGCTCTATGTGGATTGAGCTCTGACATAGTACGGGCTTTCAATTGTCTGCCCAGGGCTCCTTTGTTCTGGATGATCGACTATATTGGTACGCCTGGCTCCGTGACGGGGCCATGGGCCACCTTTCTGTCGACCATGTCGCGGACCTTTGTGGTGCAGGGGGAGCTCAGTCAGTGCTCGCTCAGCACCGTTGGCTTCCCTGAAGGAGATGCTCTTTCAGTGTTTGCGATGTGTATCTTGGACTGGACCTGGCACATTTATGCTCAACAGTTCTGCCCTTCGGTCAATGCCTACAGTTATGTCGACAATCTGGGCCTTTTGAGTTTGGATGCGGGCTCCCTTGCAATTGGGTTCTCCACCATGACCTCCTTCTTCAAACTTTGGAGATTGGAAATTGACCTTGACAAATCTTACTGCTGGGCTGTTGATGGCGACAATCGCAAGGCTCTTGCACAGTTCCCACTTCAACGACTTGAACATGCCAAAGAACTTGGTGGATCACTCACCTTTGGCGCACGACCAAGGGTTTGCGACATCAAAGACAGGATGTCGCGCCTATAGATGATCGTTGGCCAGTATTGAAGAGATCTGCTGCCTCTTTGACACAGAAGTTGCTTGCGCTTTCTACTGTGTTTTGGCCGGAGGGGTTACATGGCATTCTTTCCTGCAGGTTCGCTTACTCACACCTGGATGTCTTGCGTCGCAAAGCCGCTTTGGCTTTGGGCTGGAGGAAGGCGGGATCATCCCCTGCCATGAGATTCCTGCTCTCTGATATGCCGTTTTCGGATCCTCTGCTATGGCACCACAAGACTGTCCTCATGGATTTCCGGAGGCTTTGCAGGAAGTCCTCTGACTTTTTCATGCATTGGGCTACGTTTTTAGCTGCCTACAATGGAGATCTGCTAGCGGGCCCTTTCTCTAAGATGCTTGAAATGACATCGCATCTTGGTTGGAGTTTTCTCAGCGCAGACAGGATCCTGGACCACTGGCAGGTTGAATGGTCTCTGCTCAAGGTTCCTTGGCACTGGTGTGAACATCGTTTGCTGGATGCATGGGCTTGGCGTGTTGCACAAGGCTTTCGTAGCCGCAAAACTGCCGAAGATCTACATGGTATCGACCTTTGGGCACATCGGAGCTTCACACGCTCACTTTCTTCTTTGGAGAAAGCACAGCTGTCAGCCATCTCGAGCGGGTGCTACATTGACAATGCGAAGTTCGGCAGGTATGATGTTGCCATTGATCGGTTGTGTCATCACTGTCAGTGCCCTGACACACTTGAACATTGGTTTTCATGCCCCCTTTTGGTTTCCCTCAATGGACCCTTTAGAGCCACTTTCCCTGATTTTGACTCTTGGCCCCGTTGTTTTAAAAACCATGTTTTGCTGCCACAAGCTGCGCTGGTGACCGAACTCGCTGCTTACTTTGACGCACTGCCAGATTGTACGACTGAGTTTTTGTCCAGACCATGTTTTGGCCAGAACCATGTTTTTACGGATGGAGCTCATTTTCAACATAGACAATCCCGGGTTGCTCACTCTGCATGGGCCTCGGTGAGTGCTACTACGGGTCAAGTCATTTGTGGAGCCCCTCTTCATGGTCCATGCCAGTCAATAGGTAGGGCGGAGCTCACCGCCCTTGTGAGCACGGTCAGATGGGGACTGCTTGAGACACAAGCTGAAGTTCATGTGTGGTCGGATTCCCAGCATATTGCACTTGGGGCCGCCTTTGTGCAGAACACGGGGGTCATACCACACACATGGGAGCACCAGGACCTTTGGCTGGGGCTCAGCGCAGCCCTGGATGCCTCAGAAGTCGGACAGTTTTATTTCCATTGGGTGCCCAGTCACCTTGATGAGAGGCACTGCGAATCGCCATTTGAAGACTGGCTTCGTAAGTGGAACGATGTTGCAGATCGAATTGCTGGATACATGAACTCCAACCGTCCTTCACAAGTGTTGGCATTGTTTGAACGGGTCGCCGCTTACGATATTTGCTGGCGACACCGCCAAGAACATTTGTTGCAGTTCATTGTTTCTGCAGGAGATTTGCGAACTACCGAAGAAGAGCACATTGAGACTGTCATTTCCAGTGACACCGACTCAGGACTTCCACCTACCCTGACGACTGCACTGGTGACGACAGGAGACCTTCAGGTGGAGCCAGGCCGTTTGCCGCCCGCTTTCTACAAGGAGCTGGTCGGCTGGCTACGCCGCTGCGGAGGTCCTGAGAGCCGTAGAACCGTTTGTAGCTTTCTCGAATTCGTTTTTCTTTACGCTTTCGTTGACTCCGGCTTGTTTCCCTTTGAAGAAGTTGGAGGCCGCAGAGTCATGAGGCAGGTACAGGACCTTTTTGTTCGACCGACGGTCACCACCATGGTCGATATGGTTAGGGTTGCTCTTACCGATCTCTGTCGTCAGTTGGACGTCGATTTTGTTCGGGTTCCCTCGGGTGTTTTGCTTGGTCTTGGTATCCATACCCCTATGTTTGGTATTCCTATCGATTTGAACCCTTCTCATCTCGACCTTGGTCGTCGGCTTTTGCGGAGATGGACATCATCTCGACCCATTAGGAGGGCGGCTGACCTTGCTCGCCCCTTTTCAGAGACTTGAGCCGCCTCGCGGCCGGACACGCAGCTCGCGGCGCCGCTCACGCCGCGCCCGAGCGACCGAACGTCAGAGATATTCATGTTTATTCCACATCCAGGATCTTGACATGGTCCAAATATCTCTGTCTCATCTGCTAAGGTGACGCGCAACTCTAAGTGCTATAGTGCTAGTTGTTTGAATATGACCAGCCCTTGAAAACACCACCCAACTCCGCCCACAGTCGTGGATTCCAGGCAGCGAGACCGGCCCAAGTTCTCGACTCTGTGGATGTCGATGGTTCTTGGACTGTGGAGCCACAGACTGTTCTACGTATTTCCTTCGTACAATGATCCAAGGCCATTGGATCCACATGGATCCATTGGGCCAGTTGCACTTGGCTCAATTGCGCCCGGAACATCGAAGCCTTGCCTGTGCCCACACCTGTCCCGGCTGCGGGCACTCGACGCACTCCACCTGGGCGCGACCCGCAATCCGCCGGAACTGGTTATGCATGGGTCCCGTGCAACAATGAAATAACGATTAACGCTATTAACAGTGAATCATCGTCCGAGTTGGTGCAGTTTCGGTACAAGTCCCAACGAAGGTCCATTGGGGAATGCACGAAGACTGTTGATCAATATAACCCCCATAATGTGGAGATGTGAGGGTGTAGAACCATGCGGTTTCCGGGGGTGTACTTATTAGCAGTCTACATTACAGTGAATTTGTATTAATTAGACTATATTCGTACCAATGCTCTTTGACCAACTTGCCGAGTAGAAACGTTTGCTTCACCTGCCGGGTCTCTTGGCATGTTTTGATGTTGTTCTATATCCTTTGCCAATGCCCCGTGAATGACCATGTGTTTCTTCCGACGTCCTCTGCAAGACCAAAGGGAGCTGACAAGGAGATAATAGGAAGGTGAAATTGCGTCAGAAAACACAATCGGAGAAGGCAAGGAACACAAGGAACTACACACAACAATTTGGAACCCGGCCTATGAATCAACATTCTGCCCAAATCAATCAAAAAACCCTACAACAGCATACCAACCACCAAACCAATAATTTTGATGTTTGTTAAAGTAGTTGTTTCACATGTTTCATGTTTTCTCTGCACGTAACCTATATGACAGCACCCAGCTCTGATTGTGCTTGTCAATTCCTCATGGAACTATTGCTAATACCCCTTGGTTTCGGCCAATCTGACCATGGCAGGAGGCCACCCATGCAAGCGCTCTTCTGTCTTCATTCCCTTCCGGTTGGCCAGGACCCTCTAAGGACATGATGAGCAAAAGCGTGTATGTGTTGCAAAACAGGTGTTCGGGTAAAACATGTGGGGTTCAGCTTCCCGCACAAAACCGATCATAACCGCGCCAAACGTGTAGACTTAGTTTGCAAGTCTTGACCTGGCCTCCGTCCACAAGGGTTCCCTGCAGTAGGGTCCCACGCAACCCTCCTCCGTGGAAAGTGGGCTGCACCAACCACCAAGTGCGGCGCAGTGGCGGGGAGCCAGCCATCTTCTCCGTCTTCGCGTCTTTTCACCTCAAGCCAACCATTCTCTTGGCGCCCGGTCCTCAGTCGATGGGTTTGTTGAACAAACAGTTTCCGTACTATATGATGAGCTGATTCCTGATGTGGGCTACATTCGTTGTCAATGTTACACCGTTATTGTCTCCAACGGTGCGGCACTCATCTGCAAAATTCCATGAGCGTCGTGCCGTTCCTGTGCATTAATGCTGTGACGGATGTTTTTTTCACAATTGCTATGTCGCCCACAATCTCGAAAAACCACATGCGCAACTGGTGGGGTTTGGTTTCCCCTATCGAAATCCTATCGTCTGAGGTAGGTTTCCAAAAGCTTGACTTGCAATATTTTTGGGGCATAGCTTGCTTTGAAGCCAAATGGTTTCACCTTGAAGCAAATCCGTTCCAAATAACTTAGCCAGCAACATGTTCTGCAGTACTATTAATATGTGATTCCCCACCTGTCTCGTGAGGATTGTTAGGTTTTTAAAGATAGTGATGGTCTTCTCCTTTGGGCATCAACAACAAGCGCCAAATCGCAGTGGGCACTACCGGACATCAACAGCAAGCGCCAAATTGCAGTGGGCAGACCCGGACCTCAACAACACACAAACACAAAGACACAATACACTACCAATCACAAACACACAGCCACAAACACAACCACAAACCCAATCACAAACACACAACTAACAAAACACACAACCACAAACACAATCACAAAAACACAACCACAAACACACACAAGACACAACCAACAACAAACAACCACAAACACGCAACCATAAACAAACACAACCACAAACAAAGACACAATACACTACCAATCACAACCATAAACACAACACAGTTTACAACACACATTACACAACCACAAACACACAACACACAATACATAACCAACTACACACAACCACAATCACAGCCTCAAACACACAACGCAAAATACACACCCACAATACAACCCTAAAATCGAGAACCACAAAACCCACCACCATGGCATGAAAACAACTGATCGACATGTCATGGTGGGGATCACTCGAAGTAAAGTATGTTGCTTCGGCCCTATCGTTTTTGGCTGTCCCGTGTCGTTTTCGAAGTCACATCCCCCCTGAGAAAAAGAAGGATGACGGATAAAACCCTTGAGATAAAAACCGTTCGTTGATCATTTTGCATCTATCTCGTATGCAAAAAAGGTGCTAGGACCTGATAGGGTGTAAGGTGCTGGTAGATGTGAGCGATCTGGGACAACTAAATGAAGCAAGTCACTGAGAAATGCGCACAAGTGCGCGGGGTATTTCCCCCTGTTAACAAAGAAACATAAGTGAGTCACCTAAGAAGACTTCTTCGTCTATTGAACTGGGGGCCACGACCAGGCCTTGGTCAATCTACTGCACTCGATTCATCCTTGGGCCCGCACAAAATCACAAAGGCGCCCAAAGCGACATCGAAGTGGTCGCAGCACTCAATGCACATCGCCATGGTGGCGGTCACTGTGGGCTCCACATCTATGGAGTCTTCCCAGCTTTCCTCAGCAAAACGATAATGCGAAGTCGAAGAACACGTCATAACACAATTCTAAAACAATCTACTTGGTCAAAAACGATCAAACCACAGAAAATATAGACGCCAGTTTGGACCATCCATGAACCAATCTCCGGGTCTTTCTGATCCGGAGAAACACCACTGTAGCCATCTGCGTCGACATGTTCATAGACATGTTCTGCGTCCAAGTCGCAGGGACGGCGAAGGGGTTGTCCAGCACCACATCTGGTCGCAGCACCTGCGGGGGTTGACCCATGTTTTCCTGTCGAGCTAGAGACTGCGTCCGACGAGGCGGGAAGCAGCTTGTTTAAGCTCCGTGAATTGTGAGTAGACCGCCTCGATGTTATTACTTTGGCCACCTGATTAAATATGATTAAATATATATTAATATATATATATATGTATATGTTTTTCGGATTTATGTGGTTCTATAGATTCTATAGTATAGATGCTTGTATGGTTAGGAGACAAAAGAACAAAGCCCTTTCCTTTTCACTTTGTTTCATCTGTAACTGCAACGGATGTTGGATGTTAGGACCTCCCTGATCGTAGGATGCAAGTGCAATAGCTTGGTGAGGGGCCTCTGATAGCAATGCCTCGCAGGTGGATTGCTGATGGATGGTGGTTTCAGGAAGAACATATTCATAAGTTATATCATTTACATTCGATAATTTAAATGTTAACATTAACATATAAATATATATGTGTTGGCACTGCCCGCAGCTGCCTTCTTTTCTTGTGGGGCGCACCTGAAAGTGTTGTTGGCCTCAATGGCCAAGGGTGATACGCTCGGAGCAATGCCAGTTCTCTGAAACCTGATCGCAATGCCAGTTTTCTGAAGCCTGACCTGGGTTTATTTAATCCAAGCTTATCTGGGTTTTACTTAAGCAAGGGTTATCGAAGTGGATCTGACTGTCTCGGCTCTTCTCTATCATGGCAAACCTCTTCGAATGTCGTTTGCTTGACGGCTTTTGGTCTTTGGAGCTGACTCTCTTTTCGTCGTTTGTGCCATTGCCGAGCCAACTCTTTTTCAGCTGCGCGAGCGCCCCCACACCCAGTTCTGAACTGTCCTCTGAGGATGAGGACGCCTGTGCAGCTTTCTTTGGCTTCTGAAAGGCCGTCGAAGCTGGCTTTGGCTCGGATGCAGTTGCATAGTGCAGATCTTCGTCTGACCCTGCAACGGCCTCCTGGCCCAACTTCAAAATCTCCTTGGACTCCTTGGGGTTGGTCCCAAGACTCATGACATCGCTGGCCACTGCAGACAGAAGGTGATGGAATTCGGCTTCCACCATGCAAAACGTTGTGTCGTTCAGTTCTATGCATGAAAGACCAGTCTTGGCTACCTCCTCTTTGCTGCTTCTGACCAAAGCCTGCAACCACGGATGCTGCACACCTATGACGAGAGCTTCTCTCCATCGGGGCTCCTCACAGTCTGCACACAGGTGCAGAACTCCCTTAGTGCCTGGTTTCAAGGTCATGAGTGAAGGTTAAAACAAAGGAGGCAGTTCCAACGGGCTCAGAAGCACCCACTCGTTCCACTACGGCCTGGCACCTCCCAAAAGACTTGCACGCTGCTCTTTATGATGCAGTGCTCAGAAATTTCTTCCAGTCTCAATCGAGGACGACCTCGGAGCGTCGCTCCTTCGGCTCAAGCCGCTGCTGAGAGCGGAGGCGTTAGTGACTACCAAGCAGCATATTTGACCCGAAAGAGCTACGGGTCAGGTTCAAACATGGTTGGTTCATATGTCTATCAGCGTGTATATATATAATATATATATATAACATTACAGTATATAGACCCCAAATTAAGTATAAAAATAGATCCCCACTAAACATGTATGGGAACCGAGTCTATCTATTTGGGGACCACTATGTATGTATGGGCCATTGCAAGGTAGAGCCACTTCATTCCAGTTTTCTGCGTAATACCATGTCCCTGCTGCTGTTTGTGGGGTTACCCAACTGGAACCACGCCCAATCCATCGGGGTGCACCGCACCTCACCATGCCGCCCAAGGGTTCAACTCCAATCTGCCACATGTAACGTAATTGTCTCACATAAACATTGCAATCCCCTGAAAAACATCCACTGGCCTGCCGGCATTCCTCCCATTGCAAACACGGAGGAGGAAAAAACAAATCGGCACACTTCGCCTTGGTTTGTTCAAAACATCCGGAAAGCAATATTCCCAACGAATTCCCAAAGAAGGGAGGTTTACCCATAAGAAGAAACACTCGATCCGCAAAAGCAAGTCGAGCAACCACTTGAGCACACCACGTGGTCGGTGGTCCCAAAAAGCCAAAGCGTGAAACCAACGGATTTGGTCACCTCCGGTGACGGCATTGAACGGAAAGAATTGAATAGCAAGCCCGATTCCCATGTACATATGGGTATGGAAAACCATTCTGGCAGTTCTCTTCTTCACCGTCCACTTTCACCCCGTCACGTCACCGGTCCGGTCCGCGAGCGGCGTCCGTCCCAGTCGGCCAGCGCCTGAGGCTGAAGCTCCCCGAGCTCCTAGGGGCGAGAAGCGAGTTCCTACCAGGAGTGCTTGATGGAGAGTTGGTGCCCTCTAATCCACCTCACTTGGCTGAAGAATCCCTGAGCGCCCACACCGATGGTGCAAGTAAGAAACACATTTCAATGCTTGGGTCTCACAAATGAGCTAACAGCGCAGCAGTTAAAGCAGTTAGGGCAAGCCAGGCGAGCCTTATAATTTGCCAGTGGTGAACCCGTGAAGAGTCACGGGAACATCGGTCTTGGATGCTTTTAGTCTGCCCTTTTGCACGAACCACCTCCTTCCCCACATGGGCAAACGTGACACCCGGTCCTCACCCATCACTGGATAATATTCCTCTCCTCAGTGGCGAGCAAACGAGGAGCGCGCATGTCTTTAAAAGAGCCAGTTGCTTCAGAAGGGGCCCCTCTTCATCTCCAGCAAGGATCTGAAGTTGCTTGCGATGTGAATGTGCTTCAGGATCCATCAAGCGTTGCGGCTTTGCTTAGTTATTAGTTGCGGTCAAATCATTTAATAAGTCAACTGTTGGGAATTACTTGAGGTCAAGGGGGGGGCAAAAGCTAGCGCTCCAGAATGGGAAAGTGGAGGGCAGCGAGGAGCAGCACCATTTCCCTGTTCCCGTGTAATGTGGCTTTAGATACCAGGTGAACGATTTACAAATACATCTCGAAGCCAAATAGGCTTTGGTAGCAGCGGGTCTGCACGGAGTAGCAGAAGGCAGGACGCCTTGCACAAGTTGGGCGGGGCAAACGATTCCAGGTGAAGAGTGCTTTATATGTGGCTCTTTGCCCGGATCCTCCTGCGAGAGAAGAGAAAGAAGAGAGAAGAGAGGCGGAAAGACGAGAGACAGAGAAGAGAGAGAGAGAGAGAGAGGAGAGAGAGAGAGAGACAGTGAGAGTGAGAGTGAGAGTGAGAGTGAGAGTGAGAGAGTGCGGCCGCAAGATACGCAACGCTAACCGCATGCCAAAGAGCGACGACAGGACGGAGTCGAACGGAGTCGAACTTGCGAAGAGGGAGGAGGGAGGGAGGGAGGGAGGGAGGGAGGGAGGGAGGGAGGGAAGATGGAGGAAGACAAGGAGGAGGAGAGGGGAGGTGGGGAGGTGGGGAGGGGGGGGGGCTTCGACCTGAAAAATCAGGGGTTAGGATTTGCACCCGATCGAAAGAAACCTTGCTATCGCAAGAGTAACTCCAGCTAGCTTCGCTAGCTTTCGTGAATTCTTTGATTTCAATGATGGGCGCTTCATTAGGCAACCCAAGCTTGATTGGCCCCCCACCTCATGCAGAAGCGACAAAATGATGAAACTTCCAAAAAGCAACACTATTGTATTATATTGCATATGGACGTAAATGGACCATGTTTCTGCGAAGTAACCCCACTCTCGAACCAACGTCAGTGCCCGAACGAGTTCGAATTCCAACCGCACCGGAAAATGGCACTCTTTTTTGCCACTCCTCCCTGGAGGTCCAATCGCTACGAACGCAGCAAGGTGCCTTTTTTGCTAGTCTCAAGAAGCTACGAACGTAGCTCCTGGCATTAGTTGCGTTTATCAACTATAGCATCTATAGCTACGAACATAGCGTCGTCCTTGAAGGTCCTTGACTAGCAGACCGCCCCAGCTCGGGCCCCACCAAGCTCGGCACGGATGCAGGTCACTTCATGGACTTCGTCTGGAAGCACGGCCTTGCAATCGAACGGTTCAGCTCTCCGCGAGGACGACATCCACAGGGTCCCTGAGGGTCAAAGGAAAAGAAAGAAAGGAGCTTGCCTTGAAGATTCCAGATGCATAGAAGTCTTTTAGGACGTTATTTAAGGGAACTTCCTGTACTTCATGACTACAAACATTGGTTATACGAAGTTAGTGCAGCAACAATATCTTCCACAAAGTTCTGCGAAGGTTTCCGGGTGTTCGTTACGGTTAGTTTTTCCTGCTGGCCCACCATTCCCCGAATGGTCCACGAATAGCCCCCGGGTTCCACCAATGATCCGGGCCTTCCAAAAGCTAGTGATAGGTCTTGGCAAAACCCTTTCCGTGCACTACCCTTTCGTGAAAGACGCCTCTAATACAGTCTCTTTCGGATGGTCCTGGATGGGCGGGCTCTTTCGGATGAGGATGGCGACAGCGTAATCGTGGTATACGGGCGCAAAAGGTATGACAACTATGCTCGGTGATGCCTGGATTCCTTCTGCTATGGGCGGAAGCCGCCGGCTCAGTTTCCTTGGAAGGATTGATCAACAGAATGTACCCGCAAACTCTTGTCTTAAATCCCTGGTTTGTATGGTTAATTTGCACAGCAACCGTCTAGGAGCCAGATTGAGAGTCGCTCTGTCTAAGTGTGTGCGACTGTGTGTGCGCTATAGTCAGATTGTCAGCGAAGTCGATCAGAGTTTCAACTCTATCATGCTTGCAGTCCATATGAGTTTGGGGAGGCGATCGTATAGTCAATGTAGACTCTTGATTAGTTATTATCCCCACATGAAGAGGACGTTTAACCCAAATGGGATAGTTTATTAATAATCAGTCTACATTAGTGAGGCATGGCGCTGCTTCTTTTGAGAGTCCATGGAGCCCTCATGGGGCCATGAGCCGACCACCCCACAGCCACCGCTTGACAACCTTGAAGCCCCGTCTATCGTCGTTCCGAGGGCCTCAATAAAGATCGGCTCGTCAGGGTGGTCCTCGCCGCTGGGTGGAGGCGTGCATGATGAGCCAAACGTCGGGCAGAAGCCAAACGTCGGTGGTTTTGGCCAAATGTCCTTACTGTACTTGGAAAATATGTGGGTTGAATGAGTTTGTTGAAACTTTCCTTGTGCATCGCTGATAAAACATGGTCGACCGAGACTGAGTCGTCAACAAACCGATCAAGTGAGGACACCTATAGGGTGAAAAGAACTCACGTGATAACATGCTGAAAGAGAACTTGACACAAACCAGGGGATCAAAAAAGTCACTTTCAAGAACCAAGTACAGTAACAGAAAAGCGCTCATCCCGCTTCCCACTTGCAACTACCTTCTGTTGCTGTCACTTCCCTTCACCTCACTCTCATACTCCCTCCCATCCCTCTCCTGTGCACGCTTCTCGGCGCGGCGGCGCGCGCGGCGCGCGTTCCGGGCGTTCGAGGCGGTACTCGCTGGCTCATGGTCCTGGCGGAGGCGATCGACACCGGACTGGCGAGCGCACGGAGGCTGTGTTCCAAGCATGGTGGTATTAGAGGCGCTCACGCTCGGCGCTGTGTTTTCAAGAGCAGCGGCCAGTCTGAAAACATGGGGTGGGTGTGGAGAAACTGATGTGGAACCGGACGTGCTCCCATTCCGCAGCACTATGGTGCATCCAACTCTTTGGTCTCCAGCTCTGGTAAGGCAATGCTCTCTCTGGATCTGCTTCCTCTGTGATCGAATCGGTTGGTACAGGATCAGGACGTGTTGGTACAGAACACCACTCCGTTGAAGCCTAAGACGGAGAACATCGATCTGACAGTGATCCAGGGTGTTCTCGCCTTCTGCTGCTTCTGGTGACCCCACGGACCCCACAGGGTTAACATGGGCACGGGCACAACGTGAAGGCTGGCCCAAACTGCGGTCTAGGAGTCTAGGACTTGTACCAAAAGAGCCATGTAGAACAGGGGAAGGCATTCCACTCGCAGGTCTCCAGTCTCACGCAAGCAAGTGGGTTCTTGATGTTCTCTTCCGGCCGGAGGCATCCCTGTTATATAACCATTCTGTTCCACTGGTGGGATTTCCATCCGATGGAGACCAATGCCGGTGATGCTGGTCCCTTTGCGCCCCCTCCCCTGTTCGGCCCTGTTAGCCCCTGCACGGCAGGTCCTTTGCCCCGCGCATGTTCAAGACCTTGACGTCCTGGCTGGACGAAGTGGCCATGACTCACGGCTGCACATGGGATCCACAGTGAAGAGACTGCTGTGAGCATCTGCAAATGGGATGCATCTCAAACAGTGTTTTGCAAAGTGTGGTTTTTGGATTGTTTTTCTCATGGCACTGCGGATGCTGGAGGAGGCGTAGGATTCTATCCCTGGCAGAAGTTTTGGGCATCTGTGTGCCGGAGAAACCTTTCAACTTGTGGCAGCCTTGAACAATTCTAAGAGAGTGGTGCAGCCGGATCGACGGTCGCCCCAAAGGATTGACGGTCGCACCACAAGAAGCAAGAAAAGCTATTGCCCTTGGCCCAAAACTCCGGGACCCTGGTTGATCGAAAAATGAGAGATAGAACATGATAGAAGAGACTACCAGGCAGGGAGGTCAAACTAATTACCAGGGTTCCGGGTTTGGGCCTGAGGTTTAGATCCACAGCCGTTGTCTTGGACTCGCTTATAGACTCTTTCATGTGGAGAATCAGGGCAAGATGCCCCACTGAACCAGGAAGATGCTCAGGTCATGAGGAAAATCACTGTCACTGGTGCAAAGGGTAGGAAAACAATGCACCCAAACCCCTGCATCCAAAACTCACCTCATGACCCTGTAGCCCTTTGGCACTTATCACTTCACGAAAAACAATATGTCTTTTTCTGAAAGCTGGGCTCAGCTTGACACCAACAAATCTAAGTGCCAGGAACCACAAAGGGGATCAAAGGGGTGAATAATGGAGGTTAGGGGTGCTCATTCTCCACTCACTTAGGGACTAAACACCACCCCTTTGTGACTGCTGGTGGATGATCTGTCCATCTCTTTCGCTGCCGAAGGTCCAGCATTCCATCGGCCCATGCCCCCGGCAACCCATGGCCTTCTGCGGCAGCGGAGTGACCTGGTCGCTCCTGGGCGTGGGCGTGTGGGACCCTCCCAAGACCTGCAATAGAAACTTCGAAAACTTCCCCTTTAGATCTCTGGGCCCCTCGAACTCAAAACGGCGACCACCGGAAACCACCGCGTCGGAACCCAATCACAGCAACACCCTGCTCGTCGGACCACAACCCCACCCCCCAAAAAACGCCCCTCTTCGCCCCTCCTCGTCCACGAACATCACGAACGAGCCCAGCCCTTCTCCACTGATCACCACGCGGACCTCGCCTGGGATCTATGCGCCTCATGGGGCCGGCCTTGTCCACCTGACGGGGAAGGAAATCGATCGACGTCGTGCTTGTCTTTCTATTTTGGGGTGTGTGTGGCACTGTGTGGGTGCATGTTTTGGTGTGTTGGTTCAATCTTGTTTTTTGTTCTGGTGTGTGTGTGTGTGTGTTGGAGCTGCTTTGAAACACCCCCAGCTGCTGGCAGGGAGCTTGGTGCTTCACAACAGAAGGGGATTGGCATCTTGTCTAGTTGCATCATTGAGCCTCATTTCATCTACCACATCATGACACCTCCACTTCTCTAGGCCCTTCCATTATGAGCCCTTCCCAAACCCCCCAAAAAATTGCCCTCATCCTCATCCTCACCCTCCTCCTCATCATCATCATCATCACCATTCGTCGTTATTAATTCATTTCATTCACTCGTTCGTTTGTTCGTTCATTCATTCAATCAACCCAACCCAATCCAATCCAACCCAACCCAATCCAATAATCAAATCAATGAATCAATCATCCCATCCGACTTTACAGATTCTTCAAACGACCGGAGCTCACCTTGAAGCCTTGAAACTCGCTGGAGCCGGTGCTCGCGGAGGTGCTGGCCGACTCGGAGCGGATCATGTCGCCTGCTCGCTCGGCGTCCGAACCAAGTCGGGCTGCAGGGTGGGAACAAAGGTCTGGAGAGCTGGTCCCGCACTGCTGGGCAGAAGGCCATTTGTCCAGCCAGGTCCTGAGGGAACCCAGGTCCAGGTGCGGAAACAAGCAACGTCTTGAAAACGCCATGTGCAGCATTCAATTGTTCGCCTCTCCGACTTGGAGGAAAAGCCTGCGTTGGCTTGTGATCCAGGTGTGGCTCCAAAACAAAGTTGCCCAGGTTGCCCCAAACGATGGTGGAACGGTCCAAGCATGGAGCAAAACAACAGAAACTGCCCTCTAGATATAGTGTATAACTATTAACTATTGACCCCGTCGCCGCCGACAGCCATCTAGGTTTGCTCCAACACCGTCGCCGGGCCTGATCACTGGGTGCAGAGAAAGGGTTGGTCGGACCAGTCTCACACAGAGGGTCGAATTGCGAAAATGGCTGCGGCAGCACAGCAGAAGTGGTCCCACAGTCACAGTCTGGTTGCAAAGGCCAAGTTCTTTCTTCGGTGGGATTTGTTATTTTCGATTGAAGTAAGATAAGTAGATTGGTTAAGGTAGTTGCAACTTACAATCTGGCCATTAAGGATATTAAAGGAAACTGGTCCACCAGCATGTTTGCAAACAAGAAGGGGGTCCACTGCCGAGTTTGGCGAACAGGCCTGACCCATGATCTGCATGTTTCCTTCAGGCAAAAAATGCAAAAGCAAGGTGGGTACTTGGTTCCCATCCGCCACCAACACCAGCACCAGAACAACAACCAAGCAACAACACTTGTGCTTGGCATCCTGCCAGGGGGAACCCCTTTTCTTCCATCAAATGGAGTAGCCACTCCTAGGACCAGCTGTGTATGGGGCGCGGAAGGCCTCAAAGCAAAGGCTCAGTCATCCCAAGCTAGGCATTGAGGTTGAATGATACATAAAGTGAATCCACCATATCAGGCACGGGTGCGCCATGCGTTACCTGTGCCCCACACCCCTCCCTTTCACAATTTCACCCCCGGCCACATCACTGGCTCACCACCCCCCCGTCGTGGACCCCCACATGGGTTCCAGGGCGCCGGGCTCCGGGTAGTCGCTTTCGTCGACCCATTTACTTTCCAAGCCACCCGCGAGGTGGAAGACCTGAGGGCGCAATGGCTATATGAATATGCTAGTCGTATAGCTAAGGGAGCTTTGAGATATGTAAAGACAGCCGGTGCATATCTCTATATATATATGTGTGTGTGGGTTCATATTGTGTAAATATAAATATAAATATATATATATATACATGAGTTGTTGCATGGGTTTTTTGGGGGAACTGTGTGCATTCTAGCAATACTGTTGATATGCAAAAAAGCGGTCGCTATGAAAAGAAAACGGTCGTTTCTCGAAAAGACCATGTTTCCGAGTTGTTTCCAAAAAATATATTGTCGTTTCTCCAAACAACAAAACAACAACCGTTTTAGGTTGCAAGTATATAGATATATACATACATATCATACATAGTTTTTTGGGGGGGAACTGTTTGGACATGTAAGCATTCGAGTGTAATGATGCCGTCTGCCCTAGAGAAAAAGTCACGACATGCTATTGAAATGAAGATGGGTGTGCGGATGTGTTTCCAACTGTTTCGGACCGTGTCTCTCTATCCCATCAATGTGGACAATGAGTGGTCTTTCGCAAAAAACAAAATGAATCAGTCCCAGTGGCCACCCATAGAACCTGACCCTCAAAGAAAAGCAACATCTTGGTGTCCGGCTAAGATGGACTCTTTCTGCGTCTCAACCGGAGATCCATGCGAATCTCTGAACCGCTCTACGGGACCTAAGCTCCCAAACCACCTCCTCAGCGCCCGTGGTGGCTCCAGGGCAGCTTTGGCAAGGTGCCTCAGGTGGACACCCAGTCATGCCCCATGGACTCTCCTGGGACTGTGGGCAAAATCTTTCTGTTTGTTGGTGTGCCCTGCGACGTGTTTGGACAGTGACCCTCCCCGAAAACCATTTCTCACACCCAATTGGAAATTCATCATTTCATCATTCACACCGAAAACGGAAACACTAAAAAATGGTGCGTAAAACAACTCAGGCAATCTTCCTTGGTGGAGTCATCGATGTGTAATTCCTCAACCATTCAGGAGCCACCTTCTGAGAAGGACTTGCTGTTTGGATGTGTTTTGGGGATTGCTTCACTTCTTTTACCCCGTGAGTTTGGAGGGTCCCACATGATGGCATGGCCCATGGAGTCCATCTCCCGTGCTCACCGCACCTGCAGCTTCTCCACCACGAGCGTGAAGGCGCCGCGATCTGAGGCGCTTTCTTCGGGGTCTGTCCGGTGCCCACAGGGCGCCGCTGGGTGGGCCTGTAGATTAGAACATCCATGGGGCTTTAGATGTCTATGGGTGGTTCACAAGCGTTGAAAACGAGAGAGAGAGGGAGAACAAAACACATAACACGTAAAAGGAGTGTTGCCTGTTCTACTATTAGGATCGATCAGGATCGGCACATTCATCCGTAAACTGGTAGACTATGGGGCAATAAAACTACAGCCGTGGCCACTGAACCTACTGTTAAAGCAAAGCTGAAAACTGAGAAATCAATCCGTTTCGGATTCTGCATCTTGCTCCTCTATGCCTGTCTCCCGCCCCAAAAGCAAGGGATGCCAGCGGTTCTGGCCTCCACCCCAGCAGTTCTGTGCGGTTCCGCTCGGGGCCCCCCACCCGGCGACAAATAGCACACGACGGTGCCGCCTATCGAGGTCAAACGTCGGTGCGAACGAGAAAGCTGAAAAAGCCCATGGGGCCGGGCCCCAAGCTAGTAGAAACAAGTGCCACGCTAATAGTAACGAGTGCCTCGCTTCTAGTAACAAGTGCCTTACTAGTAGTAACAATGTTTGCTAGTAGTAAGCCTATCACCATGACAGATTTGAGCCCAAGTAGAGAAGCTTTTGACAACAACTCTTGCCGTTGGCAAAAGCAGTTCCACGATGTTCAACCGCCCCCCCATGCATGCGAAACTATAGAATACATACTGTAATATTACAATGTATATATATAATTCCAATTATATAAAGACATTATTATAAGCGGAGCTAAGGCGTACAAAGCCCCTTGAAACAACATGCTCAACACCAATTTGAAACCGGAAATCACCGTGTCCCAAGGACACCCACATCGGTCAAACACAGCAGAGAAGCCGTCCGCGACCCACAAACTCACAGTAGAGACCCGCAATCCGATAGCTCACTCCAAGAAAAGCAATGGCTATGCCGCGGCTATGCCCTCCGCGAGTTTGAAAAAAGGCGATATTTGGACTGGAGGCCCAGGTTGCAACCCCTATGTTGCAGGGAGGGGTTGGACCCCCTCAAAATAAAATAGAATCAGAGTAGCCAAGGCTGAAGTCAAAATAATATCAGAGCGGGCCAAGCTTGAAAATTTAAGCTCTCAAAATAGATCAGTGGCAACCAACGTAGAAAATATAATCAGGTAAGGTCATGATTTAGAAAATGATTTTTGAGATGTGCAAAGATGAGTGTGGGTGATTTGTTAGGGTTTGAATTGATTCAATAATCCATTGAATGCATCTGAATTCAACATGTTCCCAGCTTTGACTCAACATTCTGATGGCAAGCTTGTGGGAACCGCCTCAGGATTCTTTTTGTAAGTCTAACTGCAGAACATCTTTGTCAAGCACCCAGTGGAATCACTGCATACCAATTCCCAATAATATATATAATGGTCTCAAGCCGTCCATTACTAACCCCTTTAGGAAGCAAAATGTTGGCATAGTTCATGTTATTTCAACATATTGATTTCTACAGATGATTTGGAGGATTCAAACTCCTGCTCAATCATCCTTCCCGTGCTTTTAATTTCGCAACCTGGTGCAGCCACTGGTCTATTGTGAGACACAGCAAGAAGTGTCACCCCCAAACACGCCACAATACACAACATCTCAAAACATGACTGATTCTATAATAAACCAGCCTGCTAAAAATAGAATCAGGGTGCCGACCACTTTTTTATTACATGTCACTGGTTTGGGGGCCAACCCCGTTTTCACGCTTCTTCCTCAAAATATATCTACCTACCCCAGCCCCACCTCACTCTTTAGCAAAACCATTTTAGTAATAAAATTGGTCCGCGAAAAAAGGGCCCTAGCACTCCCTTGTGTGCACGGCTATCTATCTTCAATCCCTGCTGCAAAGCCAGAACTGGCTCCTGGCTCCGTCATTCGACATTGGAGCACACACCCACCACCGTGTCCCAACACGTGTTTTGATCGTATGCTGCTGTAGGATTGAACGACTCGCGGCGTGGAGATTCTTCCTGTTTGGCAAAGTTGAACGGACTTGAGCTCGAGAGGTAAATTCTAGTGGCTGCCGGGATCCCGGAAAATAATTTGTGTATATAATATATATATATATATACATATATTTGCACCAGCACCCTCCATTAGGTCACCACCTGCCACCTTTAAGTCTGCAAAAGCCACCGGAGGAGACATGTTGGAGGGTGCTGGTATATACCAACTTAGCATGGCGTAGTGCAAAATGTTCCACTCTGGAATTCGTTGGACAGTCCAGGGAGCTCAAGCCCCGGGGCGCCTTTCTTCAAGTGCCCACTGGCGCCCGACTGCAGTGGTAGAACGTGCCAGCCAACCTGACATGAAGGGTGACGAGCTCTGGAGCCAACTCTTGAGAGGCAAAGAAAGACCTCCACCTTAGTTTGTGAGCTACCAAGTGAGAACGAATGTGCATCCAGTTATCCACAGCAACATGTGGTGAGCAAGCTCCTTCTAATTCCAAAACTGTTCTTGGGAACCGTTGGCGTGCTCATCAAAAAGGACCACCTCGAACCGGAACCATCCACATCACACTCCTGAGCTTAAGATGCGATCATGTCACCCCTGGGCGGCTACTGGGATCGATTGAGTGATCGGGGTCGTCGGTCAGGTCTGCAGAAAACCCACTTCCATAGCCAGACTTTGTAAGAACCAAAAATTATACCAGCATAGACCCCAAACAGCTTCAAAACGATTCGTTTAGACCAATATTAGTCAAGAATCGATTTCTTGGTACGCCCTACCTTCACCCCAAGAGCAAACTGCTTCATCAATGAATTTTTGTCGGCATTGACATCGCTGTTTGTTCGGCCACACTCCTCTCCAGTAAGCCGGGCCACAGAGACCAGCCACAGAGTTCAGGAGCGCGGCCAAGACAAGGACAAGAGGAGGACAAGGCCCAGCCGCAGAGCCCAGCCACAGAGGACAAGAGGAGGACAAGGCCTGGACACAGAGCCCAGCCACAGAGGACAAGAGGAGGAGAAGGCCTGGACACAGAGCCCAGCCACAGAGGACACGAGGAGGACAAGGCCTGGACACAGAGCCCAGCCACAAAGCCCAGCCACAGATTTCAAGGGCGCGGCCAATGAGTGTGACCAGCTCTTTTTTTTTCCAAGATAGAACCCCAACAGTAAACTGTTTGGGTAAATATTCAGATTTGTTGGGTGGATAGATATATAATATACAAATATATAAAGATATAAATGAACATACATACGCATACAAATCATATCAAACCTGTCATCAACTTGTTTTAGACGACCCTGGAGGATCCTTCGACCGAACATGACAAAAAGGACACACAAGGGATGCCTGACCTCCCACTCTCCATGGGTGTTCGAATCCGTGTTTCACCTCTTGAATGGATGCCACATGATGACACCCGTGATGCCCAGAGGAGAGAGAAAAAAATGATCCCTCCGTTTCACCTCGGAGCGGTTCGAAGCTTCCGCCTGGGTGAAGCGCGTGGTGTGCGCCAGAATCCACAAAGGATCCTGGATGGCATACCTCACAAGGAGAGCACAAGGGAGCGAACACGACCACACGGGGAGATGGGGACCTGCCACCAAAGCGGTAAATCAACTACCGCGATGGTTTGTGGGAGGTCGAGGCCCTCGATGGTCGATTGCTCGAGGGCAGGTCTTGAAAGAAAGTGTGATTGCATGCAACGGCGTGAAGAGGAACATACACAAGCTGTTGCAAGTTGGTGTCCATCTCCCTTCCAAACAAGGACAGCTGCAAACAGCTGCGCCGCCAGCAGTCCTTCCTCCTGCTCCGGTTTTTGCTAGAAGCCATTGGGTCCCGAACCGACCAGCTGGCCTTTACTCAAGCCAGGTGCCCGGTCGAACCCCAACCGAAATGGTGAACCTTCCCTCCCAGAAGGGAACCACAAATACCCTAACCTTGGTGGATGATCTAAATCACAAAGATAATCTTAAAGAAAACCAAAACAAGAACAAAGCAACTACATCTATCTCTTCCGTCACCGTCTCTTCTTCGACCTCGACTTGTTCTCCTCCAACCTGATCCACTCGCCTGCCAGACCAGGGCTCACGAGCGTCCAGCAAGCCATCGCAAGGTCCCGGCAAGGCAGGGTGGACCGCCCACACCTCGGTCTGGACGGATCGTGGGCCGTCACGGGGGCGTGGCGCTGAGCCATCAGGACACGGAGGTGTTTTTTTGGGAAAGGAGGGTGCATCCATTTTGCCATTTGAGGCCACATTCAGGTCACTAGTGCTGGTGACGGTCATTCTGCCATTGTCCAACATCTCCGACGGTCCATGGACATTGAACTGGGCCTGGTGACGCCATGGGCCGCTCCAAACAAGGCCTGCTTTCGCGACAGCCAGTTGGTAGCAGCATCCCTATCCTCCCGTTCTGGCTGCTTGCGGCCTAGAAGCAAGAGAACGCAGCAAGGTGCTTGTTGCCTGCCGATGCATGTGGGGTCGCGAACAAGTGCTTGGATATGAATGGGGGCACCGGCACCGTGACCTGGCCGGCGGCCGGTGTTTCTGGCCTTCCCATTTTTGGAAATTGGTTGGTGCGAGCTGTGCTGCCTGAGTTGCCCTACATTATGAGCATTTCGTGTTGTTGGTTCTTCTCCTCTTGCTCTTCCTCCTCCTCTTCTTCTTCTTCTTGCTCTGGATTGCTCTGGCTTTTCTTATTCCCTCTCCTTCTCTTCCTCTTCCAAAGAAAGATGCAAAGAAAAACAAAGGGAAAAAGGAGGAGGAAGAGAACGATAAAAAAGAAGAGAACGAGAAAGAGAAAGAGAAAGAGAAGCAGAAAGGGAAAGAGAAAGAGAAAGAAAGGGAAAAAGAAAGAGAAAAGAACGAGGAAGAGGAACAGGAAGGGAATAGAAAATGAAGTAGTACGGTCGCCAGACTCCCTGGCCTAAATGGGCATCGAACAAAACTTTTTCGGGGCAGTCAGGTGGCAAGATTCTTTGGCCTAACTGGGCTCCAAAAATGTTCAGGGGCAGTAAGGTTGCAAGATTCTATGGCCTAACTAACTGGGTTTCAACTTTTTTCCGTGCCCGCCACAACAGGAAGAACGCAGCCAAGGCCAAGCAAAGACTTGAAGACTTGGGCTGCTCTGCTTCATCCAAGGAACGTTCATCCTCACCAGATTCCTTGGCAGCCATGGCAAGAACTGGTTGAGCAACTCACAAAATTTCCAGAAATCCTTTACCCCCAGCAGGAGTGCACAGCAAACCCTCAGGAATTCTTCCACTGGATTCCGGTGTTGTTTAATGTTGCTTAGTTGTTTCATGTTGTGCCATGCAAATTCTGGTTTCTGAGCACATTCTACGTCTGATGATGTCTGATGGTAGCACCACCCCCGCATCTCCAAGAGACGTATTGATGCTGCGCCCCGCACAGGCTGCGCCGGCCCAGTCGGCCTCGGAAAGTCCCGGTCTGACGTGGTCTGACATTAAGCAGGTGGGTTCTCCAGCATCAGCCGCATGGCCCTTTAAGCGATTGAAGCCTCCAGTGTAAATCCAATATGGCAGCGAGTCAAAACCTGGAGCCCTAAACCCTCCTGGGTTGACCTCCTCAGCAGTTGATTCTGTTCATTTTCAGTGGTCAATCAGGGTCCCCCGGTTCTGACCGCTGATTCAGAATTGATCGCCTTTGGTTGACGTTGGGGATCCAAACACCGATAGTTTGGCGAGGCGAAAGGCAGGTGCCCTGAAAAATGCTGGCGAGCAGCGAGCATCCCTCCATCTTCAGTGCTCCAGAATGGCAACCCCTTCTCTTGTAGTGAAGGCATTGGCAAAAAGCAAGGATAGTGTAGGCCTGGGCTGCCAAATGAGATATTTGTTACAATCTGTCTGCTGTAGGTGTCCCCATTGGCATGATTAGGTACAACAATATTCCCTTCCCACGACGAACCGACGACCCTTCCCAGAGTTGGAGCAAATCTTTGGACAATGTGCATGCATGGATATGCATGGGCTGTATGTCCCTCTGTCCCTCTGATCTGCTCTTGAGTGCCAACTCCCAATGCTGTGCAGCGCCCACAGAGTTGTGTTTCAAGAAGGCCACACCGATGTTTTGGTTCAGATTGGTTCAGTACGGTGTACACGAAACGAACCTAACACGCTCCTGCTGAGTTGGCGCCTGGCCTTTAGAGAAACAACATGTCAAGTTCGATGCCGGCTTTCCAATGCTACCTGGTGGCAACAGTCTGGCTGATATTGATGAGTTCACACATATATGATGCGACATCTGACCCCGTTATACCGCGTTGATACAGTCGGTAGGAAAAAACCTTCTCGTGTTGCTGGCTTCTCCTGCCCCAAGTGTTCAATAGCAACCAAAACCAAGCTGAAAGATCTACAAAGCCTCCTTTGATGACCAAAGCCCTGGCCACATAGAGGAGTAAAACTCTGAGTCGTTGACTGGTCGATGTGGCTCGTTGTCCCGAGCGGCCGTAGGCACCCAAAAGCTCGTTGGCATCCATCAGAGGATCCAAGGGGTCCTGGGAAGATGTGGCCATGGTGGTCTCTCCCCTCGAGAACGTGTCTGCTGAATAAATAATATAGGTATGCATGTATAATAACAATATAACATATTGAACTATATATTTACTATATATATAGATACAAGTAGAAATATATAAACATACACAATTGATTATAAGTGCGATCTAATTGCGCTTGTTAACGTTTTTCTGAAATTAACATCCATGTGGACCGAGTAAGTTTTCGGGAGGGGACGTGTGAAAGAGATTTGCAAGGGTCTACCGAGGACTCAGTTGACCCCGCCGACACTACTAGTCACAGGGCAATTGGCCAGTAATGGTAATGTTTTCTCAAGGGTCATCCAGCATACTGCACGAAATGGATGTGGGCAAACAAGGAGGTTTGTCCACCGAGATTTGTTCATGAGGCCGCGCTGGCGCTGACATCCGTCTCCTTGTGAGGTCCATTCAAAGCAAACATGCTGGCCCAATCTTAAGGGCCACCGCGATAGGTTGCCCATGAGCTTGTCTATGCCGGCATTGACAGGATAGGTCCGTTTTGTTCACACTCGTCCGAGTCCTCTACGTAGTTTATCTATCCCTCGGGCACCCCACCTATGTGGAAGAGCTTGGAGGGGCGGGAGATGCGTCCGCAAGTTGTGTGTGGTTTATGGTTCTGTTTGCACTTTGCATTTGCCCCTCATTCACATTGAGACAACATGACGCACATTGAGCATTCCAACTGAGCATGTCTTACCCTGGCATATTGTTGAACAGTCTGTCCATTGACGATGCTTCATTAAGTGGTAGCTATCTCCGCTTCCATGCCATGTTTTAGTCGGAGTCTAGCCTTCATGCCTAAGTGGGCTGAGACATGAAACCAGTGCATCCCCATCCCAGCCGCAGGTTCAGCATCAGGAAGGACTAGCTGCGTCGGCACCTCCGCTGAGGCCTACAGCCGGTGCCAAGCAGAGCTGCATGGATGCCACGTGCAGCGTGTGGTTTGACAGTCCAGCCGCGATGTGAAATGGACTAGATATGACTAGATCATGTCCAAAAGTGCCACTCCGCCCAGGCTTCCTCCATCTTCCTCCAATCCTTCTAGAGTTCCCCAAGGAGTGAAAATCCTTCAAAAATCTTCAGACTGCAAGAAAGTTGCGGATCTTCACTCAGAACGCTGTAAGAAGTTGCGGATGTTCACTGAATTCAATCCAAGTTCCAGGGCGGTCTGAATGAAGATCTTGAATTGTTGGCGCTCTGTTTGAACAAAAAGTTACCGATCTTTTACCAAAAATCGCCCAAACAACTTTTAATCCAAAGTTCCAGGGCGGTTCGAAGCTCCCAAACCCAGGCCACTGGTGGTGCCACATGGCCCTGGCCTCAAACGGATGGAGCAGGGGTGTTCGGTAAGGGCCGAGGCTCTGTTGAAAGAAAAAGGGGATCATCCATGGGTCATTTCGAGAACCTCTTTATGAGATTTTATGAGTAGGATCTGGACTGGAGGTGAGGAAAAAGGCACCAAAGATGACCGATCTGGGAGGAGTGAAGATCCAAACCTGGGAAGGGTGAAGAATGGAGAAGTCCATCTTGGTCCATTAATGACCATCCTCAGTCCATTAAAGTATGGGAAGAAAACGAGGGCCTGATTCGAACCTCGCAGCAGTTGCAATGTTCAACCCTTGCTTGCAAAGTTCCAGAACTGAAAAACAATGTGAGCTACCAATGCCAACAAAAAGCTCCAAAATGGATTGCTGCTACTTATTCGTAATAACATTTCAGAACCCTATATCTGTTGGAGGTTTGTTTGGATGTTCATGGCCCACAAAATTGGAAGTCAAAAAACAAGGCGCCCCCTTGCGAACCCTTGGAGCCTCCGCCCCTCGAACTTCCCAAAATTTGGCCCCAAAACACACTCCTATGGAGTCTCAGCCCTCCGGTCTTGGAGTCCAACGCATTTCCTAACAGCGACAATGGAGGGAACCCGTGGTGAACCACCTCTGTTCGTCAAGGAACGCGTTTGTTTTTCACAAAAAAAAGATTCCGTGGTAAATTGCTTCACTTTGAGTAGTCCCCGCCATGACATTTCAATCTAACAAAATTTCCGGCATGTATTGAAACACTACTTCGTCATTTTTTCTGGCATATCTTCTGACATTCTTTCTGGCGTATCTTCTGACATTGTCTCTGGCATATCCTCTGGCATTCTTCCTGGCATATCTTCTGAAATTCTTTCGGGCACATCTTCTGACACTCTTTCTGGCGCTCTATCTGGCATATCTTCTGACTCGCGGCTGAGGTCCGGCAGGGAACACTGCCAGCCGGGAGCTCGCGGTTGAGGTCTGGCGGGGAACACTGCCATCCGGACATAAAATCTACGGAACAACCCTCACCTGACAGGTGGGGAACCACGGTTGACCTACCTGTCACTTGCTCCATGGTGGACCAGCTTCAACGACCCATTCCTATGTGCTTTTCGGGCGGCGGCGCCCCAGCAGATCCCGCAAGCTCCGTCGCGGGCGGCCGCCCAGGAAGTCCACGCGGCCGGCATCCGTGGCGTTGGCGCAAGCGATCCAACCTGGGAAACCACGGAGACATCGCTGGGGAGACCACGGAGACCTAGGCCAACTGGGGAGGTGAAGGGTGGTTTGTGACAAATGCTGGCTCAAAAAATGGCAGAGTGTTGGCCCAAGAACTTGCCCAAGAAGCAGGGGGGACCATGACTTCAGTCAAAGACCCGACCTGATGAACCATGGTATTAGCATGTTTAGAGTGACTGAACTGATTGAGTGGCAACTCAAGCTAGGCGGTGGTGAGATTAACCCTCTTCGTTCATCATTACCCGAAGGAATCCTATACTTACTGTGCTTCCTTCTCCTGCACCTATGTGCTCATCAAACAATGAACATATTATTCTGATTCTGACTACACTATACGCATCCCCCATCTCGCCTGAGTGGGGCTTATATAAATATAGATCCTCCAGATCAGATCCAGAACTCGTTGATTGTCAACGTGGTGTTTCGTCACTCTTTCTTTCTTTCTTTCTTCCGACGCACCAATCCTTCGTGCGTAGCGGTGACGAGCTGGGGTGTTGGGTCCTGGAGTGCTCGGAAACGGAGTTCGGTCGCCCAAGAAGAAGGCAATCGAACGGTTCACGTGCGCTAAAATAATTGGCTAGAATTTATGGCATTCATTCGTAAGCCGAAATCTTTCTGGGGTTGTATCAAACGATGCAAGCCAATAGGGGGCACCTGCAAGTAGGGCACCCTACTGCCAAGAGAATATTGATACGCCCGCCATCCACTTCAACAAAGCGGCTCAGAATATAATCAATCGCATCGCTGTTGTAGAAGCTGGTCCTTACAGCTCGCGATCGCTCTGACTTGAATCAGCAATGGTAGTGAGACAAGTAGGCTTCCCTTCACTTCCAAGATCCTTTTAAGATTTAAGACTGCACTGCCAAAGTTGCACATCATGTCAATCAACATTGGAGGCGGGTCTCCTCCGGGTCCTCTGTGCCCTTTGTGGCTTGACCGGACACTGTCCAACACCCGTATACAAAGGGCCAATCGCCGCCAAGGCTCTGGGTCGCGTTCTCGACCCCGACCCATGGAGGGAAGGTCCATGGTGAGGCCACCAGCACCAGCTGAGGATTCCGCCTGCGCGCCTGCCAGCGATCGCTCTGAGCTGGTCTCCCCTCGGGCCTGTCTGCTCTCAGCTTGAGGTTTTTCGATGACCCTGGATGGTTCACTGCGGGGTGGGCAGCGAATCACCAGGACAGTTCTGAGACAGTCCGAGACTGTCTTTATTGGCAGTCGGCTCTGTGGCCATCTGTCGGCTCTGTGGCCAGGCGACGCGATGGGCCTGCCTCTTGATTCAGGCGCTGCCAGTACTTGATGTGTGTGCAGGACAGGGAGGTTTGCGGCGGGGTTGGGGTTGGGGCATGCTACACCACTGCCCACCTGAAAGAGAAAACAATAGACTAAGAAACAAACTTGTAGCTTGGACTGGACCACGACCACCTTGAACCTGCCTGCATTCGCTACACAAACACTCCCCCCCAAAAAAGGCACACTTTCAATTTCACCGCAATGTGTCCAACATCAAAAGTGCTAAAAACTTGAAATCTTTCACCTGACTGCGTTTCATAACACAAAATATGAACACATTCGTCCACGAAAGTCCCAAACATTCCAACATGAGACCTTGGATGAATTTGGTTTATGGAGGGTGCTTGATGGGGCCTTCCTTAGGGCCTACATGCCTATCTGGGTCTAGAATCTAGAAACTGCTCGTTTGGAACTCTGTGTCTCTCTCTCCATCATCGTCGTCCACTGGACCAGTGTATGCGCTCGATCACGTCTGCTGGAGTCAAAGTTGGTCTAGGACCAAACTATATTTGATAGCTTCCTCATTGCACCAGTCACCTCCAAAATAGATACAATATGATAATTACAAGTGAATCCCCGCCCTTAGAAATCTTGGACTCATTTGGACTCCCTTCCCTGTGAAGACCACAGTCCATACATGATACCTTTACTCCATTCTTTGGCTTTTGCTGCGCAGCTCTCGCCTCGCGGATCAGCCAGAAGGTGTCGCCGCGCTCACAGCGGGTCTCGTTGGCCTCGCGGCGGTGGCTCGGCTGCACGCCGAACCTGGGCGGACCGGGAGGTGCAGGTTTGAAGGGTCCGGGTGGCTCCTGCGAAGGTGAGCTGGTTTGGAACGAAAGGTGATAAAATGCGAAAAGAAAGAGATATACGGTCACAGTCATAGAGTCCATACATATCATACACAATAAGTGTATTTACATACATTTGAGCCCCTTGCTAAAAGAGAGTTTAGCCTCTTGCTGCTGCTCATTCGGGAAGCAAGCACCCCTTTGTTGGACCAAAAGGGTGGCACGAACTGGCACGATGTGGAAGAACCGGCCGGGCAGTCGGAAGAACCCGGGTTCTTGCTGTTCTTGCTCTAAATCCTTTTGCTCACGTGCTTTTTGTACCCAAGGAGCCCGGATTGCGCATCCCCGCCGATCTCCACCTTCAGCACCTGCAGTGGATGAGACTGGCCAACTTTGTCTGCCCAAAGGGAGATCCAACACGTTGTCATGCTTCTGGGCTACTTTCGCGAAGTAGGCAAATACAAAGGTGGAAAAAGAGCACTTCATCCACTGCTGCACATCTTCTAATGGCTGATGTGTAACTTCCATCTGATCCCGTGCCCCAACAGGCTTCTACCATCTTCTACCCCCATTCCCTCGCCTGGATCGAGGCGGCATAGCCCGGCAGGAACCTAGAAGTGCAGACCCCAAGGAGTTGGCCCTCTGCGAGGAGAGTGGCTCTGAGACTAAGCGAATTTCAAGCGCTTTCGGCACCAAATGTTCACCCAATTGATCGCCCCAAAGGTCGGTTGGGAGTCAACAACGCAAAGAACATCGGCCTTCCCATCCTCGTTCTGTTGGATTTAAATAGTCTTGCGGCCACTCTGCGAGAACAACTGAAGTGCTTGTCAAGGCCCTGGCACCTTGTGTAGGCGCGAAGGGTAAATAAGGGGAAGCAAGTCCTGAGAATCCTCGCGCAACTCATGCCATGTCCTATAACTATATTACTATATGCCTCGGGCCCATGGCCAAATGATGCCTTTGCTTGAAATCGCTACACGCCAGCAAAAGTCGAAAGGACCACAGCGGAGGCCCAAGGGGCAGCAAATCCAGAATTTCCGAGCGGATGGGCTCCGCATAGTCGTAGAGATATCTGGAGGTTCCTGACTGGACTTTGCCGGACTTGTCCGTCTTGAGCCAAGCACCAAAATTCAAGAAAAATAATAGTTGGTAAGGTAAGGCTTGGCGATATTTATCACCAAAGGGCCCAGGGCCCAGTCAATGTGCACGATTGTTGGGCAATTCTTTGGCCTTCCACTATCTTCCATTTGGTTTTCCAGCCCTCGGTGGAAATGGACAATGGCTTCATGAGGGCTAATTGCCAACGATACTATAACTATATATATATTGTGTGTGTGATCAACCTTTGGCACTCGCCACCATCACCCCAGGAACGTGTCCCCACATCTGATGTCCTGCACAAGTGCACACTAGTTGTTGCCATGCCACTCTGAAAAAAACAGAAATGTTTTTTTTTGGTTTTGTATTGTTAGATGTAATTTAGGTCACGACTACACACAGGGTGTAACTGGAAATCCTAGTCAAAGTGAGCACCAGCATTTGGTTCTTGGGACGTGCCTCCGGCGGAAACAGCGCCAAGGCCATCGAAGCGCAAGGCTGCTGAAGCTGCGCCGTCCAGCACGGCGCGCACCGGGCAATCTTGAGGTCGGCGGATGGAACCTCACAGCGGCTGAACTATATACACTGCCTGGTCAGTAGGTTGCAAAATCCCCACGTTTTGTGGTCTATATGGACTCCCAATGGCTCCCATCTACAGGACATCTCAAGAAACTATCCCAACAGACAGGGATGTTGTGCACACAAAACAGCACAATACTTATATTGTTATATGGATTGTCCTATTATATTGAATAACATAAAGTGACCCTGAACCCGAAAGTTCCCCTCACAATGCCTTACTACATCTAACAACAGGCTGATATGTCTCTTTGGGTGCTTTTTGCTCACTTCCCACCAAAGATCTAAACATAGTTTGCAGGGACCCACCGGGTCATCTATGCTTTCTAGTCACACATCTTTAGGGGAATTCTATCCAAGTTGAACTGCACCTATCCAACCAATCCTGTAGCCATCCCATCCCAGGCGCAGGCAGACTGGCCAATCTCCATGGCGGTGGCCCATGACCACACAAAGCTAGCCCCAAGCCATGCAGGCCACGCACACCACGCAGGCCCCATGGCAGTGTGCTGAACCACAGCGCGGGGGATCCAAGGGTGGCTCTGCCACTGCATCGGGACATTGAGCTGATTGATCACTCTGATCTGTAAGACGTAAAGCGATTGAAACCCTTTGCACATCGAGAGTTGAATCAACCTTTCAGGGGTGGTTCTGGAGTCCTCACTTCCCCCAAAAATAAGTCTGTCTGTCTGTCTGTCTGTCTGCCTGCCTGCCTGCCTGCCTGCCTGCCTGCCTGTGCGTGTTTTGGTGTACTCGCAACTACTGTGGAGCCAGGCTTCTCTAATACCTCTCTGCAGAGGTCCTGACCTGGGCTTCTGCCGAACAAGACTCCGGAAACTCTTCAGAAGCCAGCCAAATCTTTGAGGTGCTCTCTAGGATTGGCCAAGAATGTCGTGAATGAGCACTCCAGGCCAAATGTGTGGACACAAATCACTTTACACTTCACTTTGCGAGTGCTGGTTTTCATGCCGTGCAAGGCTCATCCATTGATCCAAAAGATGCGGTGTACGGAGCACAGGAACATGTTCAGCCCATGAGGTCGGAGAACCACCAAGCTGTTGGACACCCGGATCCGCACCCAGAGACCCAAAGAAATGTGCGCCCAGTCCTTGTCCAACAGAGCGAAATCGGGCAGTTCCCCGCCAAAATACTCTCCAAGAACAGCCCTAGTCCCCAGGCTTTCATCAGGTCCACGCTTATGTGCAGCTTTTACAATGCTTTTACGGCGTTCAACCCGCAGCAGCTGGGTTTGTGCCTTCCAGCTGTGCCCCACTGTGTCCCCCTTGAAACTGCTGTGGCAGGGTTCCTCTTTGAATTCAGGGAGGAGCCGCTGCTTGCCTCATTCCATCAATTCCATATCATATGTCACATTCGATACCGTCTATACCACAATGAAATTTGTTCTATCCAATGGCCCTGCCGAAAGCATGATATCTGTGCACGGTGCATGCAGCCTGCGCGCTGTCGATTTTGCTGCTGATATATGTGGAAGAAACGCGAAGTCTAAACACCATACCAGTGGAATGTCAACATCCTGGAACTTGGGTGTTTGACCCCATTTCGTAGGCGAAAGGATCCTGTCGCGTTCGCACGGTCCAGGGCCCGGTGCCACATCCGTTTCGCTTCGAACGAGGTTCCCCCATAACCCTGACCCCCAGGCTCCCATCAAAGCCTCAAGGTCCTGACGGCATAGGCAGCTGCAAGGCACAAGTCCCAGACTCATGACGAAGTTGGAAGACATGCGCAAAACAATGAACAAACCCAAAAGAGTGCTTATAGCCCATACATGCCTAATTCATCCTAATTCTACTGCAGCATCATGATCATCATGCATGTTGTATTTTCGTTCATCTTTCCTGGTCTAGTCGAGATGTTGGCGCTCCTAACATCTCCGTCACAGCACTTCGAGACTCAGGGATCCTGAAAACCTCAAGCCTGATGTTTCGTGACCGTTCAAGAACTGTCATGTCACCTGCCCTGGACCATGCCAAGCCCGAGCTGCCCTGGACCGGCTTCATGGACTCCAAGCACACTTGGGTCAACCATAAACAGTAGAGCCTCCTTGGGATCTTCACAGCCACCACCCCGGCCCCGACGGCCCGCCGCGGCGCCTCGATGACGCAGTGCAACTCTTGCCGCGCGAGGTCCCAGCACTGACCAGAAGCGCCTGAGGGAGAGGAGCATTTGGATGGATCCCCTGCATCATGCGAGCAGCCCCATAGGATCCAAGCAATGCTCGTCGGGAAAAGCCATCTTCCAAGCTGTAGCAGCTTTCAATGCGGTTTGTTTCTCAAGGGCGAGACAAAGGATTGATCCACAGCAAACCATTGGGAGGTGGGACGCATTGGGCAGGTCACAATAAATAGAGTGCCAAAAAAAGGCGAGGTGCTGCGTTTTGTACTGATTTTCGCAAATAGATCTAAGATGATCTAAGATCTAAGAGATAATTACTAGTTTTTCACCCATGACTTGGCAAGAACAGGTGAATCTACATCATACCACAGCTCAAGTGGCAATACCGGAACTGAAGCACAAGCGCTGCTTCTTGCCCCTGCTGCGCGTGAATGACGTGTGATGTCACGTGAATGCCGTCAGCGACACTCATTTGGTCTAAATTCCACGCGGTCCCATTTTTCTGCATGTCTTGGGCCACCGTTTTTTATATAAAAGGTGTCCGAGTGCTTGGATCTGCTTAAGGAACCGGGATCAAAGATTTCCTGGGCGGGCAACGGAAGGGGGTTCACTTAGGGAAAATTAAACAGAATCCTCCTAAGCAAAACCAGGAATGTCATAGCCGCCTAAAGAGCACTGACCTTTTTTGCCTTGCCACTTTCGACGTCAGGCGGCTGAGGCGACTGAGGGTGAAACGCTTCAAGTCACATGCGAGCATAGGATGCGAGCTTCAGTCACCGGCACCCTGTGCCAATGGGAATCTGAATGCTCCCACCAAGTGTGAACAATATATATATATATATATATCCATCCCTGTGTGAACATGCACCATCATCACATCGACCATGATGAGTCCGCAGTTTTGAGATTCCGCTGCTGGGATCCTAGCGATGGTGGGATGGTGATCAAGTTCCCATCATTGTGAGACTTGAGGCTGCAAGGATTGAGCATCGAGGAGTCGTGGAACTGGCTTCATCTAAACATCACCAGTCCCCGCCTTCCTTCGCCCAAGTCCTGAGGAAAAGGAATCCTTTTTCGACCACATATCCCGCCGCTTAACGAGCTGGCAGGGTGGTGCCTAAGTCATCACCCGTCATGTTGAGCCTCAGTGGTGGAGAAAACGTGGCTACAATCTTCTTCACACATCAGTGCAACAAGTTCAACACAACACAACTAAGTACAAAGAAATCACTGGCACATTTCATGCTGCCCGCAAGTCGTGTAGCAAATAATGCGACGAAGGCATTGAAGGGCGCAAAAGGAGCGGGTGTCTGGCTCGACCAATGAGGAAGGGAGCTCTGGAACCCGGCCCAGCCAATCAGCCCGAGAAGCACCACGGTTTGCTGGTTGGCTAAAGGTCGATATAACATGCGATAGACCCCTTGAAACAATAATCCAGGAAACGGAGGTCGCCACCTGTTAGGTGTTCGGAATATGGTCGTCCAAGGGGCCATGCCATCCACTTCCATGATGTTTTCAGAGAGTGTATATAGATGGATTGCTTAGGAATGCTTCAAGCAAGTTCACAAGTGAAATCCATGAGCTAGACTGCAGAACATCATAGGAAACTACGCGCCCATGAAGGAGGTTGTGTGTGTGTGCGCGTGTGCAAAATAGCCTTTGCCACTATTAGTAGGTCATAGGTGGCACACAGCCATGATAATGAGGATCTACAGAAACTGCCTGACAGCTACGCAAGTCTTGCCATCTCTCAAACTACCACATCCCCTACAATCGTCACTCGGCACCAAGGGGTAAGGGCCGCTTCCCCGCCACACCGGGGGTAGAACTTCAACTTCCTCCAAGTGGCTCGGTGAAGAAGGCCTTCTCACGCTCTTGGTACTTGGTCTTGTCAATGCTGGTTCCAGTGGCCCCCTCCTTGTCATCCTGCGCGCGGAACGAAGAACAGTGGTGTCAGGAGTCGGTGAAACATCGTGAAACAGTATGAAACGATGTGAAAACTCTTGGCTGGGTACAAAGAAAATGATCCTCCGCATCAATTGCTGCACTTCCAAGATGCATGGAGCATCGAAGAGCAGTCCTTCTTGGGTCCTCCACCTTGCTTCTTGATCTGATCCAAGGCCTTCTCTCTCTTGGTCTCCCGGTCGAACATCCAGCCAATCGCGTTTTTCTCATTGGGCCCTGAGGTCAATCCGGTCTAACGAGTCTACGACTAATCAAAGATGTGGATAAAAGTAACAGACTCATTTGGATGTATACTTGAATTGAGTATATAACCCAACACAAAAAGCCAGCTGTACGACTGGAATTCCGCTCCTCTTCGGAAACAACTTGCGACATGTTAACGGATAATGCAAAAACAACTACTGAGTCAAAATATTGAAAACAAGAAAACAGGGTGTCTCGACTCGCATTCGTCTTGCTTGTACGTACGGTATCTAGCTCAAAACCCAGAACCTCGCCTGGCTCTACTAAGCCATCGCAAAGCTGCAGCAGGGTGATGACGCCTACGGCCAGGCTGGCCAAGGCAGAGGAACCGGTTGAAGTGGCCCGTGGCCAAAATTAATAACACACAATTGTGTGGATGCTGCTGGGGGCCACTGGAAATCATCAGCTTGGGATGATCAAGGGGTGCCAAGCGTGCATATACCTTCTATGCCAAGGGTGGCCTGCGGAGATCTCGAGATGCTAGTGAGGAAAAAGACATTGAGCGGGATCCTGTCTGCTTGTGGTATGCGCTTCTTTTTGCTGCCCGCCTCCTGCATCTCCAACAGCAGCCAAACGGCCGTGAGACTGAACATTCCTTGGGTGGCAAATGCTGGGGCTGGTGGGGCTGACCCAAGAAGCCCATAGAAACCCTACACTTGGTGACAAAGACTTCCCTTCCCCTTCATCGAATGTGCCATAAACATTTAGTAACATAGTGGGACCATCCAGCTCTGTCCATGTCGAACCACCGCGCTTGTCGCATCGACCCCAACCCGCCCGCGAGCACCGAGCTTCAAGGAGGTCAACGCCCGGTCCGAGACCTGCTGTGTGAGCGCCACCTGGCACCGGTGCGGGGGAACCCACACGGAACGCAGCCAATTGAGTAAAGGCACGATATATGACACCTCTCTTGTCTACAAAGGTCTGTTAATTACATGTCAAGTAGCTTTTAAGACGCTTTAAACAAGTAATATACATAATACATAATTAATATTGATATACATATATATATATATATTTATGTATATGTGTTAAAACTCAAGCCTGCCAAATTTCCAACGACCAGTTCACGAAGTGCCGCCTCGTTCATGCGGTAGAAGTAGTCCCACACATCCAAACGCCCATCCTGCCGGGCCAAGAAGAAGACCTGGGTGGAGGACGGCTTTCCGGCGCAAGGAGTCGCTTGTTTTCGCCGCCCGGATGGTGGACATACCAAGGAGGCAGTGGAAACAGCCGGAGATGACATACCAAAAGGTATTACTGTATACAAGTCTGGAGATCGGAATGTGATCATGTCCTTTCATTGGACCAGCATTTCACCAACGATGTATCCTAAATGATGCCCTCCCCAAACTAGCATGGGCATAGCACATCATAGCACACACTGTGGAAAAAAGAACAGCTTAAAACCTATGAGAACTCCCCCGTTTCAATCACGCCCAAAAGTATTGGACTTTGGCAAGTTCAAAGCCGTCCCAGCAACTGCTCTTCGTGCTTCTGACTTCGATGGCCCTCAAGTCCAGCTGAACCCAGCTGCCACTCCAAGGCACGCCCGCACGCGTCGGACTCCATGCTGCCGCGCTGATGAAGGCAGGGTAGTAGGGCGTCTGAAGCATCGGACCTGCAGCCCGGCGCCATGTGTCACACAGGGCGGCCCGGTCGAATGAGGCCACGGTCCTGGGGTTAGACCAATGGTGCTGGATGTAGGACATGGCAGCTGAAGCGGCACGAGGTAAATCATGGTAAATCCATGACCTCAAGTCAAAACATCTACCCTTCACCCTCCTGCTCCTCAACCCCATTCTGGTCGGGATCCGGACGCAACACCCTCTCCAAACCCTCTTTTTTTCAGGACCAAGTTCGTACTTGCTCAACCGATCTGTAGCAAGTCTTTGCAAGTATCATGTATATTAAGACTAAGAATGAAGTATGAAACGCGTAGTCTTTGCCTCAGCTCGTTTCAAATCTTACCTTGATTTTTAATTATCTTTACCTATATATATATATATTTGATTATAGTTGACCCTTGAAGTGTAAACTTCCGTCACCGAACCTGATATCCTATCCCTCCCGGCGCCCCAGGGTTTTTACTCCTCAGCATTTTGCACGACATGTTCAACAGAATAAGACCTCCTCAACCCTAAACCCTCACACATCCTCAGACCCTAAACCCCTCTCGTGCCATGCCGGCTCTTCATGACCGCTTTTGCCCCGAAGACTTCGTCCGACCGACGTCCCCGCACGGTGACCGCCTTTGAGCTCCTCCATCCACATCTTCCCGCACCAATCGCCCACGGAGAGGAAGAACTTCACGTGGAAGGGGTTTCTCAGATTTCGGAGATTCCGCCCCGACCCCTTGCACACGAACGGGTACAGGCCCCCTGAGACGAAAAAAAGAGAAAGAACCGGTGCACATGCCAAAGGGGAGTTCTTCTGTTTCACCCCTTTGGCATGGCTCAACACGAATGGCCCACTCTAATTATGGTGGACGTTGTTCAAGCCATAGGGGAGCTGCAAACGCCTCGGATGCCTCGTGGCCTGCAGGAGTTCATCTAACTCCTTCCACCCCCCCCAAGTCGGATCAACGACCTGACTAAAACAACTCCAAGCTTTGCGAAGCAAACGCCGAAGCTTTAAACAAAGGTTACAAATATTAGAGAAACTCTGAAACCCAGGATCCGGTCCCGTTCCTTGCAATATATGATGATCATGCTCATGCGGATGCTGGTGCCTCTCTTTCTTCGTACCGAGCGGCCGCTTCACGGAGTACACGGGGCCGAAGTGCTTCCCGTAGCCGCCCCGGTCTTCGGAGCCGAACCAGGTGCCGATCTCCACCTGATCGGGCAGAGCTGGCGCGTCCATCGGCGGGCGAAGCCGAGGTTGGGTGAGAGCTGGGACTCGGAGGTGCGACCAATATGTATATATATATATGTATATATGTATTTTGTACATACCCTGCAAGTCCACAGACTCAACAAACCCTGGTCTTTTACCTCCTTGAGTAGTGTTTTTGTATGAGTGACTCCAGTAAAATGAGGTCATTGTAGGGATACAATACAATGATAAATATGATGTGCATGACAAGGGGTTCCAAAAGCTCAAGACTCCGGACCAAAGTTTGTGCATGTATGTTGGCTGCATCAGCCCTCTATGCTTCCTCTCCCTTCAACGACATTGTTGCACTGCTGTGACACCTCTCTTGGAGCGATTCTGTGGCCAATGAACTGGGACCCCCACCCAGGTCAACCAGGTCTGTTGCAATTGTTTCCCCAACCAACACTCACTCGCAGGTATATAAGTTGATATACAAGTTCCCTTGAGCCCTTTCAAATCCCAGTAGTCAGTCATTGATGGTGATTTGGCTTTCGTATAAGATCATGTAGAAATATGTAGAACAAGATCGAAGTAGAGCCTACGCCAACCTCAACACAAGGTTCTCCACAGAGTGCCTACGATGCTGAACAATACGACACTTCTGCCTTCGAAAGCAAACTTGGAGGTGCACTATGGTGCACTCTCATCTAAATTCCATCATTCAAAAACAGTAGCTCTGGTGAGATCTGTTCATGGGGTGAAGTCATGGCAAGTCACCTCCAATCCACAACAACTTGCAATTAGTTCACTGAATTTGGTCTCCAGCCTGTTTCTTGGGGCGCTTGGTGCAGGAGAGAATGATACCATGCTCGGAGCCCACCTTGGTCAGCACGGAGGGGGGGGGTCCAGAACACCGTTCAACAAGCTCGCGTCGTGCCGCGTGGAACAGGAGGAAAACAGGATCACTGGATCAACTGGATCTGACAATGATAAAACATGAATACAATTATATAACATCAGCTCAGTGTTCTGGACTTAGTTGGTGGTGATCTGAAGCTGGAGCTGCCAAACCTGACTGAAAACACAACAAATTAAAAAGTTCACCATGGCTCGGCTAGGACCTGCAGAGCATGTCAATTCTCTTCCTCTTGCATGTCGGTTCATGTCCATTGACGCCCCATTCTTTTCCACTTCCTGACTAGCCATGACTGCCCATACTGCCGAGGCCACCAGGAACTTGGTAGGACCGGCTTCTTGCATCCACTCCAAAGACACTCCACCTCAGGACCGGCGTGCCACGGGACCGCGCCGCGGGGATGAATCGTCTCGCCCTCCATTCGCCCGTCTGCCCTCCCAAAAGTGGGATCCAGGACACCAAAGGGTCACTAGCGTCTCAGTTTCCGGAAAGAGGCTCAAGGTGATCCACACTGGGAGGATCACAAGAAGACCCAGGTCAGTCCGAGCAGGGTTGTTCCGAAAAACAGGGCAAGGAACGGCAGGCATCAACACGTTGCACTGCGAAGCACCTATCTGCAATTGAAGGCAAGTCATATTAAGTCAAGTCGGTCAAGTCATATTAAACAAACTTCTGCTGGTGACTGTGGAGTGGCGTTTGCAACTTTGGGTTGCATCATTTCATGGCTGCTTAGCTTGTTGCTGGTGAGTTCCTTTGTGCCCACCCAATCATGGGTTAGTAACGGGCGACCTCCCACTCTCCAGCAGCTGAGCGAAATGGCAAGGAGCCTAAGGTCTTGGGGCTCTCTTTGTTGCCATCGGTCAGCACACACTCATCTGACACCTAGCAAGGATGCCAGGGGTGGGAGGTGCTAAAAAACCGGAAAAAAACAGCTCCATGTTTGATATTCCACGCACCAGGCATGAAAAGGAGCACTCACCATCAACTTCAGCTGGTTCCAATCCATGGAAAGCGGTGAAAAGCATCGATTTACCAAAGCGGGCCCCTAAATATAGTGACCACCAAATGAACACTCTCCTCTGATGGCAATCCTTATGGTGCCTTGCTGGGAAGATCAGAATAAACAACAAGGGACATGGTTTTTGGGCTCCAGGTTTTGACCCACACCAACATCCATATCGGCTCGATCTTCCCCAAGCATCCACTTCGACGTGGCACCTTCAAATTCTTAACCATGTTGAACCGGTTTTAGAAATGTGATGGGTCCGGAAACGGTGAGTGGCAAAGTGATTCCTCCACCAAGTGGATAGAATCAAATAGAACAAAACCAACTCTGGAAAACATGTCTCATGTCACCCCTTGACCCTTAAAAGTTATGATCTGACGGGGGTCTCTGCATGGACTACAGATTGACTACCAGAAGTTCCTACATCCAGTGAAGAGATATCCAACTCTTTTCTCTTGTCCAGCGGTTCAAGCCAGAAAAAGCACCAGAAAAGCACTCACTCCACTCCATCGCTCCTCCGTCCTTTCCTTCGGGGGAGGGGGGGTTCGAAGGGGAGAACGTCGTCGGCGCCGCACCTCGTTGAGCTTCCGGACGTCCCAGAAGAGCAAGCGGCCGTCCGAGGAGACGGAGGCGCACTCGGTGCCTGGGTCCACCGGTGGAGACCGGCGGGCCGCTGGAGGATGAGGGGAGGAGGGGACCGCAAACAAGACAGAAACAGCAAGAAACACAACAGCAGTCTGGGTTTGAGGATGTCTGATGCACATCCAGGATGCCAGTCTTGCTCTGCAGCCAGACCACATCGTAGACCTCAGAGGCAATACGCCACTCTTGTGCTGGTTTAAAAAAGTCCACCAACTTGGCACCCTTCGAATGCTACACCGCTACACCCTAAGCCAAGGGCCCCTCTTCCACGCGTTATGTCCAATAAACCTCGTCTCCTGACATGGTCCTGCGATGTCTTGCAAGCCTCCCAGGCCGGCATGATCAACGTGACCTTTCACCCAATCTTTGAACGACTTCACGGCAGAAGTTGAAGGCAAGGCTCCACCACGGCTGTGACTTTTGGGGGACCCCTGACCGCAGTTCCACCAGGTTCCACCGTGTTCTCATGGTTTTCGCACCGTTTCCCTGGTCTCAGGCCCAGGAACTGGATCGTAGTGGCCCACTTCGACAGAGGACTTCATGCACGGGGACGGGCCTTTCCGGAGATCGTAGTGGTTGATCAAGCCACTGTAGCTTCCTCCAAGCAGCCTGAGAGCACACCCCATGAGTGCTTGGACCAAAGCTAGAAAACGGCCACTTGCCCACTGGGGTGTTCCACCACGACTGCCCCCCCAAACCCACCTGCCATCTGCGAACCGTTGGGGCTTGCTCGGCCAGCAGAATTGGCAGTTCTGGGGTCTGGGTCAGGGCCCATCTACAATCTATAGAAGTAGTTGTTCAATCCAAGCGCAGGAGGACCTACTCAGTTTTCCAATGTTGCCGCCAATCATCCTGCATGCGGCTCGCTGAACCCATACCCCTCACTGCCTGTCACAAACCTTCCTTCTGCCGTTGGGGCTTCCCTATTGAGGGCTGTACTGTAACCTGAAGGAAAGGCCTTCGATGGCCTGCAAAAAACAAATCTTGGTTTGATCTATACATTCAAACTGATGGGTGAAAACAACTTGTCCAGGTGGATGCGAGTGAGATCACACATCTGGGGTGGCTAGGGCAAGACCTGGGCCCAAGCATATTTCATCTGGAAAGGAAAGACATTCGATTGCCAATGGTTCTGGAAACTCTGCATCCAGTTCAGTTTGGGGCCGAAACCACTCCACCGCACCGCTGCTCCCCAAATCATCCACGTCAGGCCCCAAGTCGCCAATCGGGATTCTTCTGATTGTACTGGCAGCAGATCAGTGGGGAGGTGGCTCGCAACTCCATCAGCGGCACGTTTCGCTCGCTAATGTCCCAAATGAAGGAGGCCATCGGCATGTCTTCCGACATCCCTGAGGGAGGGTGACTGGGAACAGGGTCTCCCGGCAGGTTTTTGCCTCGTACTTAATTTGAGGCGTACCTTTGGAGCTTGGAAGATGACTTCGCTCGGACTCTGACATACTCTAACTGTTCCTACTTCCATGTTTGTTGGGTGCCGCAACTGGATAACATATGATAACATGCTAGCGTAAAATACAAGTAGAGTAGTAACATGGCCCGGTCTTTGGGAGAGCCAATTGTTTGGCAAGCCTTATGTTTGATCACGCTTGATCGATGCTGGACACTCAGCTGGGACGTTCGGATGAGGGACCTCCAAGAAACCAAAGGGCCTTCTGCTAGAAATGCTGGCGCATGCTAGAGCATCCCAGAATATCAAACACAAGAGCTTAGTATAAGCTTAGTACTTGGACTGCACACCTACGACTCCCACCAACAAAACCTTATTTTTGGGACCACCTCCCGAACAGCCCGCCAAGCTGCGCTGGAATCGGAGATTCGAGTAGGACCCGACCAGCCTTGGGTCAGCATTCAACTGCTAGAAGCTGCTAGAACGGCCCGGTCGAGCGCTGCCCGGAACGATGTTTGGAGTTGTTAAAAGTAGAGGAACGATTGCCCGGTCATGCACTGGATGACATGGCTGAGCTGTTTTGGTGTATAACTTTGTTCCGAACAGTGCTGCCATAGTTGTTTTTCCTGTGCTGATTTGGAATCTTGAAGTCTTGAAGTATCTCGCATATGCCCCAACCTGGTCGTCATGGTCATCTCCTCCTTACAGGTCTGCCACCCTTTGCCTCCTCAAATGGGCCTGTTGCATCCTGTTGCGGGGTTCGTTGCACCCACACCTCCAAATGGGCCAAGCAGCTTGGTTGGCCCCTCCGGGTGCCACCCGATCTTGGTCACACTCCGAGCTTCATCGGAGGGGTCCTTTGGAACGTCTAGCGTCTCGGTATGTCTCGGTCGTGCACCCAATATGAAGCGAGGAAAGCGAGGGGAAGAGTTGAGGGTGGGGGGAGATGCCAAACGCTCCCACCATCTCCCACCACTCTGTTACTCTATTCTAGTCTGCACCACTGGCACAAGATCATCTGGTAGCACAGTGCTAGAATCCTGAGTCGCATAGATGACAAAAAGAAATAGCACCTCCTTCACCAACTGGAGCGATGATGCTGCATTGATTTCACAAAGGCCTGGACATGATCGTTGATGATCTTTGCCTTCTGGCGGCTTGCTCGTTGGACCCCGACAAGCGCGCTCCTTGAAAAGGGCGATGGTCTTCAAGTTGAGAATCTCCGGCATGTGGTCAGGCTCCTCATCTTGGAAATAAATCTCAAAGAGATCGATGGTGTTGTTCCTCAGCAGCATGCGGTTCTCATCCGCCCAACCCACTGAGTCCCACTCGGATCCGCTCGGATACCCCAGGCCGAAAAACTCCCCCTAGCTGCAGCGATTGCAGGTCCTCTGCACATCTATGTGCCAGGTGACATGGCACAGATTGGAAGTACTTCTGGAATTCAATCAAACACGGAGAGGGAACCCAAAGATTCCACCAAGCATCATCTCCAAGCACGGAATGGTCTGCTTCGTCAGTTGCCTCACCGCACTAATGTAGGCCGGATCCTGGCGCTAGGATGCGTGTGAGGGGCCTCAATCAGGCGGCCATGGCACACTCGCCCAAAAAACATCAAGAAACTACACCCTGGAAGACTAAACATGGACCCTGAAAACCACTGGTTGGCAAAGGGGAACAATCTTCCAAGGGGCCATTGTCAGGGTCTATGTTAGTTTTCGGGAGCGTAGCTTGTGGAACACCCAAACCACTGGCCCTTAGACAAACAAATCGTCTTGCGTGTTGGAAGGCACTTCTCTGATTCCATGCCAAAGTAAGCATTGGTGACTCACCCCGGAAGTCCAGGAACTAAGCAGGGACATGGACATGACATAGGACACAAAAATCCTGGCTTGCTCATCCTCCCGTGACTCTTCCGATTCATTCCTCTCCACCATGTGGATGTGGGCGATCGAGACTCCGCACCCCCACCGATCGAGACTCCGCACCCGGCCAGCGGTGCTCCGAGTGGAATCGGGAAGCAACGGCGAACTCCGCTCCTTCTCCAGGCGCTTGCGGTACTTGAGCGTATCCTGCGCTTCACCTCAGTTTTCTCGGTGCCTAAGCAACCGGGAAAAACGCTTCCCCAGAAGGGGGGATTCACCCTGAGTTAGGGAAAGTAACCAATCCCAGGCAAAAAGCCGGGCCACATGCTGCAACGATGTGCAACTCAAGTGGAGTGAATCTGAGTAGATCCTCCGTGGTCGATCGTGGACCGGAATGCCGGCGATGTGAAAACCAAGTCGTCTCTCAGTGCTGAAGACTCGCACGTGATTCTACAACACTCAGTGGCTGTCAAATGTTTGCCACTTCTACCACACTCCTGAATTGTTTCACGCCCAGTGACTGTAGTCGATCTCCTTTGGCCATCCACCCTCCACATGGGTCATCACCCGCGCGTGGGTCTTCACCCTGGCCGTGTTCACCGAGTGCTCAGAAAACTCCGGGATGTTGTGAAAGACCTGCAGCGCTCCGCCATGTGGTGGAAGAGCATTGAAGGTCAATAATTTTGGAGAAAGACTTCCATACCGCCACCATTCCCAGCTACAAATCACATAGGGGACGGGTCATTGGATTTGGGGACCATGCAAACATCGTCTGGTCATCTGGTCAGTGGCTCCTCACTGATGGGCCAATGGGAAGCTGAGGAGGGCGGGAGCTATCCAACCACATGAACCACTGTGGGACCCTCAAACCCATCCGAGTTGGATCTTGATGACTGACCATCCATCCAAAGATTCGGTCTATATATAGCTTCAAAATGCTTCAAAGACATCATACAAAAAAACATGCATTGGCAAACTGGTCGCATCTACTTGGGGGTCGGGGGGAAATGTTCCCCAGCGCTCTCGCTGTGCCCCTCCTTGCCGTCATGAACACGATATCGGTCCGCTGTTCACTCTTTGCAAGGGCCGCACCACACCAGAACCTGCAGTTGAATGGGACCTGGTGCCAAAATGGAAAACGGTCCGACATTGCTCGTCAGCTGAATGCCCTCAAATTTGGGACCTGCGACGGGTATGGTGTTTGCGTGACCAGCAGCTGGATGCTGCGAATCCCTGCAGGGGCTTTGACCTGCTTTCTTTTGAGGGGGTTGCTTGCTCGTGTCTGCGTGCGCCAGGTTGCGGCATTGATGATGGTTTGCTCCACATACATGTCGCCGCATGATGGTTGCTTCTCCACTTGCCCAAGGATCTTGGCCTGGAATCCAACAATGCAATCGTTACATTACATCTCTTCGGCTTTGGCACTAGTCACTAGAAGGCTTGCATCAAATGGCCCGAGAACAATTGTCTCTCTCACTGCAGGATTCGGCTGCCCAAATGGTTGACCCCATTTGTGCAGCTCAATCTTATGCACCTGTCAGCACACTCGCATCATCCCAAATTCCCAGGAGGCCACCTCCACTGTATCGAAATTACAGTATCGGCCAAAGTCCTTGCGCTTCTTCATGTAAATGTACCTCAGATCTAGGCGGTGGAAAAGCACATCGCTGGTGCCCATGTTTTTGAGTGATGGGTCCGTTTACTGACTCACCACACTGCCACACTGCGCAAACTCCTGGTCTCAAAAGGTAGCATGGCGGTATTACAAGTACAAGGCCCTTGCCTTTGCTCCACTGCACCCTTGGTTCACCCACTGATGTGAAAAATAAAAGAACACTGGTCTCAGTTTGAAACATCTTGACTAGTGTCCAATTGGCACTTGGCCACCCTAGCACCGAACACCTGCCCCTTTGGCAAACGAAAACAGAGACATTGTGAGACTGGTGAGACCCCAAAAAAGCCGCCAAGAACGGCAAGCCACTCATACTCGTTCATCTTCGCGAGCTCTCCTCACCACTACTCCACTTGCTGCCCAGACTTTTCTGGGGTTGATACGTTCCTTGAACCCAGCAGCGCCAGCGATCAAAAGCATGGAACCTTTTTCCGCGACAAGAACCATGACGAAACAGGCAAGCTGTATAGGTCCTGGGGGGCTGTAGGTTGAACTTTGTTCCAAGTATATCTGGCTGCATCCACCTTCCCCTGCACTGATCCTCCAAGCACAATTTGTGTGGGAGCACAAACAAACAAACAAACAAACAAAAAAAAACAAGCAAGCAAGCAAGCATGCAAACAAACAAAACCTAACCTAACCTAACCTAACCTGACCTAACCTAACCTAACAAACAAGACAAACAAGACCGAGGATGTCAATGACAATCATGAGTGTCCCCGAGACGTGCTGGGTGCTCGCAACTGAGCTGGAAGGAAGTAGAGCACCGACTTGGTAGCCTGAGGAGTGTGTGTTTCGCCTTCACCAGGATACCTGTGCCATGCCATCCGATTGTTGGATAGACACATGGATAGCCTTCAGACCCATGGCCCGGGTGAAAGTCTATGAACGTCCACGAAGCCATATGAGCCTTCATACAGGCCACATGGCTGGACAAATAAAGGTGACTCGACCGGTGACTCTACCCCTGCGGCTCCCAGCTGGCCAGGCCCCTCTCCAAGAGCCTCACAGACGCGAGGGCGGCTGAAAAAGGATTCATCTGAGGTCTGTTTCAAAGCGTTTTTGTAATGCAAGAAGTGAGGAAGAACACTATATATGCCTACCCTGCTCCATATATTTCAATATATCTCAATACAGTAATTATGCCGTGTATGCATGCAGGCAACCTACGAGCACCATCCTTGCGGCAAAGGAAGGGTAACTGCTCCGCTCTGCTCCGCTCGCCCTGGTCGCCCCGCCGTGCCTGGCTGCCTTGTTAGAGAGGCTGATGGCCTCCTCGCAAGAGACCTGCTCCGCCTTGGGTCACAACACCCCTTGCTCAACGGCAAGCCACGATCCATGACCAAATATACATGTTATATATATATAGATATTGTTATATAATATTTTTGTATGCATGACCAATGCTACCACTACATGCTACCAGTACATGACAAATGTTATACAATATATATATATAAGATGTGACATGGACCTTTCTTTTTGCTGCGCTGGCGACGCACAAGTCCATTGAAACGTGCAGCAAAAAGGTCTTGCTGCTTGGCCCCTGTACATGCCGGTCTTCAGCATCACCTGCACAGAAAGCATATGAAACGACACAACCATCTCCTGTTGCCTTTGCTATCATCAGGCATCACCTCTAGAAAGATTGCCACTTAAAGTGCACAACCCATGGGATGGACGACACAAGAACCGGCCTTCAAAGCGCAGATATCCCGTGATAAATGGTCCACAGCCTCCAAAGCTATGACAGAAAAGGCTAAATATATGCTGATTACGCTGATTCCGGTGTGCATTAGAGTAGCGAGACCTTCCATCCACTGATTGATATTTGGTCGACGTCCTCCCGGGTTCCAGAAACTTTCAAGTCATGATTCATGCGGACATTCACTCCGAGTCACTAACATGGAAGTGGACAAATTGCCATTGGAATGACTACTTTCCTATTACAACAGGTTGTTTTCCACTTCCATGTTAGTGAGTGGGAGTTCACATTCTCTCAAACGAAACCTTGCCAGGCACATGCCCAGGTTCCACACATGACCAGCACTTTGGGTCACAGCCATGAGCATCGTGTCAGTGTGATCAGATGCGGCGATCTCCGCATGTTCAACTTCAAGATGGACATGCTCGCTGCAGCCGCACACTGGCCCAGCATGATGAAAAGAGCTTGAAGTGGAAGAAAGTGGCGCCAAAGAAATCAAATACCTGGCCCAGGGTGGTTGTGCTTGATTATGGTTCGAAGCTTGTTCTTTCATTTCTTTCTCTGGTGCTTTTCCAGTGATTGTGCGACGGCAAAGCCACTCAGGCCGCAGCAAAGAGCGGCAAAAATGGCCAAATCGGTCGTTCCCAAACCCCTCTGGATTTGATCCGCTCCATTTCACTGTTGCATGGGATCCCTATGTAGATGCGTCTCCCAAGCAAACCTGCCATGCTCCGTGTGGGTCCCTGTCTGACTCCCTCAGTTTCTGCCGTTTCTGCTTGTCTGTGGGGGGGGGGGAACTGAACCCCCTCCCATTCCCTGAAAAGGTGCCAAGCTTATCCGCTGGAGGTAGGCAGGGCTACATGGCCGTCTGTGATCTGAGATGATCTCAACCGGTCTTTACTTCTCGAGGACAGGGGTGCCAGGCAGCCATCAGGGATGGAAACTCTTCTGCCGAAATTGGCGGGACTCAAAAATCATTCCGAAACTTTCCCGAAGCCTCACCACCACCTTCCAAAAGGATCTGGAATATTCCTCATGCCTCTTCAATATCCAAAGCTCACCAAAAACATCCACAACTCGCCCAATGCTCCCCCCTCCCAAAGAAACATGCGCTTTATGTTGCATATGTTGCACTGCCCTGCTGAGCATCCCCCTGATGAGCATCTCGGAGTCTCAGAGGTTAAATCGCATCATGCGTTCCCCCTTTTCGCTGCACAGAGGATGGTGGCCCTATAGGTCCTAGCTACCAGTATCTAACGGAGGTCCTTACCGGTATATAACCTGCAACTTGTTCTGGTTTCACACGAACGGGGCTCACGAAGCCTGGAAACCAGCTTGCTGCAATCGTATGAAGAGTTCAAGAAGCGCCGCAAAGCGTCTTGAGATTCCGGGGGAACTTTCACTCGGCTCCCCAGTGCATCTGGCATGAGTGGCCATTGCAAAAAGCCTCGGGACCGCACGGGCACGAATGTCTCGGATCAGCGGCTATGGCCTATGTTTGTCTTTGTCCTTGTCGTTTTCCACAGGCGTCCTTGCTCCTACTAGTAGCAATGCCCTTTGTTACTATATTCTTGCTCTGAATAGTAATGCCGGGAGCTACTAGTAGCGTCCTTGTTGGGGAACAAAATCACTCTATAAGACTCTTTTAATGGAGTTCGGTCAACCCTGCCAACCCCGCCTTGGTCATCAAATCTCATCTCTGAGAGTGAAACACTCTTGAGCAAGGACTTCTCAAGGAAGACAGCCACCATGCTACCCTGTCTGGTGAGTGTCATCGTCCCGTCCGTCACGTGAAAGGTGATGGACCATGGTGCTGCCAATGGGTTGCTCGGGTGAACGGATTGAAGGCACCAAGCAAGTTCTGTCCAAAGAAGGCAAGGATCAAAGAAGCCGTGCGTTTCCTGCCATGGATCTCACATGCAAAACATTGTCAGAATTGGTTTGCACTTGCATTTCCGTGTCTGGATTGGAGCTGGTATGCCCAAGTTTTTTTGCCCACCCAGACCTGTGCTTCCTTCCATTCTTGCACTTGGATTTGGTGCGAATTGAAGTCGAACACCAAATGGTTCATTGGACGAGATACCACCTCCACTTGAGGCTCGGGCTCCTCTTTGTCGCAGCCGCCACAGTAGCAAGAAACCCGCCAATCCTCACACAAATGAAAATCATCGCCACTGGCAACTGCGACCTCGGTCGGCTGAGTCTGACAAGAAGTTGAATTATATTGAATTCACCCTATGCTCCTGAATACAAACTTCCCCCGACTGGAAGCACAACACATATCAAGGGCATTCAAGGGCCCAAGTCACAATGTCCAGGCCAGGCAAATGCGATTTCTCCCCCAGCAATTGCTGCAAATAAGCCATTGGCTGGCTCTCTGTTCGAGCTAGCTTCTGAGGCGAGTCTGCTCTCGCAATGTACGAGGCTTGGACCTGTGATGGGCCACTTTCGACAGCATGACGTCCGGTTAGTCCTGTCGTGCACTGCACGAACGCCTTCATGTAGACGGTTGATTGATAAACCCCCCATACGAGAGGTGTAGACGGTTGATTGGGTAAGGGGTCTTATTCATCCACCGTTTCAAGTCTATACATTATACAATTGAATTCAATTGATGAAAAACAAAGAGAGCCCTTTGAGACGGTGCCCTGCCCTGCCTGCTTGGTAAAGTCTGGCAAGGTGTAAGCTGGCCTCGCTTTTTCTCTCAAATCGCCGCGGAAGGACTTCGCGTACCTGGGAAATTCTGGCGCCCGACCTGATTCCAAGGACGCATCTTTGGTGTCTGCACCTTTGGGGGGGTCATATTTGGGATGTGGAATAGTTCGAACCTTCCCCTTTTGGTGCAACGAAGATGATCACTAAAGTCACTAGGCCCCAAAAATTCTAGGAATAGGTCCTCCCATGGTTTCCCAGAATCTTCCTGGGAGGTGTGGCCAGAATCCATCATGACGCGCCTTGCTGTCCCTGGCGTGTGGGAATGGATGGGGGATGGATACTTGGGCTCAACAAGTAAGAAATCCGTCTCTTCTTGCGGGCTCAAACGCAATGGAAGATATAATGCCTACCCATCCATGCTACCCAAGTTAAACAGAAAATGCATGTCCAAGATACGCCTCACTCTTGAGACTGGCTAACACATCAATGCCCACTGATGGTGCTGCATGATTGAGTGCCATATGGGTCCTGTCCACAGCCTTCTCGAAGTCTTCTGAGCTTGTACTGTTTGCAGCAAGAACGTTATAGACTGCTCCGTGGCAGGATCTGGAGTGAAACACATCCTTTGCTGCTGTTGCAGGCAGTGCGCGATCATAAAATAGCCAACCAGGGTTGAAAATTGAACTGACTTCAATATATATATATATCATTATTATTATTGTTATTATTAACTATTGACTATTGATTAAGCTTTTCATTCCTCACAATGAAAGTGATTGAACATGGCATTGTTCAAACGAATTGTGGGACAAGGATCTTCCAGAAGCTTTCGAAGCGGGACGGCCGTCACCGTTTGCGTCTTGGGATCGAAGTTCGCCGTGTAAAGCGCTTGTCTTTCAGAGGGTTCCTGCTTGCCACTTTGAGAGGTGGGGAAAAAGATTCTCTGTCAAAGCGCCAGCCCAAGGGCCCAAGGAAAACATGTAATTGACTAAGCTTGCCACAAAGAGAGGTCAGTCGCCAAAGTTTCAAAAACAGTAATATTGAGTTCATCTTGTGAGCCAAGGGACATAGGCATGGTGCCCCAGGAGGTGCAATGCATAGAGGGCTGCCACTCTTAGGTGTCCAACGGTTCCAGTGGGGCTTGCAGCAGGACTTCCGGAGCTTGTGCCCAAGGAGTCAGATGGCTTCAGTCGAAAAGCAGCCACTGGACCCTGGAGATATGCTATCCTGCAGCTCAATGCTCCAAAAGCAAAAGGAAGAAGGAAGAACTCAACTTTCCCGTGCCCCTTTAGAGAAACATCTTTGGCATGCTATACCGATTTAGCTAGGACCCGCTAAACACTTTGATCCAAGCGTCTCTGGCATGATAAAGTCAGCACCGCATGCTTCCAGCATTTGGTTGGCCAGAGCTTCCACAAAAGCACCTCTCTCCCCGTTGGCCTCACCTATACCCCGCGACTGCTCGCCGGATTGGACTCCCACTGAGCCGCTCGCGAGCGGCTCGGTGTCCGGGTGGTGGAAGCGATAGGATTGCCTCGGAACGACGGTAGACGGGAGAAAGAAGCACAACGTCGGCACTGATTCGTCAAACAACAATAGTATCCGTTTTGGGGAACAAGTGCAGTGAATTATACATCTGATGCAGAACTTGGGAGGCGTCCAAACTCTCTCCCCTGTCTTGATTCTACAAGGTGTAACCTCTGCACCATCCATAAAACTCTGATCCTTTTGCCGCGTGGCGCGCGCTCGTAGAGCTCCGTACTGTCTCGCTTCTCGAGCTCCGCGCGGAGCGCCGCGCGGAAGTGGCGCAGCGCCGCGGCCTGGTCGCTGCGCTCCACCGGGGTCCACTGGAGACCCTCCGGCGGAGGCTTTCGGGAGACCATGACGTCGGTACCTGAGAGAAAAGCAAATGCATCAAAGAGGTCCGAACATCGCCCAAAATTCGGAAGTCTGAAGGAGTGGAAGGAGAATGGTGTCATTCGTTTGTTCCGCGACCGGAAGCCAACCGAGGAGTCATCACCGCAATCGAAAAGCCGGAGAGAAAAAACAGAAAAAGGCACCCGCAATCACCACGAGGCGACGGAGCATGACCTTCGTGTCACTGGATTCGGGCGACAGGCCCTCGTGGAGCACCTCGTGGCCAAAGATCAAGGCATGTCCGCTGCAAAGGTCAACGTCTTCAAAGGAGAAGCCGGAAAGAAGACCTCCTGGAATGAGCTACGTTCGGCCCTTTCCTCCTAGTAGCTTCTTGCTACTAGTAGAGCCAGGAGCTACTAGTAGCGTCCTTGCTGCTAGTAGTGGAATGTCTGGTGCTTTGATTGATGTTTGACATGTAACCTTTCTTTTGGGCGTCTCATTATGTCAGACCCAAGTGCAGGCACGGGAGTCCATTCCCACACTCCTCGTGCGTCCAGCTCCTCTTGGAGGCTCATTCCCCGTGTGTCGATGTCTTCTTTGGGATCGTAGAAGCGTGTCTTGCCGATGCTGCACAAAGGGATCAGCAATGTACAAAGGGAGCGCTGATGTGCATTGGGTGTGTAGGGTGCGTCTCGGTGTGCTTTCCTCGGCTTTGATAGTCTGAGGTGAAACTTGAGGTGAACACACTCGGAAAACAACACGGGCCAAAATGAAGAGCAAACTCTGAAATATTGATATTGAATGTGTGTAAGTGTATACACGTATATCAGGTTTTAAATGCAAATATATGCAAAAATCATTATATCATATTATATCCCAATCCCCATATATATATATATATATACAGTATATATCCTAGAACCTCACCGCAGAAATTCCTGCTCATTTTCCCAAAGAACACCAAAGCTGCGGCACAATCACATGCAGGAGGCTTTGAATGCAGGAGGCTTTTGAGTGAAAAAGGTGTTTGAGAAAAAACACGCTTGCCACCTGACGCTAGTCAGTCCAGAGTCCAAAGTAATTGAAACTCATGTCACTCACTCCCACCCAATAAAGCTACCATTCCTTTGTCCACCCAACTGCTGATTGTAGTGAGGGGGGGGTAAGAGCGCCCCAAGTGACAGGAAGAACATCTACGCAAAGAAAATACTGTGTATATATATATATATATAAGCAACGACAATGACGCATAAAAACACTAAACACATGCAAAAGTGAAACATCAAGTGAATTACTGATAAACAAATGTACTTCATCACTATGGAAGTTCCTGGAACCAGTGGTGGGTGGATACTCATCTATGTGAGCATTGCCACCAAAAGGACATGAACGCCTAGAGGGGACAAGCCTAACCTAAATTTACCCCAAATGGGCAAACATTTCTGCCCAAGAAACGTGTGCATTAATTATGTCCTGATTTTGCTTTGCAACAAATATATTGTGTTTATACACCCGCAGACATATGCTGTCTTATGTTGGCAATACGTTTTTATTAACCACATCGAAAAAGTACGCTCAGCTCCCGAGCTTCAGGAAACCACCTGAGCCGTATGAGGTCACCCGGAAACAGCAGTTGAATCCAGCCAATTCCCAATCTCCTTGTGCACAACCGAAGCCCAAAGGCCTGCCAAGAAAGCTTCAGATTCGATTAGCACAAATTCCTTACAAGTGCAGCCGCAGCTTCCTCGATGAACAGCACATGTTTTTGTTTTGTTTGTTTATTTCTTCTCAGGCCCGCCTGCAATTGGACAAAGCTGATGAGATAAAGGGCCCTGCGGTTGGTGTAGCTAAACCTAAACCGAATCCGACCTTCGCCCTCCAAACGAAAAAGGTTGTGGTGCAAACCAAGGGACAGATCATGAAACCAGGACAGCTAAAGCAACAAATGAACAGAAGGACTGGAAAGGACAAAATAGAAGCGATCGAAAGCGCAAGTGGACTCCTGCACGTTCCCAAAGCAACTTGGACAAGTTTGGATCACGCACCACCTGCCGTCGGTACCGCCGGGTTCCCTTGAAGCAAAGCACATCGGCCGGAACGAAGGCCAGGGAGCGACACCTTGCCATGATGTCCCGACATTCCTTAGTTCGGCAGCTTGTGGGAGCAGCTGTTGGGGGCCAATGCTTTGTGGAGGGAATCAAAGGAGAAACTATAGAAACCCCTCGTTCAACACTCAAAACATAAAAAAGCAACGGGATTCGATCAGATCCTTTGCCATCGGGGTCTGTGGTGTATTTCTTGCGCAGCTCTACTCAAAGAAAGAAATGTTGAACATCTTCAAACCGTCACATAACTTCAACCGCAATGTGTTTTGAAGTGTCATGCGTGGTCGTTGAGACTCCCCCAGACTGTAAAAGCAGTCCGTCAAAGGAATGAACGAAAGGGCACGTCGTGTCCCCCCGACTTTGAGTATATCAGTATCAGTATATGAATATGAACATAGACTATATGTAACTGACATAATCATTCATGACGTACATTTTCATGTTTCAATGCTACTGGCTTACGGAAAATAAAGTCATTCATGCTTGGAAAATCCAGTGTCTTGGCTGTTCAAAACTTCTGGCAGCACCATCACAGAAGAGCTTTTCCTGGCTTTTCCTGGGAAAATTGTCTGAGCACTGCCTATCATTGAGAAGTCCCCGGGATACAAAAGCAGCTGCCCGTCCTGGCACTCATCCAGCAACCTGAATCATCTCCAAGAAGGCCAAAAAGACATAAAGAGACTAAGAAACAATTCAACAAGGTGGTCCTGAACACCTGTTTGGTTTGGCAGATTTTGCTAGGGGCTCCAAGCTTGACAAACTGAAAAGACTCCGTGGGGGGGTTCCCAAATAGAGAATGACAAACTGAACGCTTTCCCAACTGCCCAAGTAGAGACCCCACGGAGGCACTGGACTCCAAGAAGTCTGAGCGCTGCGAGGTTTCCGGGCCAGTCCCTAGGGCAACCAGCGGTAACTTCTCAGTGCTCGTGACTCGTACGCACGATCCGGCTTCCAAATCCATGTCCCTCAGTGATGTATCGTCACCTGAAGCACAACGAGTTTGGGCTCCGAAGCACAACGAAAAATGCCGAAGAGATGCTAGATTTCTCGGGGTGATCATCTGTCACTCCTCAAATTTCATCCATGCCAAGCCACATGGAAGTCTTTGTCCTTGAAAGCTCAACACTGGCCTGACCGCGTCGGGCAACTGCAGCGCCTCAGCCACCTGCACGGTGAAGTCCAGAAGGCGACAGAGCGGATGGGTGGAAATCTCCAAACTCCTTGGGTCGGTCGGCCAGCAACGAAGCACCTCCAGCCGACTCCATCTTCCGCCCCTAATGAGTGCAAGGTGCAGGTACCAGTGCAGGTATGTGTGAGTAATTGCTGCAGAAGGTGCAAGATTTAGCAATGAGTATGCAAACATATCGGAATGTGTAAAACATCTTGCTTCATGGATCTTCCTCCCATCCTTCCCTTTATTTGACCGTTTGGACCCTCTTCTTTCAATCCAGGCTCTGCACTTCAGTGGTCACCGTGATGGCCCAGCGTCGCTTCAACAGCTGCAGTTCCACTCGCTCCGGGTCGCCCTCGCCGTCTGAAGCCAAGGGGATCGGCGCATGGGGTTCCAGGCGCTGCTGGCCATGAAGCCAGGTTTGGAGAGAGCTTGGAACGCCCACGGTGCCTGCCGAACCGAAGGATCAGGCTTGGTGCATGGGTCTCGGATCTGCCTGCCAGGGCTCGGCAAGCTGGTGCGCATAAGAACCCCCAGTAAGTACATGCACGAACATGTGAGCTGTCCCTGTACCGTCTCTATCTCTCTCAAACACACTCTCCCTCTCTCTCTCTCCCTCTCTCTCTCTCTCACTCACCCTCCCTCTTTCCCTCCCTCGCTCGCTCTCTCTCTCTCTCTCTCGCTCTCTCTTTCTCTCTCCTGCGATTGCATCGCCCAGCTCGGCCACTGTCCAATCCCTGGCAGCTTGGGTCGTGCACACTAGGTCGCCGGTGGCTGCATTGGTCACCACCACCGTGAGCGCCATTTTTCAGTGGCTGCGGTGGGCTCTTCTGTGGATGCTTGAGCAAAACTCGCGGAGTCTTGCTCTGAATACAGATACTGGTCGATCAGTAGCCACGAAGCTGGGGCGTCTATTCCAGTGTATCCCAGCTCACTTCCAGGAAGGGTCCCGAATCGATTCGGAACTGTCCGTTCGGAACCGAAACCTCGCGAATGTCAAGAACCGAAAATTTTCATCAACCGAATCATGAAAACCGTCAATTTTCCAAACACAACCGAACCGGAACAAAATACGAACCGGAATTCCACCCTGCTCCGAGATCAGCAACGTTTTTTCGAGGACTGTCCGGGGTCACAGAAGCATTTGCACATTGGCGTGCCCAAACAACATGTCACTGGCGCGGCCTGGCTTCAGGCGCGGACGGCGCCTGGTGATGAACAAGCCGGCTTTGGAGAAAAGCCGTTCCAAAGCTGCGCTGGAGCCAGGCACCCCAAGAGCTGCTTGCGCAAACTGGGCGAGCTCTGGCATCTGTCCCTGATGCCCGCGCCACCAGGACAAAGGGCCTTCTCCTGTGAAATTCAGGCGCTCATAGTGTGTCATCTCAGCTTCCACTTGCTTGCGAACCTTGCTGTCAGTGAGTCAACTATAAATATGCTCTTTCTTTTCGTTTCAAAAAGCATTTTGGGAAGGTGGTGTCATCAGCGGCTCTCGTTTGAAAATGCTTTTTGGGGACAGTGGAAAACGCATTTGGCCCCGAAATTCGATGAAGGACGACGCGGGAAGAAAAATGCTGAAAGCGCTGCTGCAGGGACTGCCTTCAGGTCATCGAGCACAGCCACCTCAAGGGCACGACCCCGGTCAGGGTGTGGCCCAAACAGCCGGTCTTCAGCACTAGTGCGCTCTTTGAGTGCGCGAGGCCCAGGCTGCAGCCTCACTGCAGGACCTGATGCGGCTGCGCAGGCAGCGTCTCGCAAAATAGCTTCACTGGTAGATTTAGGTTTCTCTTGCCGCCCTGCTCCCCTTCCACGACCTCTTCCTCTTGTCTTCTTTGGCTCCGGGCGCAACAAGGTCTCAAGCTTGTGGATCATAGGATCCTCTGCTGCTTTCTTCAATCTTTCCCGAAGTTCTGGGTACTTTAATCTGCTGGTCCGCCTACGCCGTGCGCCAGGCAACTCCAAAATGCATCTTTTCAGATTGGCAAAAAAGCATTTACGGAACCAAGCGCTCAGAACAAAAGGCATCCCATCATAATCGCCTTTAGGCAGCCATACATGCAGTTGCATCAGACAAAAAAAGCACATTCGACCCCCGCCTGACGACACTGGCCACTTTTGCCTGTGCCCTGCACAACCACAGCTGTGCCCTTACGAGGTCTGCCGCGGCCCCGCTCTGCTGCCTCGTGCGGTTGCACTGCTGCAGGGCTGAACAGGAACAGCCCCACGCAAAGCTGCACACGAGCCAAGCGCAGCTGCTCTGGCAACCGGTACGAAGGCACCATGAGGGACATCGCGTCGACAACAAGAAAGTCAAGACCACCTCTGAGCCGTGGGAAGCTGAGGAAAAGACAGCTGTTTCTGAATATGCTTTTTCCCGGCGGTCTAAAAAGCATATTGGACAGCAAAGCCACGAAAAGGAGTGGAACGGAACGCCATTTTTCAATATGGCTCACTCACCCTAGGGCATTTGATTGAAGGTATTCTCTTTTGCTTTGGTTTGCTATGATATGTCCTGTCATATCATGTCTTGTTTTGTCTTCTCTGGTCTTGTTTGTTCTATCTATGTCTTGTCTTGTCTCATAGGTTAACTTATGCCTTACAGAACCGAAGCGAACCGCGAACCGGACCGAAAATGCACAAAAAAAAGCTTCTTCAACCCAACCGAACCGATTCGAAGTTTCCATTAAACATTCAAACCGATTCCAACCGAACCGAAACCTTACTGCACTTCGCGCAATGGTCCCTTCAACGACAAATACGTGATGAAGATGCTGTTCTTCGTAGGTCAGCCCATCGCAGGTTGTCACAATACCACATGCATGAGTTGAATTGCCGCCGTCTACGAGTAAGGGGTAGACATGGACAGGGAGAAACACACCGTTGTCAATGATCAAGTGATCCACTGGATGATATGCTCTACTGAAGGGCCTCTCTCCGTAACAACCCAGCGCAAACACTCAATCTGCCGTTGAGTCGGCAGTTCCTGGGGTCAGGTCATGAAGGGTTTTCAGACAAGCGCGAGCTTTGCCAAACATGGGTCTTATCCTCCTGTACATCGGCAATCATGGACGTGGAAAATGAAAATGGTCCCTGGAAAGACCAAGTTGCTGAAGTCCAATCACCAAGTATAATGGTATTGACCCAGGAATGTGGCTCGTTCCAACCACTTCACTCAAACAAGCAATGGTCCAGCTCCAGATACATGTGCACACGACAATTAAACATTAAGCAAATTGATAATAACAGATCCTCGATCCTACACATCTTAGTCTTGGGAATTCACCAATGAATTCAGAGAGAAGGGCCCAGAAGGGCCATTCACCACCTCCCTGCGCAAAAAAAAAAACACCCATGTGGATCGCCCGTCCTCGTGCCGAAAGAGCCGCGGTTTCCACGGTTCCGCGCGTCGTTCGCGTTTCAACGCGTCGCCTCCCGTGGTGTCAGGACCCGATAGGCGGCCGTGGCGTCGCCAAAGACATCCTCGCTGCTGAAGGCGTACCTGGAGCGAAACCGAGGATCGGTCAAGATCCGACGTCGAGGTGGATGGACGTCTCGCCTCTGAGGGGCTTCGATGGGGGGGGATGTGGAGGACGTTGGTTTGGGGTGTGCAAGCTACCCTCTGAGATAAGCAGTTGGATCTGTATAGAAGAAGGGAGGATCTTGAAACATGCGTCTCGAAGGAGGTAACCATTCTTGACTCGACTCATGTCTTCAAGAGCTGCACATGAAGTTCACAATCGAAATCTCGATTAATCCTAAAACGTCACGTCTCGGACATTCTATCATTTGATAGACTTAAACTTACCCATTCTATTATGCGCGAACAGTCTGGCTATTTTACAACTGGAAACACCTCAACCACAGGGTTTGGCCTGTGTTTCCATCTTCTCCTCGGTCCTCCGAACCATGACTCTCCGCAAGTGCCGCGCGTGCCCCAAAACCACGACGCGAGTGCAGCCGCAGCGGGCATCATGCTCTCAGACTTCTCACTGAAGCGCACACGGGCAGCACCCGCCGCCTGCCGTGTCGCGATGTGCCCTGGCGCGTAATTCTTCCCTAGCTGCCTGCAGAGTGGACTGGTCGGACTGGTAACACTGTGTGCGTGTGTGGATCTTCCGGTCGCTTCTATTGCATGAGGACCTTCCTCAAGGTGCTGGAAACTTTCCATGTTCAGCCTGGACGTGATTGCTCTAAAGTGATCCTCCCTCAGAAAAAGTGTTTGAGCCGAGGCTGAACTTAACTTCCCACCTCGTCACCTGTGCGAATCTTCACAAGAGTCCACTGTTTTCAGGTGTCATGAAGCATCATGAAACCATATCGAAGTCCAGCCCTAGAGCACTTGGTCACATAACACCACAGTATATTGCTGGCCCACTTGCGGGAAACTCCAGTCGCCTCACCATCGGGACCCCGTAGTTCACATTGGAGCCAGCGCTTTTCCTGCAGAGTCGTCTGGTACTGCTACAACTGCTCTTTGGACCTTTGGAGGGATGTGACTTGATGGGCGTTTGATGTCGCATTTTCTTGATAAAGGTAATGCGAGCCACTTGAAGCAGCCATCACCTTGCTCATAACCAGACTTGCTGAACCTCCAGGAACACGCCTTGGATCGATAATATAACGTAACTACTGCCAGCATTGACTAATCACACTGCATCGACTCGTTCAAAGTCCAAGTAGTCCACAACGATAGCATTTGGTCAGGTATGGACACCCCCCACCAAAAAAAGAACATGGAAGTGGAACAGATTTCAGCCGGAAGACCGGCAGGTCGTCTGCGTACAGGGGCGCCCTTTCACCCGCTTCCTGCATTGTTTCATTGGACCGAACATCAGCACGTCACTCAACACGTCCATTGCATTATCATGTATATAGCACGAAAAATTGATCCAAAGCACCTGGACATGACTTGCCTTGAACAGTTCTTGGTCAGAAAGCCCTCGAACATGTTTTGCTGCAGGTGACCATTTTGATCATTTGACATGTCGTCTCCACCGGTCGCTCCTGTGGTAGGAGAGTGCCTTCCGCCGGGCCCAGCTGGAATAGAAGGGTGCCTTCCGCCGGGCGCGCGTCAAGTGCGAAGAAGCGATTGGCATCCAAACGCCTTGCCATGTTTCGCCCCTCGTGGCCGGTGGAAGCTTCTTTCTCCCCGCTGCGACCGGATGCTAGATACGAGCGCCCCAGATTCTCAACGGCGATATGCGACGATCGAGTCTCGTTTCTTCGGCGGTTTTTACAGTCCCGTGATCTCGAGTCTTCGCGGAGGCGGTGATGGACAGGATTTTTGGAGTGCTTCTTTCACTGACTCCCTTCGTTTCCTTGGAAAATGAAGCTGGACCTTTGCCCATCTGTTCGTGAGTGGGCAAACCAGTCTCCCAACAAATGTTAAAAGGTTCTGACCAGGAAGGTTCAAGCAAGATCGCTTTGGCCTTCCAGATTCCAGATTGTCAGATTCCACCGATACTGCACCAAGCCCCCGCACCACGGTCTGAGAGCACAATCCTGCGACAGCAAGGACACTCTGTGGCACGTGTGGTCGCCAGAAATCCAAATGCGTGGATCCGGGTCCCCCCATCGACGAAGCTCGGAGGCCAAAGCCTGGGACCTGGGGCCGTGTGGGCCGAAGCCTTTTTCACACCGCGAAGCCTTGCATTATTATTGATGAAACAAGGGTGTTATTATTGATTGTCTCATATACAGATATGTATATAAATATATATATAACACATATATATATATATGTGTGGATATATAACATTATATAACAAGCATCAACTAGTTGTCTGCCTGAAGTATGGACATGGGCCTCGCCGCGCCCAGGCACTTCAACGTATTTCAACGTCAGTGGTCGACTGAAAACTCCGATGGTTGCCGTCGCAAAGCTCGGACGGAGGGGTTCGGTGCCATCCTCACATCGGTGCCAACCTCCAGTGTCACATGGAAACTGCAAAGGTGCAGTAATGGCGATGCCCTTGTTACTAGATGTTACTAGTATAGCTTCTTGCATTCTTGCTGCTACTAGCAATGCACTTAGTTACTAATAGCGATGCACGCCTGGCATGCGATGGCACGCCGAAGTCGCCCGGAGTCGCACCTGAAGTCGCCCTCCGCTTTGGCCAGGAATCGCCAGTGGCCCACGTGACGCTGAGCCACCTCGCCGAGTCCGGAGAGCCGGCCAGCCAGGCGAATGAGAAGGAGCCCCTCTTGTCCATCGGCATCAGCAACGCCAGACTGGGGCCATCTTGTAGGAATGGTTGGTTGCTTCGGGGCACCCGTGGTTCAAAACGCACTCTCTGCGTTGAATAGCAAGCCTGTGAAAAAGGAGACATATCTGCCTGGGCAAGGGCCATTCAGAATTCATCTCATGACTCATGATAGGAATCTGATGGTTGTAGTGCATGGCCGCAGCTCAACAAACTGTTCAACACCTGAAGTCTAGGCAAGTAAGCACTAAAGGAGGTCCGGATGCTCTCCCCAAAGCATTTGTTGAAGTGAGAGTATGTCTACTCGTTTGGGGGAGGGCATGAACATGCATGAGCTCAGCTTTTAAGGTGAGTTTTTGAATGCTCCTCTCCTGCATCAACCCCTGGGCTAAAAAGGCCTCTGCGCTTGGTCGCCACTGGCGTCCCTGGCGAAGTCAACTTTGGAGGCCCCTGATTAACACATATGGTGCACCCGCCCATCTGTATGCGGAAGGTACCTGACACCAATTCAACGCAGTCTCTACTTGGAGGGTCTGTGTTTCTTCAGTTGTGAGCGGGTCAGAAATCTTCTGCCTGAGGTAGGGTGGTCATTTGCCCAAGAGTACGTACTTGCGTGCCATACTGCATGTGTTGTGCACACGGATGTGCACAGGACTTCTGCAAGCCCCTCATGTGTGGAGTCCCCTGCTGCGTGGTGGTCGTGTTACGCCTGCAAAACTACAACAACGAATATGATGCAGCCCGCATCACGTTGCGTGGCAGTGTTCCACTATGATCTTTTCTCAAAAGGAAGCGTGGGCAATGCCCTCTTTCTGGCACTCTCTGATCAAATGCCATTGTCAAACAGAAATCAGAGCTGCACTTGGAGCGTTGTCCGCCGTAGGTTGAAATGCTCCGACTGCGGCCATTATATAAGTAAATAGAAGCAGGGTGGCAAGAGTCCAGGGTAGTTATGCTAAACGGCCATTGTTGCTGGGGACGTTGGGTCACCTGCAAGGCGATGGACAGCAAACAACGCAAAATCCCCGCTTTGAGCTATATCTTTGAGCTAGGGTTTCAGGTGCTTATGGATTTTGAATAACGAAGAAGTTCATTGGTGAGCTAAACCAAACAAAGTGACCATCCTAAACCACTGAGGCGAAACCATCACAACCCCACAATATAGGCTCACCCTTCTCAACGACCAAATGTTCTCCAGTCTCTTCCTTCACATGCCTTACTCTTGCCCTTGCCATTTCGCCCTGGCAACAGCGGAGCCACCCGGACACTGAAATAGTATTAACACCTGAATCTGTGCACGGGAGAATGCGGGAATGCATGTTGGCTATCTGGGGATCTGCCCCAACTGCAAGTAGAAGTGGATGAGGGTCAGCAAGGGCCTCTGTCAAACTTCAGGATCAACGGACTGAAGGGAGGACTGATATTAAGGAGGAGGGAAAGGGACTCTGCGACCCTCAAAAAACAACCCCAAGGAAAGTCACGTGCTGTCATGACACTTCAAGCATGCCCCATTGCGACAGCCTTGACACGCTGAGCTAAGGACCCAAATTCAAGTTATCATGATGTGCCAAATGCGCCAACTACATACATGCATTAGCATATGCCTAGCCCCTAGTGCCAGCTCCATATATATATATGTATATGTATGACAAGCGAGGTTGGTAAGGATAGGGCATCATCGGATTAATCGGTCAGAAGAAATATCGACAAAATCACCCCGCTTCTTGGAAAGCAAAGTCACGTCGCTGCGCAGTCGGTCGACCTGCACCTTTCCCCTCCTTGGGCACGAGTTGGAGCTGGGCCCTCGGCGAGGCGAGCTCCGGAGCTCGGTGGATGGGCACCCAGAACTTGAGAAACGGAAGAGCCACGAAAAGCAGGATGGGTGTGTCTTAAAAAAGAAGGCCCCAAAAAAAAGAACCATAGATTCAGATGTTTGTGAATGAACGGACTCAAGTGCATTGGTCCATTGGTTTGGGTGTCGTTACAAACCCACTTACATGTTCATACTACGTTGATATACGTCTCTCTCATTGTGCGGCCCGGGTGAGACGCGACAATGGCATATGTGTCACAATGGGCACAATATGCATAGTAGAGAAAACCCCCTGTACAGAAAACGTGCAAACAGTTGGATGCGAGCGAACAAAGCCCAAGAAAAAGTGATCTTACCACTCCAGGCAGGTGGCAATTTCTATATATATATATATATATAACAATTTCTCTCACAAAATGCCGCCCGAACCGATCAGTGCTGGTGCAACGGTGCTATTGTTGACCAAGTAGTCGATGTGAAGGGAACACTTTTTGGTGTTGGTTGTCTTCTGGTGTATCTCCTTGGTTACCTACCAAAATTTTGCATCTGTCATGTTGGTTTCATCCAATTCGCTTGTCACCTATTTAGAAAATCCGATCAGCAAAGAAACAAAGAAACCTTTAGGTAGGTAACGGTATACTGTAGTATAAAGATTCTCAATGCAGAAGTGGATCTCTAGACATCATTTTCTATTTCGGATGGGCTCCGGCTGGAGCCAAAGGTTCCCGGCTGCCGTGAGGTTCTCCTCCTCACAGACTTGCTTCTAACCGCGGCATCCGTCAAATTGAACACATGTCTACCTGTCTAAATATCGCCAGCATGAGGTCAAACGCACCTCCTGCACGGCTCTCCTGCGGCAAACAAACACAAAAACATTATCTAATATGTATATACCTACCCTATGGATCCACATACCTTTTGAGGTGATTGGAGACTATTTATGTAGGCTTGGAGGGTCCAATTACCTTCTGAGAAGGTATGTGGATCCATAGGGCTACATATATGCATATATATATATATATTTATTTATACTACTTACAAGATCTTAGACTAGTCTATAACATGATTGTAACTTGTAACCTTTGCAAGGGATGGACCACCATGGGTGATGCAACGAAAACACCACCTGCACCAAAGCTCACCACCCCTGCTGCACCGAGTCCCACTCGGTGGCCCTTCTGTCCGCCGTCCGCACGATGGCCGGCTCTTTTTCTCGCGGCCATGTCCTCACCATGCCTCTCAGCACCGGCTGCAGGACTTGCGTGGCGACCGTCGCATGGTTATAGCAAAGCCTCAATGGTCGACGGTCGATGTGTCGACAAGTTCCGGGGAGCAGAACAATGCACCCAGTTTGGAAGGATGCCCCATCCAACACCAGCAGTATTGTCCCTTTCTGATTCTTTCTGATAGGTATATATATATATAAATGCGGCTGAGGCGGTAAAGTTTCAAAGTTCCAAAATCACTGAATATGAGGTGTGATGAGGGCGTCCCTGGCTACGTTCCTGCGAGACATTGCCACGACGACTGCTACTGCGTGCACACCGGGCGGCGAATCAAAGAGGCGCACGCACACATGCGCATCCTGCGCGGCATAGTCCAGCTGCTCTGGAGTCAATGGACGCTTTTGCCAGTCAGAGACCTGTCGAAGTGTGTCTTAGCCCCAAGATCCCCTTGGCTTCACACTCAATCCCTGTCGTGTCAATGCCTTCACGGGAACCGGGAACCCCCCAAAAAAAACATACGGAGTGGATGGAGCAAACTCACCCGGCAGCACACCTGGCAGGTCTTGTCCAAAGGCAGCCCAAAGACCTCCTTGACCATGCCCGTCAAGCTCAGCGGCTTGGAAGGCGCGTTCGGCAGGGCCACCGCGTGCAAGTCCCTGCGTTCACACTCTTCTTTTTCATCCACTACTACCACCTATCAAAACTATTTCGGCTGGCGTTCCCTTCACGTACTTGCCTTGCAGCATGGGAAGCACCGACACGATGGGTTTGTTCCAATTGAAAGGGCAACCAAACAACTGGTCTTTTCTGGAGTACTTGTGCGAAAGCTTCAAGACATCAACATCCGACCTGAATTGTGATCAGAGTCACCGGCCATCATGTGGTTGGGAATCAAAGTTGGAGACCAGGCACCAGGTGTTTGGCGACCTTGTGGAACTTTTACCTTCTGCGCCAGCTTTGCTCTGCAACCACCTTTGACACGGCACGAGGCCTCCTTTCCCTCACCTGCGCCCCCTGACTGCCCCAAAATTGCCCCGGGCCCGTCGAAAACCTCAAGTCAATGAGGTTCACAGCGCACGAGGTCTCTGGCAGTACGGCGTGGAGCCGTTGCAGGTCCACCTCCAAGTTGAAGCCCACCTCAGGCAAAACACGAGATGGAAACCAGGTCTTGTATTTCTTGTGGGGGCACGCTGACAAACGTTACGCGTCATGATAGCACAGGATGAAAGCAAAGTAAGTCATCAACCTTGCGATTCGCGATCATGGGCTTTCGCACAAGCTTCACAAAGGGCACACAATCCGAAACCGTTACGAAAATTGTGAAATGGTTGAAGCAGGTTCCCTGCCATCTAAAAACTCAACACCACGTGCTGTACTTTTGCCATGTGTGGCCCCAAACCATCCATAACTTCATGGAACCGTGCAAAAACCTGCCTTGTACAAGTGCTCTGCCTCAAGAGCCTCCTTGATCAGTTCTGCCACGCGTCCTCGGAGTGGATCCTGGCGGGTCAACGCCACCATGTCCAGCAAGAACCTCGGCATGCGGCGTTCGGAGGTGCGAGGGAAAACCCGCAAAGAGGTGGGCAATTGATTTGATCTGATCGCTGCCTCTAGACTCCTTCCACATGATGTCCGTGGTAGATGAGAAGCACCAGCTGATGACGGAAGTTGATGCATCCGCATTCAAATGGTCCCTGCATCCACAACTTTTCGTCGGGTTCCCATATGCTTCCATCCAACGCCAAGGGGCACCGATCGTCGGAAGGCCATCTGGAAGAGCGCAAGGCCGTGGGAGGTGCGCGGCTGCCACTCCGCATCCACTCCTCAATGCCAATCGCGCGCGGCCATACGAAAGAACCGGACCCATGGGACCCTGGGTCACCCTGAGGTATGGCCCATTACCAGCTAACAGTATGTAACAGTGGGTGACGTTGATTAGTTGGTTCGTAAATTCGAGGCTCAGAAAAAGAAACCAGGAAAGGAGTCTTATATATTCAAATATATTCTGCTGTTTCCCCTGGTCGCTTCCTTTGCTGAACACTTTGCTTGTCGCTTCCATCTGGCACCTCCCACCTGGCGAGAGAACAGGCAGAGGGGGCATGCCAAATGGACAGCCATGATGAATTGAAAGATCTATTTCTTCTGTAACTGAAGGTCTGGCCAACGCACCTTCTTCTGCAAGCCACTCCTGAAGTGTTTGGCAGATTGGTGCAGCTTGTGGCTTTCCAGCCGAAGGCAACCAAAACAAGTGTAGGTTTTGAAAGGCTATGCCAAGTGAAAGCTTGTGAGCTGGTGTGTTGCAACCTTATCGCCATTAGTCTGTTGAAGGGGCGCTTGCTAGCATCATGCCAAGCAAGCATGGCACAAGGCGGGCGCACATCCCAGCCACAAACCTTGGACCTCAAACCACTGGCGCAGTAAGAGCAACGGCATGTTGTGCATCAATCAGCAGATCGCAGGAACAGCACACTTGGCAATGAGTCGTCGTCTTGTTGCGCGAACATCCATCCATACTTTGGCCACAATGGTGGAAGGCCAAGGATTTGCCCCTTACCACCAGACGAATATTTGCTACATGTCCCTGGGCGAAAATGCTTTGCAACAACAATCAAAAGTCTAGTCTCACCCTGCGCCAGCCAGACTCTTCTTGCAAAATGTGTTGCCAGAGCACCTTCAATGCTGGTTGAGCCGCCACAGTCGGGTTGTAAGGCGGCAATCAGGTGTCTGGTGGCATTGCTAAAGGCTGCGCAGTCCCAAGGCGCAGTAGATGTTTGTCGCTCAATTTTTTGCATCCATCCGCCCTGCCATTGCTGGACCCTACTGCTACGCCGCACACGCAGCTTGCGTTGCCACAGGGGCTTTGTCTAGTGTAGATCCTGCTGGTCCACAAGCCGCAAATGACCCTTCCATCACCCGTGACAAAGCCATTTACACCTGCAGGATAATTTGGTTGCATCTAGGCGTTGGTGAGCAATATAGATACGTTCGCCATGCAGCGTAGGTTTTAAGGCTACATGCAGCGTAGGTTTTGAGGCTACATTCAAAGGTGTTGAGGGTTGCAGCGCCCATGAAACACATAGCAATGTCACAACACCTGGTGGCGTTGCAAAGGTTTTTGTTTGGATTGGTCAACTTAGTGCAGGCTTCATTGCAGGGGGCTGTCTACAGTAGCTCCTGCTGGTCCACAAATCATTACACCCTTCATTCAAAGCATTCAAATGACCCGTGACAAGGCACTTGACACCTGAAGCAAGGGTTGCTTAACAATAGATTGTCTCCCAAGGCCTCTAACACCTGCATGAGCTTCCAGCACCCCTTGGCGCTACCAAATCACCCTTCTTTGGGGACCAGAATCCATGCAGCATAGAGCTATATAAGCTATACGGCTGCGCTCAAAAGTGTTGAGGCGCTGGTGATGAAACGAAATATCACAACCTTCGACGCTGCTACAAAGGTCTATTCTTGGGATTGGTCAACAAGCTCTGCTACACAAGGTTGTGTTTACTCTAATCCTGCTAGTCCACAACTCAGCAGCGCACACAGTGCACCCTTCAAAGCACACAAATGACCCTTCCATCACCCATGACAAGACAATTGATACTTGAAGGGTCATTTGCCTGCATTGAGCAAGAGATGTTTTCTAGACTGCAACCATCTGCCAGAGCTTCTCAATGTTTAATGCTTTGTGGAGCCGGGATCTGTACAGGATAGGGTTGTAAGGCTGCATTCAAAGGTGGTGAGTGTTTGTATGTTGCTCCAAAGCCTGGTGTTCCCTAAAGCAGCCCACCGACGTAATTTCCAGGGACCAAACCATCTGGACTTTTGAAGGCGCCAACTAGACCAGTTTCAAAGACATCGCAGGGGGTAGAGCCCATCCTCAATTCTGATTTCCCCAGCAGCCAAGACTGAAGGCACAGTGGCCGACTTGGACCCAAAGGGTCACTTGCATGCGTGCCAAGTTCCGCAACTCCGCAACTTCTTCGCACTTGGACATGGCTGTGAGTAGCTGGCAGGCAGCTTGAAAGGAGATGCCACCCCCGTCTCACACCTTCCTATAGCATTCGATGCCAAGTCTGGGATGGACAAGCTGCGTGGCTTGCCATCAGGCCATACTGCCAAATCAGAGAACCAGAGCAGCAAAATCGCTGCAGAAGCCAGCGCAAGACAATCAATTTATTGCGCGTGCCAAAAAACACGCTGCCCATGATTGAACGATTCTCTGACAGTCCTGTTTTTTGGCCCCCGTGCCCAGTGCCCTATGGCCTGACATCGAGCACAGTGAGCAAGGCTGCAGGTCATTGTCACTTCCTGCAAAGTGGTGTCCTGTTGAAGTTCCAGACCTCAATCCACGGGTGCTGGCTGCTTCTGGAGCGTAGCTGTAGCGTTGCTTTCTTGCTAGGTTGACGGAAAGAAAAAGCCCACGGCCCCCATGCACTTTCCATCCACCATCCAGTTATCAGGGGTTGAACACGGCCATCCTACATTGAGCTGCCATGTCTGTGTGGGCTGGATAGTGGCCATCTTCTCTGCGGGGGCCTGCCAGCAACCACTCCAAACTCCAGCAGTCTTCCGCTGCTTTCCAACGGATCTGCGAACAATGGCCTTGGCAGGCAGCAAGCGCCTGCGCTGCTGCGCAAAGGTCAACACCTCAGATCAAAAGAGGTGGTGACGGCTCCAAGTACCCTGCCAACACAAAAGCTTTCTTGTCCTCACAAGAACGCTACCCGCCTTCCCTTGCCATTGAGCTGTCGCTCCACCCACCAACGTTGCCAACGTTGGCAAGCAGCCAAGCTTTTGGTGGAGTTGTCAAGGAATCCCACTCTTCCAGGTATTTAGAGGTGCTTCATGTTCTGCTGCAGAGAACGGGATGTGCCTTGGGGCACTTCTGGCCAACCTGGAAAGGCGCCGCGCCATCTTCGGGTAGGAACCGCAGGAACCTCCTCCTTGGTGGGCAAAGGAAGGGGGTCTTGGTCTTCCAATGCTGCTGGACCAGGACGCGTCCAAGCCAGTGCCATCACGGCGTGCTTGGATGTTTCTGGCAGGGTGTTGGGGGGGGTGGTGGGTGGGCTTGCACCCAACATGGACCAAAAGGTCTTCACAAATCCAAGACTGTTTCAAACCTGAATTTCCCAACCAATGAAACGCGGCTGGGCGATCGCCCCCCCAAAACAGCTGCGGAGAGAAAAACAGCTGCAAACCGAAAAAGTACAGAAAAGCAAATGTTCGAAAGTTGAACAAAGATTGGCCAAAGCCTTTCTCTAAAATAGTGAAAATCTTTACTGTCTGCTACTGGTAATGGGCAATCTTATCCGTGTATATATATATAGTATACAGTAGATATATATAATAGTAGTTATAGTTGTATATACGACACACTAACACTAACTGTAACATATTCTCCCACTGTTGGGGCACTCTTGGGAGCCCACCACAAGTAAACCGGCATGTTGGAAGCTTCGTCACCCACAGGGCCGTAGGGCGTGAGCGCGAGCGCCCTGAACGGGTGAGCAGTGGTGAGCATTAAGGCCTCCCGATCCGTCGGGTGCGACATGGGTGCCTGCAATGCCCCGCGATGGACCGGCAAATTCACCCAAAGACACTCCATCGACCCACCGTCATTCCATGTCTTTCTGAACACTGGCGCCCTGCCTGTTACGGCCTAACAGGCTTGTGTTCACCTTTGTCCCCGATTGATGGTGGAAACATCAACCTAACAGCCTGCACCTCCCCTACCTACGAAGTCCAAGCATCCCATCACTGGCAGCAAGGGCGTGAAGACCGTGGACTCTTTGGATGCCATACCGTCGTGCGGGTCCACATCCCCTGAGCCTGAGAGCCTGAGAGCGAGCGGAAGGAGCACTGAAACACCGGTGAAAAAAGGAGGACCCCCCGCAACGACCCCGACGCAACGGTCAAACCCACATGTTGGACCAAAGTACTAAATATACGGTGCACATGCATGCAAAAATTACTTTACTCCGAGTGATCCCCACCATGACATTTCATACATGTGCAACTACAGTATTTTATGTTTCTGCGCAGCTGTTGTATGTTCACTCACCAGCCTCTGAGCAAATATGGCATGCACTTCTTGATGCAAACCAGTACATTTGTTGTCCAGAAGGCAGATAAACAAATAGAGGAGTAAAGCAATATAAGCACGTTCCAAGATCTGCATACTATTTTGTATCCGGCATATTATTCCATCAAGCATTCTGTCTGGCATTCTATGTGGCACTCTATCTGATATATTCTCTCTGCCATTCTATCTGCCACTCTATCTGGCACATTCTATCTGACATTCTTTCTGGCATGCTCTCGGACATTCTATCTGACATTCTGTCTGGCATTCTACCTGGCACTCTATCTGATATATATTTTTTTTTAAAATTCTCTCTGCCATTCTATCTGCCACTCTATCTGGGGCATTCTATCTGACATTCTTTCTGGCATGCTCTCGGACAATCTATCTGACATTCTGTCTGGCATTCTATCTGATATATATATATACATATTCTCTCTGCCATTCTATCTGCCACTCTATCTGGGGCATTCTATCTGACATTCTTATCTAGTGGTTGAGGTCCGGTGGTGCCCACTGGACTTGGACGCTGCCGGTTGAGGTCCGGCAACGCCCACTGCAATCGGGAGCTGGCGGTTGAGGTCCGGTTGTGGTTGAGGTCTGGCAGTGCCCACTGCAATCAAGAGTTGGCGAGGAGAGAAGGAGAAGAAGAAGGAGAAGGAGAAGGAGGAGTAGAGCTCAGATAGAATCTAACAACCCTCACTACACACCGCAATATACTAAAATACTTACTAAAGTATATTAACATATATTAACTGCTTGAAATGCAATTGGATGCGAGAACGGATGAAGATCCCCCGCGCCTAAATATCACTGGTGTTTTGTGTTCAAGACGAGCGCTGCAGGCTCCTGGCTCCCCCCAGCACAACAGCCAACGCCCAGGTCATCCCAGGTCGCCTCTCACGCAGCACGTTCTCCAGCAACTCCACGCCCTGCAGGTCGGTCACCACGTGCACTGCCCGCTGTGGCAGCGCCAGTGGCAGCGTGGGCAGTCCGCTGTCCGGTGCGTGCGCAGTCGGTGGGAGCTCCTGGGGTGGCGGTAGCGGTGACCCGAAGGGTTAAGGTCGGTGCCACGGTCAGGTTCCAAGTCGTTTCTCAGGTCGGCGATGGATTCCATGGATGTGGATCGGTCACGGAAGAAGCAAGACTGCTGGCAACACTTTCGAATTCTTGGAGCGAGACATCCGACATCCATTTAGTAAAAAGTGGCTGCGAATATCATGCGGTATAGCTCAACATCAAAGATTGCTCGACTCTTAGGCAACTCAAAGCCACTTGGCTGTAGTTGACTCATGTTGACTCAGTTCACTAAGTACCTCGGGATTGCCAGGGTCCACGATACCGCTCAACACTCACAGCAGGCTATGTGTTGAAACATGGTTTATTAAAAAAGAGGGTCCGAACGATTCACCCACACCAAAGCCCAGGCCTGATGTCCAAACAATCTCACAAACATTGTCTATATACCTTGTCTGTTAGCTCCCCGGCCAGTTCACCTGGGATAGACTTCCAGGTCCCTCCACAAGGCCTTCTTGACGCCAACCTGTCGTGCCGAGCCCGATAGCTCAGAAGGCAAATGGACCTGCAGGTCAGATGAGTGAGGTCATTCGCATGGTCTGAGGTGTGACTGAGCAACTGAATCAAAATATCGAAAGGTGTAGACCGAAATGTCTAGACACAGCCCAGTCCTTCATTTCCTACAGTCACTTGACGCTTAAGCGCCCAAGTCCAAAAGCCACGTCCTATCACGTCCTGGTTGGCTTGGGCATTCCTTCATGTCCTACGAGTTGTACCACGCAGGCTTCTTGATTATTGGATGACTATGGCAAAATTTGGCCCAAAGAAGCTGAACAAATCCCCTTTGAATTGCAAGGGGTGGGCCTCCTTCCGGGAAATTCGAAGAAGACTGCCGACATCTTCTTCACAAGCCGTCATGAACTTAAAGCCGCAAACATAAAAACTTAAGGCATGTCACTTCCAACAGGCTTCAAATCTAGTCACCATTTACAAGAAAAATATGTCAGGGCGATGCTGACTTACAAGTGGGATGTCCATTTAAAACAGTCGCATGCTTTGGCATATGTTTGTTCACATCAGTCACCGGGCTTGCTCGGATTCACCAACTTCCCTGACTCAGGGCCTCCTCCAAAATACGAATCCTCGCGGAGAAAGTCAGAGCATGTAGAAAGCATAGCATATATAAAGAGAGATGCTGCATATAACATACCGAGAGGGGACAGCCCTTGTCACCCGAGAACAAATTAAGCCACAACTCCAGGTTTTAAGCAGTGAGGTGGAAAGGGCGCCTCAAGGGGGCACTTGAAGTGCTAGATGTGTTTGGACGTTAGTGAGACCCAAAACATCTACTAGTGGTTACTAGCGACCGTGGCAGCAAATGCTTGCTCCCCCAATACTCCTGACTGCCCACAAGATTCCACGATATAAGTCTAAGTATAATCAAGTAGAGCTCGAGTATATATCCATTAAGGAGAGGCTAAGGCGTTGCTTTCATGTTTCAGGATGTGTAATTCAATCAATGGTCTCCTCAGCCAACATGCAGTGGCAGGTGCTCAAGTAGAAGCAATCAGGCAATCTCAAGAATCATCCGTCCCCATCAGTCCCATTGTGTGGTGGATGGCGTATTATTCGCTTTCATCGCAAAAAGCCTCTGAGCACCAGTCTATGGAGACCGATGTTCAATGCGCTTTTGTGCACTCACTAGGAAGACCACCCTCATGGGAAGTGGATGAAACCAACGGTTTGGTCTTTGGAAAGTGGCCATCCTGCTTCGGCCATGCCGTCCACTTTTATCAGGGAGGGCAAAGGACGTCCCAACCAGCTCTGGTGGCTGCTTTCTGGGGGAAAGCAGGAACAAAACATAGCCGAACCATAGACCAGCAAACTTCAGTGGTTGGACCAAACAGAAAGACGTGAAACTTGGAGCCCAAACCTTCTATGATTGCGCAGGGAAGCTATTGGATTGGAAGGAACCTCCTAGTAGATAGCAGTCATCGAATCTCCTTAATTAAATAAGGACCTCCCCCCAACCCTCAGGGACCGTCACAGTTGTGCCATTAACCCTCAGGGACAGTCATAGTGTGCATCTGCGCGTCTGCTCTGCCATGTCCACAATGCCATTGCTCAGCTGTGCCTCGCGGATCTTCCGCACCTGGAAAATCAACGACTCAAACCAAGAATCACTAGAAGTTCCCGGGACGCTCACGATAGGTCCGCTAGGTTGCATCATGATGCATCATGTGTGTGTGTGTCCCCCTCCTGACTCTTGAAAATATCCCCCACTTGGGATTTGAACCCGGAGTCCTGACAAGAACATAACCTTGGTTGCTTTCACCTGCTTTCAGCACCACGACCCGTGCCTCCGTGGGCGCTGCAGGAGTGGCCTTGCCACACTGCTCCCCCGGCTCCTCTAACTGCAAGCGTCCGGCCACATAGACCAGCCTGAATCAAGCACAGCAAAGCATTTTCCCACGGTAAATTGGCTCGTTGGCAGGTAGGCCGGGTTTTTTTGGAGTGACTTGGTGACCATGTTACTGTTGCATACACTCCGACCCACTGACATGGAAGTGGAAAGCCCCCTCATTGTAAGAACGTCGTCTTCCAAGGGACCATTTTCCACTTCCATGTTGGCAGGTCAGAGTTGGCTTATATGTATAGCTATCACTATTGCACACGAGTGCTGGGCAATATCGTGCCCATTGCCAATCAAACCCCTCGTCATTGTGGCATGTTCGACGATCTGACCACTCCTGGTGCCCAGTGAACTTTCCCCCAAAACGTCGGTACCGTAGTAACAAAAGAGCCCTGGAAGATCCTGGAAGCATGTGCCATCCTTACTCCGTCCCATCACCCGTCCCCTCGTCGCCGGGCGGCTGCATGGGGCGGAGGCGCTTCACCACCGCGCTCAGGCCGTCGCCGCCGAGGCGTTCGGCCAAGGAGCGGCCCAGCAGCAACTGGAGCCGGACCAGCTTCCCGGAGCCGTCGGGCGAGAGCCTCGGCGTGCCGTGCTGCGCCGAACGCCGTGCCAAACGCCACGCGGAAGCGAGGCCGGCACAAAACAGGGAAGACCATGGAAGACCTATATAGGGGATGAGGCGATGGATGGGGAGACGAAAGATGGAGGCAGAGTGGATTGGATTCTTGGATCAGAGTTGGGCACTTGACCATCCCTTACCATGACAGGACATTCTCTGTCGCCGTCGTTGGGGCCGTTGGGTCCGTCCCTGCGACCCAGGCGCCACACGCTCCGCTCGCCGTCCTTGGGCGAACCCGCGGGCAGCAGATCGGCGAAGAGCAGCTGCCGAGAGAGGCGGCGCACTGCGGCCACCAGGGCCACCACGTGCACGACGTTGCCTATGCGGGGAGGATGTGAGATGCAAGGTCGGTCTATTGTATCACATGTGTCTACTATACTTGGTGGATTTCAGCGGTGGATTCTGTTGGGAACCCTGCTTCTGCTTAAGTGGTAAATGTGGCCGAATTTGGGTGCCAGTCAACTGCCTGGCTTATTCAACAAGCGAAAATTGTGCTCCCTGCACTGTACAGTGCAGGTCAGGCACTGACAGTGACCTGAAAGAAATTGTTGTTCAACGTGATCCTGGAAGAGGAAGAGGGGCATGGGGAGTGCACAAGCGGCAATGGATCAAACACAAGGGGGAATGAAGAGGGGCACGAGGGGGCAATGGATGAAACACAAGGCGGGAATGAAGGGGGGCACGAGGGGGCAATGGATGAAAA
>CAXAMN010001825.1:189593-203112 GCA_963970005.1 Durusdinium trenchii | reverse complement strand
CAAGGGGGGAATGAAGGGGGGCACGAGGGGGCAATTGATGAAACACACGGGGGGAATGATGGGGGGCACGAGGGGGCAATGGATGAAACCCAAGGGGGGAATGAAGGGGGGCACGAGGGGGCAATGGATGAAATGAAGGGGGGCACGAGGGGGCAATGGATGCATTTCAAGCTTAGCCTCTTCAACTTCCATGCCCACACCACAGGAGGAGGCAAAAGCCACCCCCACTTCGCGCCGCTGTGCGGCTGTGTTGCCTCGCCCCGCTCGGAGGGGGAACTCGGGTAAAGCCGTGTCTGGCCCACTGTCCGAGATCTCAGCGATGCAGGCCTGGTCCAGGAAAGGTGTCAGGTAGAGGTCTCCAGCTGTCATGTCTATCTGGTCTTCTCTCGGTGTTTTTGGACATGTTTGGGCCGAGTGTCCAAATGCCAAATACCAAGAGGGCCAGGGTCATCATTACTATGATCGCCTATGATGTTGAAGAGGATGGGACATCTATCTCTGACAACAACGTCAAACTGCTTGCTGAAATGCTCCCACATCACTTCAAAAGCTCTGCCAATCCCACATGCAGCTCTGTCTGAAAACCCAATGACCCAGTAGCCACACCTTTAAATTTAAACTATCCGTTATGCGCATTATGCAGTCGAAAAACCACAAGCTGGGAGGCTGGGATGCCCTGGATCTAGATCTAGGTTCCTTGGCAGGGAGCCGCGAAATGCCAACAGCCGGCGTTACTCCACCCTGCCCGGCGCTGTTTGGAGCCACCCACAAATCTAGATAAACGGCAATAAATGGAGGTGGAACATGTACTTGCTTGGCTCATGCTTGGCTCATGGCCGGTACCAAAATGGCGCACAACAAAAAAAATGTGCCTCACTGAGAAACAATCCTCCACTGGTTGTGACTGATACCAGTACTTGCGATCAAAGCCGCATGTCCTTCAGCATGTTCACACGACAGCGGTGTTTCAACGGATTCGTTCAAGGAAGCATCTGCGGGAAAAGATTATGTTTCATGATTTTTCACCCCAAAGTGGGATTTCCTGGACGGATTTTCCCTGAGAGACCTTTTATAGAATGCCTCGGTCTCCAGGAGCAGCTCCCGTGGCGACATGGCCAAGTGCATCTCCTCGTCCGCCGCGCCCAGCACGAGGCGCGGACCCGCTGCGGGACTGGTGCCTGCCTCGTCTCGTGTCCGCGTGTCTGGTGCGGCTGAAAACCACCGCCCCGCCCCTTCCAAGTGGTACCACTCGATGAGGATATACGAGGTTTCATTCACTTCAGTTTCACCACACATATAGGACCTTCTCAATCATGTATTTGTGGTCAATGTTGCCCTTTAGTATCTTTATGTATCTTTAATGCCCTGTAATGATAGTGATCGGATTGCTGTGGTGCAGCTGGTAGGGCACTCAACTGGCCAATCATCTAAGCGTCTGAATTCAGATCGCGACTGCGACCGCACCACATAGGAATCAGAAATTAAACAGCAACAGCTCATTCGTGCTCTCGACCCACCTAAACAAACTTCTTGAGTCATTTGGCTTCGTGACAAGTATCTATACATATATAGTCAGCAAAGAATCGAAGTTGACCCAAGTGAGACTAAATGCCACGAAGAAAACAACCACCCTTCGCCACCCCCCTTTCCTCCATTGTCTCCCCCAAACAGGAGTTAAACAATTCCTTCCCCCAAACAGAGGAGAACAAAAAAGGAACGGACATCCATCCGCTCCGTCGACCCTTCGGAGGAGCACGCGATCCACTCCGTCGATCCGCCTGGAAGAGGTGCGTGTCCAAAATCACGCGGCGCGCCGGCTCGATGCAGACCGGAGGCACCAGGCCTCGAAGGTTTTGGAGCCTTTCTGGGGCGGGTGTTCGTAGGTCGTTCATGGGATGACTGACTTGCCTATTGCAACTTCACTTTCTCTCAACATCCAAAAGCTCCTGTCCATCATGCAAAGGTCTCGACGCCTGGACCTGGTGGCTTGGCAGGTCTCGTCCGACCCTCCGGGCTTTCCACGCTCCATCCTCCACCCTTCCCCGCCGTGGCTCCCATACTGCAGCCGATCACGTCCTCCGCCTCGCGTGGCGAGGCCAAGCCCAAGATCTTCAGCCTCTGCGGCTTGAGCAACTGCCTCAGAGGAGAAGGACCTGGTCAGGTCTCTACAGCTTCAAGAAATCCCCTAGATCATCCCAAATCAGATTTTCATGACAACTTCCAGTTGACCATGAACTCCATTCTTTGGTGAATCACTCCAGTTGTTGCTGGAAAATGTTACGACACACCGAGACCATCACCTGCATCACCTGGCTGGGGCCACCCTGGGATACACAAGTCCATCTGAGAGATCCTCAATGGTGTACACTCCCGAAAACGTGCTGGGTTTGCCAGCTAGGTCTGGCGGCGGACTTGGATTCACCTGGACAGCGTGAGACACTGCGAGATGCATGGCCATCTGCATCGCAACAAGTCCTTCTGTCTTACTGTATCTATGATATAATATATATATATATATGTGTGTCTATATATATATAAACATAGATGTATGTCTTTGTGACTATATAATATACTTGTTTACTTAAAATGTTCACCTTCTCTCGGACCATCCTTGCCCTTGAACCTGGCTTCCAGAAACAAACAGCCCCAAACCACCAGCACCACTCACCACCATCCCATCCGATGCAGCGCCCCTCAGCGCCCAGGCTTGAGCTTCGGCAGGCTCAGCCGCTGCTCCAAGCGCAACACCACCAGGACCGCCGTCTGTGCCCCTGCGTCCTTCTCCGCTCCTTCCAGCGCTTGGGTGCTCACCACCAGGGTCTTGCAACGCCAGGCATCTGGAGGCACCTGCGACTGCTCCGCCCGGGCGTTCGCCGGCCGAAGTCGCTTCCCGGCGCGGCTATGGGGTGCGGAGGGGCAGAAGTGGTAGGGGGAAGCGACATGCTGTTTGGGTCCATTGGTCCAGTCCGACAGTTGGACTCAGAACTGTGGCTGGAAAGTCGCATCTTTCTCATCTTGGAAGTCTTTTAGTGAACTTCTGTGCAGGAGGAGGGGCACTTCAGTGAACTTCACACTTCAGAGTACTGGAAAAGCTTTGGAACCAGCAAATGATCATGAAAGGAGTTAGCCTCGCGGACAAACAGGAAAGCATTTCTCCCCGGACATCTCCAGCAAACCACATGCACAGTGCATCGAATTTGAAGCACTCGATTGAAACGGAGAAACGGAAAGCATGTAGTAGAGTCTTTGGGATCCCTGGCAAGTTCTTCATCTGTTCTTTCTTGTGTGGCTTGATTGGCCGTCCATTTTATCCGCATGGGGGTACGTTTATTGAACAATTGGGCATAAGTTCAGCTCTTGGCCAGGGGCTCATACAGGCCAAACCTGATGATTCTATATATGCCGAACTTGATGGCTCACACCAGCAAAGTTGGACTGCCTTGCCACGTCATGCCCATGGCAACCAACAACTCCGTCCGGTGTTGCCAGAGCAACTTGTTTGCCAGTTCTTCGCCCGCCTCCTTACATAATGTAGGCTGTTGATTCATAAACCCCCCTTACGGATGGTAAAACCTATCCATATGTCTTTGGTTGTTTTGTTATGTTGTTTGTATAGCTATGATATAACCAACAAACAGCCTACATGTATTGTCTATGCTCATGTGGATTGCCTCCTCCTGTTTGTTCTTCTGTCCTCCTTGTGCTTGGTCGCCATGTCCACCCTGCACCTCCTGCACGAGCTCCGCTCGGCCGCTGGCGCACAGTGCGCGGATGCGGGCTTGGAGGGCATCGGCACTGGAGACCTCAGAGGCCAAAAGCATCGGCCGAGCAGCCCAAGCACTCGAGAAACTCACTTTGAGAACAGAACCGTTGATGGACAGAACCTGCACAAACGAGTGGTTCTGAGTTTGGCCCTTTGGCCTTGGCCGTTTGGAAACGAAACGCCGGCCTCCATCGCCTTTCGACCCACCGAGCGTGGGCAAGCCAAGCACCCAGCCTGGGCGAGTTACATGTCCACCGTCTATCCCTACCTACCGCATCCCTGTCTAGAGTAACGGCTGGTGTGTGGGGCCAAATGCTTGAACAAAAAAAATGTCTGGAAGAAGGAACATAGACCAAAGCAGTCACATGCTCTAAAAGACTGAGGGGACCAAAGCTATGAAAGCCCTGGCTCCAGAGCATAGGCGCAACATTTATTCTACAGCCGTTCGCGGCAATGGGTTTGACAAAATCACATCGGAAAAGGGCGCACCCCAATTGCAAGAATTAGGCCACGAATACCTTTCAACTCTGGTGGAAAACATGTGTGTGTGTAGTGGATGTAAGCCAAAAAAAAACGTCTTCCCCCTCAAAAGTGTGACTAGCCATTGTCCAGTAATCTGCAAGTCCTGACAGCATTTGAGAAATGTTGTTCGAACCTGCCCCTGCCTCAAATTCCGTTCCTTGACTGAACAACTCCTTTGACTCAACACGGCCACTACTTGGGGATTTGTCGAAGTTGGCTGTTGGCTGAACGGTTTCGTTTCAAAGCCCGAAACATCCACTTCCACACACACAACATCGACTTTCAACCCTTGTTTGGAACATCGCTTCTTGTTCGAAATCTGCGGCTTCGACGGACCCGGGGGTTGAAACGATAACTTCTAGAATTGAAAATTTATGATAATTTATAATATTTATACAAAATTGAAAGCTCTAAATTCCACACCCGCCCATTCCTGGACCGGAAGTAGACCCCAAACTCCCCCGGTTCCGGGGTCGTTCTGGAACTCCACAGCCCAAAGGCTGTCAGGAACCAGCGATGCCCAGCAAAGCGTTCCTGAGCTTCGAAGCGCTCAGAACCGCTCAATGCCGGGGTCACGAAAAGCACCTCACACTCACCGCGCAAAAGGAACGCTGACTGGGTGCTCTGGACACGGAGTGTGTTGAGTGGGTGATCTGGACACGATTGATCCAAGCCTTCCAACATGACTGACTGGCGTTTAGTAAGGAATAAGCGAATGACACTGGGAATGAATGGTCCATCCACTATAGGTATATAATTAGATACCTTCGGCTCCATTCCCTCATTCCTTACTGAGCACCAGTTAGATGATTGACAAGTAAGTTGGCATGTGACTATGCCAGCTGTGCAACCCTCCAGTGGCATGGAAAAAAGAAACTTCCCGGCGGCGCTTCCCTTACGCGGTCGTTCTCCCAGGCGGTGTCGTTCTCCGACGTGCACGGGCGTCCGCACCAGCACGGCGCCATGTCCGAATGTGAGCATTTGTCATTGACCGTGGCTGGAGTTCTTCCACTTCGGATCGTGCAACGTCAGCCGCTGTTTTGTTCGCGGAATGGCCGGGTGAACAGGGAAGAATTCTGCCGAAGCCATATTGAAATAGCACCCAGAATCCAAACAATCCAAGGAGATTGATCGGTCCCTTTCCGCCAGGGTGATGTGCTATAGTCAGTTCAATTGTCATATCAGAATGTTTGTGTATATATATATATATATTGCATATCTGTATAGCAGGATGTCCACCCACGCATAGCTTAAACGTGCATTGCATCTGCAAAACTGCGACAGGGCACTGAACGGTCGGACCCGGTGGCTGGAAGGCAAGGCTGTGAGGTCTGGGCTGCTATGGAAAGGTCCAGAACGACCCTGTCATATGCGCCCCTGCCCTACAGAAGGGTCCGAATAAGGCCTAGTCACTAGTCAATTATATTTAGTTTAATTCAAACCCCAACCCCGTACACCTTTCATTTTGTATATGCATGTCTCAGGCGTCGTGCCTGTGGAAGCATGACCTCCCACTAAGTAACAGCTCTCCCAAACCACTGGCCCCTGAACATCCTGGGCTTCCGGCCGCCCGTCAGCCTCCACCTGAAGCAGCATCTGTCCAACTCGCCCCCACCGGGTCTTGGTCGGGTCGCAATACGACGCGCCAGGACTGGACGCGTTGTCAGGCATCGGTCCCTCGACGCAACGATTCATCGGTCCCTGCGTCTTGTGTTGCTGTGACAACCGCTCTGGAAATCCTTGAAATGCTCCGAACCAGTGATCAGAACGACTGATCGACGGTCCCAGAATCGACATGAGACGATTTTTGTTTCTGCACCATGAGCCCTAAACTCTGGTGGGTTGACCTCCCTTGTAATCTATTCGGTTCATTTTCGGCCCGGTTTTGACCCATAGCCATCTCATGACACTAGCAACAGCTGCCTCAATGGCCATGGCCCGGAACACTCGCCATGGCCATGTTCGTGCCGCATGAGATGCGATGGGCAGTCGAAGGAAATCCAGAGATGCGATCTGTCTACCTTGGGATATGTGTCGGCAATACGTGCTCCATCCAATATGTTAATAATGTTTGAAACATTTCATATGAGATAATCATCAAATCATCTGTGTAAGTTCTTTCCGGACATTCGTTCGAGTGTTGTCGATATATCATGGATGAATCATGATGAATCTGCCCTTCGTGGAAGGAACCTGCTTGGCGCGTGGACCTCACTCATAGCGAATGTAAACCGGTCACCGCTCACTGGGGCCTCTGGGCCTCCGAAGCTGCAAGTCGTGCATGGTCGGCACCAGATCGGCAGCACAGGAACACCCGAAACATCCTGTAGTCCAAGATGTTTAAAACACAAGGATCTGATGGGGACCTGATTTTGGGAACTTGCCCTACTTGGCTTCTAGGGTCTGCATTCTTGTGAAGACTTCGATGTTGACAGCTCTCTTTCGGGCGACTATTGTAGCAGCCATGACAGAAGCCCCAAGAATTTTCACCAGTCATGAAGATGCACAGCAATCCCCAGCATCCTTACCCCAGAAATGGCATTGAGAAGATGAACGTGATGGAGGGACCGGGACCGGTCTTTCAACATGTGGTTGCGGATTTGTGGACGCTGACATTCAATCTGCGTGCCTTCAATCATAAGATCTTCACAACCATAAGGATCTTCTGCTACAATTGCTGGCCCTTCAACTTCGGCCCTTTTCTGACCCCAAACGCTGGATGCTGGATGCGGTGTCAAGACCGCCGTGCCAGCCTAAGAACTCTAACATGGCAGGCAAGTGGCCTCCTGTGGCTGCGCCCCGTGCCCAGTTTTGATCCCCATGTCCATCCAGCCACACTCAGCCTTCCAGTCCCCCAACCCCTAACCTCTGGCACGAAATGTCGTGGCCACAGGAAGATCCTTCATGAACAGGTTGGGCATGGTTGGGCTGCCCCTTAAGCCTTATGTTTCAACAAGTCACGTTTCAACCAATTTTGTAAGTGCCAGTTGGATGACGAGATCTGCAAAAGCAGCCCGATTGGAGCACGATATGGCCCAACATGGCCCAACCCTTGGCCAAGAAGGATCCTGCTTCAGCGATTCAACTCCATCACCTCAATGCCAGCTGCTCGGCTGGGCAATCGCTCAACCTTGCGTGCCAGGGATCTCAGCTGTGCTTGCGGCGAGGCCACCTGCATTTGAAGCTTCTTGAGGCGGTTCACCTCCAGTTTGTCCACTGAAGGCCTCTGCTCATCTTCGATGCAGCTTCGACAACGTCTGGTTCGCCGGCCTTTGCTTAACTGACTCTTGCTGAAGGCAAATGTGGACACATAGCCACAGTGGATGCACCAGGATTCCTGGGAGTTTTTCTGAATAAAATTCGGAACTGCTCTGCGGGACGGTCTTCGTGCCGATCTTGCGGCCGCTTGGCGAAGCGACAACAGTTTCAGCTCCTTAGGATTTTGTGAGCAAAAACTTGGGCAAAAGACAGGGGCCCTTCGACACCTTTGAAAGCCTTTGCGGTTTGAGACGTCCCAACCATAGGCATGCGCACCGCAACCCCAAACTCCAACTGAGCACCACATCAAACGTCTGGGCCTCCGTGGCAGCCCATTTAATGTAAATGTAGAGGGGAAAAGGTGACAAGTTCAGTATCGTGCTTTTCCTTTGGTTTGGCAATGTTCAGGGTTCTGACTTAAAGATGCTAAAGTTTCTTACCGCACAACGGTGTATTTAGTGATAGTGTATTTCTATAAATGCGTCCCCAGTTTCAATGCCCACCTGCAGAGATCGTTGATCTTCATAGTCCATGGCCACCTGCTCCGCACGGAAGGCATGCCGCGATCGCTGGTCTTCAAACTCCATTGCCGGACCCTCCGCCTCGTGGCAACAAAGTTTCTTCTCGCCCAGCAGCTCAGCAGGCCAAGTGTCCTCATGGTGAATGTAGAAGGAAAACTGCTACAAACCACCCATGTGAGACCAATGCAGCCAAAGCACCAAAATACCAGGATCAAGCAATTAGGTGCCCGCTTCTGCACGGGTAGAACCATGGTCAGGTCCAGCCGCCTTGATCCCTTTCCCTCCATCCGAGCGTCCAGCATCCTTGACCCCTCCTCCTCAGCCACCCGCCACATCGCCGCGGCCAAAGGCACGGCGACCTCCGCTGCCACCCGTTGCGCGACAGGGATCGCGGTGATCCTGAAGAGGACGAGAGGAGGGATAGTAACCTGGTGGTCTGTTGAAGGTTGTGACAAACAAACACTCTGCATCACTGCGGCAACTTGGGAACAGCACAATGGATGATCATAAATCCCGTCTCTCTCTCTCTCTCTCTCCGCTTGTCGCCCTGGATGTCAATCTGCCCTAATTGTGTGTCACCAAGAGGGTTTCAAATCCCCCGGGTTTGACTGAGGTCCTCTTCTCAACTTCTGCCAAGTCAGGAAGAACAACTTTGCGCCCGTGGAGGCATTCTCTCGAGCACAAAGAACGTTGGGCTGGCCCTGCAGTCTGCCAAAGATCTGCCGCAGCCTTCATCACAGCGATGGACTCCTCATACCTCGGCTGTTTCGGGCGGATTGAGATGTGGAGGTCCTTTCCGAGGCTTCGGCAGCTGATTCCCCATTGATTGCCATGCTCGAATATGTGAAATGATCCGTTCGTCGACTGAATCGCCACCTAATCCCAATACGAAAATGTGGGGAAAAGCTTGGTCCTGTATCTGATGCGGAACCATGACGGAACGTCTGCTGGAGAATCTGCCATGCTGCGTGTCTGCCCTTTTTGATCCTTTTTGTGGAAAGCTGTGGAAAGTGAGGACGGATTCTGCTACGGGTCATATATGCATAATAGTCACACAGCCTCAAGTGAGAGGAGGATTTTAAAGTTGCAAGCTTCAGGATGCTTTTGGACATCTGAGACCAGTCGGCTGGACCAGCTGGCACAGTGGCAATCTTGGCAATCCAAACTTGAGTTTCAGTGTATTGATATTGTATCTTTGGTTGAGGGCTGGGCACATTCTCACCACATCACCATGAGCAAGCTCTGGGGCGCATACCTGTCTTTAGAGCCTCCAAGGGCCGGGCCCTCGGTGCCCCCGCTGTTGCTTTCGCCCAGCGGCCGGGCCAAGTCCAAGAGGAAACCTTCAGCGATCTTCTGCACCTCGGCCATCGACTCGGCAAAGTGATAGTGATGAAATTGGCGTCGGGCTTGATGAGAACCTGAGGCAGTTGGGCTCGAAAAAGCTTCGGTCTATAAGGCCCCAGCGGTTTCACGTGTGTACGAGTGGTGAAACCATGCGACACCTTCACGAACGCACAGGGGCTAATCCGGGAAAAATTAAGGCGTGTACTATTCAAAATGATTCCATGCAAGAAAGGGGACACATCTTGCCACCCAGCAAGTCATCAATGTGGGCCTTCAGGCTGAACATCGAGGCCTGAGCTTCCTCAAGAGCGGTCAATGACCGACCAGGCCAGCCATTGACGGCGATGGTGGGATTGGCACCGCCACAAAGCAAAGCGCGCACGCGTTCAACCCCCACGCCTTCCTTAGGTCCATGCGAAGGCAAAGTCGACGCCGACCAAACAGTCTTCAACGATCATCTATTTTCCCCACACGGTCAAACGCTTCGCCAAGTCGAACAGAACAAGTAGAACATGATAGAACTCACCAACAGTGCTGAGCATCAAGCTGGGACAACGAACCACACTCTTTCCAATCGCTGTGCGCCGATGCGTACTGCGCAGCATGCCTCAACGCACTGTCCTGCGGGAGGACGAGCGCAACATGACGAGCCACAGTTTGCATCTGAACTCCTTTCGGCTTCTTCCGCAGAGTGCAGGGCCACCGGCTTGAATTCCAGTAGGACATCCTTAGGGAGAACATAGACTCGACAAAGTGAAACGAGTCAAACCACCTGTATTCACTCCCCCAGAACAAGAACCTTGTCTCTGCATGTCTCTGCTTGTTACCAAGGATGGGTCACCGAGCTGCTCATTCCGCAATTCAAGGCTCCCCAGCAAACGAGGAAACGCCAAACGCTTAAAAACCCATCCAAGGTGCTCAGACATCTCGCCCTCACAGTCCAATTCATCCTCCTCCTCCTCACAGACCATCTCAGACTCGGAGTCACAGACCATCTCAAAGTCATCATACCAACTCTCCAGGTCTTCGAAGCACTCGAGCGACCGAGGCGAGGGCGAAGCGGGCGAAGCACTGCCCTCGGATCCGAGCGGCGCCGGGGCGGCGGTCGTTGGCACCAGCACCGCGAACTCCGTGGGGAGAAGCAACGGCGTCGCCTGAGCACGCAGATTCGGCGCCAGGATGCAGAAAAAGGTCCAAAAAATCGATATAAAATGAGGCAAAAAGAATAAGTCAAAAAAGGAATACTAATGAGGCTGACTGAAAAATCTGAAAGTCATTTCATGTCATGTGTTCATTCTCGGTTTCACCAATGGAAAATGTCTACTTCATCCTCCATGTCCAGTGGCATAGAAACCCTCCTCCTCATCCCCAGGCCGCAGCACCACGGCCACGGGCGCACCGCGCGCCACGGGGCATCCGAATTCCGAGCAGTGATGATCCAACGTGTCATCCACACTCTGGCCAGCCAACGAGCTCCGACGGCTGCACAGGCGGCCGGCGGGGAGATTGGCCATGCCCTTGAAGACCTTGGTGAAAACGGACGAAAAACCGATGAATGGACGATCCTGCGGGTCGGTATCTGTGGAGATGTCCAACGAAGCACCCGTCAGTTGAAGGGTGGGTGCTTAGCTGCACCAAGTCTGGGCTGACACCGGGATGCGGCATTTGGCATGGACTTCTTTTACAACACCCCGTTCTGCTGGCCGCGCGAGTGCATTCAGGCGAGAGAGGCAAGTTAAGACTTTCCCGGGACTTGAAACTCCCAAGAAGTCTCGAGGATGTGACTCCCTCAAGCAGAGCTGGGGCGAGGCAGTAGTAAGCTCTAGCACGTTGATGGATGTTGATGGTAGGATAGCTTCTGGACAAGTGCAGTGGCTGACAAGTGCAGGCTATCTTCGGCCAAGTGGCATAGTCATGACCATTATGCAAACCCAGCAAAGGTTGGTCCCAGAGATCTTCCTCCGCGGCTGGCAAGAAGTCGCAAATCATGGTGCGGACCAGCAGCGGAAGTCGCAAGCCTCACGGTCTGTCAGGTGTACATGGCTTTCTTCTGGGCGCTCTTTCGGGCACAAGTGTGTGTAGCATCCTCGACGTGTTTGACTTGTTCTCATCTTATCTCTTGGGTGTACCCTATTCCCTGTAACAGTGGATGATGATGGTTAGTAAAGGCCTTTCTCAAAAATAGTGACAATCCTTTATTGACTGTTACAGGTCATGGGACACACACGTCTTATCTCTATGATACAGGCTCGACCACGGTCATCCACTGTTTGTCCAGATTCCGTTTCCCCCGCCAACAGCCACGCCTCGCATCACAAAGGCATGACGTGCAGCCAGGTCACCTCAAAAACATCAAAACAAGTACATGCCTAATGATTCACTGCGAAGTTATTTTTCCAAGCAACGGATTAACACCATCTTGGCCCCCCAAATCTATGTGGTCCTGACGATGCTTGTCATGTGTTGGGTAGGACAAAAGGTGTTCGTAGGCGGATTGAACATATTGAAAAATACCGTCCAGAGCGGCACTACCCACAACATACAAATATCATCGCATATATACATATATATATATGCATGTGTGCCACAGAAAGGCAGAAAAGATTTATCATTGCAAGGCATGACCATAAAAACAAATGCAATCAATGGGCAATCAACCATGTGAATCAGAATGTGAATCAAATGCTTTTGTCAGTTCAGTGCCCACCCTGCATCCATCCCAGTGGCCCATCATGAATATATGTTTGATTATTTGTGAAAATACCGTAAATCTTGTGTCTCAGGGCTGTGCCTTGCTACATCTTTCCTGTTGGCTTGCGACCACGTTGAATCCCTACTTTAGCGACCTGCGATTCCCTGCCTCTTCAAAAAAATAGACAGCCCAGGAGCCCTGGATCTGAATCTCTCCCTCCAAACCACTAGCAACAAGACTTGGATAGTGGAAGAAGAGTTTCCGCAGTGGTCTGTGCAAAAAGACTTGGCACAAGTGGTGTAACTATGGCCCTGGGGACTCGCGCTTTTGACGAATCCTATACTAACAGAAAGGACATGAGGTATCATGAGATGCCTTGTATCTAAAGACCCCATCTAAAGTAGTCTCTGGGGTTTTGCCATCTGCTCTAGGACCAAGGGCTGCAAGGCTGTATACTTACAAAGCGTTGCCATCAGCCTCTTGGCGCTCAACCATGTTCTGCAAACTTCGTTGGTCTAAACAGCTACCGAAGTCGAACGCATGGAGGTGCGCCACTCCTTGCACAACATGATGTAGCATCTTGGCCAACTGATCCATTGCAAGGCATTACAAGGTCTGACCCAATTCAGCCTTGAAACGAGAACCATACAACTACTCTCTCCCTATCGTATTTGTGACAACGAGACCGGTCCCAGTGGATCGATGGGCTTTGATTTTGGGCTCTGATTTGTAGTAAGGAACCTCGCTACTAGTAGCTTCTTGCTGCTAGTAATGCCTCTGTTACTAGTAGCGATGCACTTGTTACTAGTAGCTTCTTGCTACTAGTCATGCCGTTGTTACTAGTAGCGATGCAGCGAATACTAGTAGCTTCTTGCTGCTAGTAATGCCTCTGTCACTAGTAGCGATGCACTTGTTACTAGTAGCTTCTTGCTACTAGTCATGCCTTTGTTACTAGTAGCGATGCAGCGAATACTAGTAGCTTCTTGCTGCTAGTAATGCCTGTTACTAGTAGCGATGCACTTGTTACTAGTAGCTTCTTGCTACTAGTCGGCCTTTGTTACTAGTAGCGATGCAGCGAATACTAGTAGCTTCTGCTGCTAGTAATGCCTCTGTTACTAGTAGCGATGCACTTCTGACTAGTAGCTTCTTGCTACTAGTCATGCCTTTGCTACTAGTTTACTAGTAGCGATGCAGCGAATACTAGTAGCTTCTTGCTGCTGGTAATGCCTCTGTTACTAGTAGCGATGCACTTGTTACTAGTAGCTTCTTGCTACTAGTCATGCCTTTGTTACTAGTAGCGATGCAGCGAATACTAGTAGCTTCTTGCTGCTAGTAATGCCTCTGTTACTAGTAGCGATGCACTTGTTACTAGTAGCTTCTTGCTACTAGTCATGCCTTTGTTACTAGTAGCGATGCAGC
>CAXAMN010001825.1:150331-167890 GCA_963970005.1 Durusdinium trenchii | reverse complement strand
CCGCCCCACTTCCGCCCCACTTCCGCCCCACTTCCGCCCCACTTCCGTCCCACTTCCGTCCCACTGCAAAACAAACCGTAATTTCAAGTCCGCCCCTCTCCTCCTCCCCTTCCCTTGCCATCTCTGGAGATGAGTGCATGGTGCTTGAACACTGCTGATGAGATGAGTGCATGGTGCTTAAGTGGTGCTTGAAAACAAGCCCAAAATAAAATAAACATCAAGTGCACCAAAGAACATGACCAAACTCGAAGTTTCGAAGATAAAATCGAAAAGTGCTGCAGATGCAGCGGGCCGGCGAGTCAAAAAGCGCACACGCTCTGCAAAACCATCCAAAGACACAAAAAAACAACAAGAACACCACCCCAATCACCAAAATATCAACCAAATCTGCTCCAAAACATGTAAGTAAGGAAAAACATCACTCGAACCCTGCAAATCTACAAAAAAACACTACAAAACACACAAAAAGCACAAAATCAATTAAACAAAACATAACAACACCCTCAAATATTAGATAATCATGCAAGAAAACGTGTCCCAGTACCGTTGAAATGTTTAAAAATAAACACAAACATCAAATCTTGCCACTTACCACTGCCACCCCCCGAAACCAAGGCTTTATAGCCGTTTTAAGCGCTTTTCAAATGAGGGTTTTAACACTTCCACTTCTTTAGATTTTCACCATTGCTCACAGCGAAGCTTTGGTGTGAGTGATTGATGGCGTGTTTTTGAGTGTTTTTTGTGTGTGTGTTCTTTTTTTGCTGGGCATGACCCAAACGTGCACGCTTCGAGTCATACACACACGCAGCCGAAGCAACAAGAATGAATTTTGATAGCTTTCAAGCACTCAATATCAGCCAAATCTACTCGAAAACGCCGCAAATATTAAAAAATCTGTCCTCAAACCATCCAAACCTACAAAAAAGTCCTTCAAAGCGTTAAAAAACAACAAAAAACATACAAAATGTGGTAAAATCACAAGAGCTGCAGAACAAACACTAAAATAACAACGAAACCATAGAGAAAAACCACAGTACAACACCAAAAAATGATCAACAAATATAAAACCTTGCCATCTAACCCTGCCACCCCCCATAACCATGGTTTTCTGGCCGTTTTACGCGTTTTTTCAAGAAATGTTTTTAGCGCTTCTACGGACTAATCAATGTATGCATGTATGCATGCATGGCTGTCTGTCTGGCTGTCTGTCTGTCTGTACGTTTGTACGTATGTATGTATTTTTGTATGTATGTGTGTATGTATGTCTGTATGTCTGTCTGTCTGTCTGTCTGTATGTATGTATGTATGTATGTATGCACTTGGTTGTTTTCTTGGCTGTCGTGATGCGCTGTAGCAAAACCATCAATAAAAAGAGGGGGGGGTGCGGGGGAGGGCGCAGCGCCTCCCTGCAAGGAAAACAACGTGTATTGAGCACGCACGCGCTGAAAAACAAATCACCAAGAGTTGTTTGTGTCCAGGTCCTTTTTTCTGTAAAGTGTTTGAGGGTCAAATGCTTTGCAGGCCAGTCGCTTGCAAACTGGTTTGCTGGTTTTGCTTTGAGTGACTTGCTTAATTAAAAAAGAAAAGCGGAAGGGGGTGCGGGGGAGAGCGCAGCGCCTCCCCCGCAAAAACAAAGTATAGTGAGCATCCCGGCACTGACACATTGCTCCTTCTTCCCTTCCTCCCTTCCTCCCTTCCTCGCTTGCTTGCTTCCTTCCTTCCTCCCTTCCTCCCTCCCTCCCTCCTTCCCTCCTTCCCTCCTTCCCTCCTTCCCTCCTTCCTTCCTTCCTTCCTTCCTCGGCAACAGAACCTGGAAAAAATATCCAAAAACCCGTTGGAAAAGAACAGTGGTTCCATTATAGATTATGAACCGGCGGAACGATGCCAGCTGCTACGAATGCCTCCGGGAATTAGATTGCTCTGCACCTTGCCACCGCTAATGATAATGAAGAAGAGACCCTATAAGTCAACACCGCACACACGCACATCTATTGCATGTTAGACAGCAGGGACCCCCTGCAGATCAAGGCCCAAGGGACCCCATTTGGGCATCCAATCCTGTGTCCAACATAGGGTAACTCTCTCGGAGAAGGTTGAGAAGTCGTTGCAAACACCGCTCGGCCGCTCGGTGTGAAGCTCCAACCAATGCAGCTAAACACGAGTTTACAAAAAGGCTGAAAGTCTCAACTCCAGTACCCGAGCAATAAGCTCCGATTTGTCCTATACTTTTCACCTTCTTTCTGGGACACTTCGGAATTTATCCAGACCACATGTTCTTGAAGACATTCTAGGATTGAAACATCCCGCCCCGTTGCACCACGCACCGCCCTACTCAGAGTCCCTATTGTGTGAGACTCCCATATAGACTTGCGAAGCATATGTCGGCGGTGCGAGCCTCACCACATCTCCTAACCTGCAGGCCCTAGTTACCTATTTAATTCGTTCCGTCTTGGTAGCACCCAGCACTGAAAAGCAAGTTCCGCATCACTCCCACCGATCCGGACCTGCGCACCAGGCGCCAAGGTCATGGCAAAGCCCCCCCTGGCGCCCGCGTGGTGGCCAGCGTCAGTGGGTCCAACTCGACTGAACCGGGTGGTCCGACCGAACTGGGGTCCAAAATGCTGGCCAAATCATTGCAGCCACGAGAGGAGCACGGAACATCAGTGTCTTTTGTGAGCTCTTCTTGTGGAAATGGAACCTGAGCTCGTGGGTCTTTCATTGCAGGTGACAAGCTGCAGAACTGTTCAGTTGGCGCGATGAATGTGAACCATGGTGAACCCCATCCCAGAATCTGGAGATGGATGTATCTTCTGCGTCCACTCACGAGGCGTTTTCCTCCATCAGGCCTCGCCTTTGATCCAGTTGAACCTGTGGCATCGCGCACACAGGCGCCATTGGATTGCGGTGATGTTCAGGTCTATGAGGGAGGACAAAGCGCATGCCCTGCGAAGCTGCTATTGGTCCACTTGATCCCAAAAATCCACCAAAACCACACAGAAGTGACCACAGTGTGAAGTGAGCTGAGGAGGCCGATTCCCTTCGCACGCAAAAAACCAAGACTGCTGCCGGCAACAAAAATGTAATGTTCTTCACTCATCCATGCCACCTGATCCCTTACTGTACAGCATCAATTGCTCGCTTCTCTTGACACCGGCCACAGCAGCCACTGACCCCACCTGCCTGGGATGGAGGCAACGGAAGCGGCAAGGGGAGAGTCCCAGGCTCGAGTTCATCATCGGTGTCTAGCCAAGGTTCCTCCAGGTCGTTGTCCGCTTGGCTGTCTGGCTCCTGCCACGCCAGTGTTCATACCAAAGGGGCTGTTGAAAAAATTGGGCAGAGCACCCCGCCAACTGATGGTTTTGCAGAGAAAATGGTCAGGCAACATCAATTCGCCCTCCCTAGTCTCCCTTGCATCAAGGTCCACCATTACGCCCCGCCAAAGCTTACCGGGCATCGTGAGGAATCGGAGGTGGTGGTCAAAGTCAAAGTCATGATGTTCAATGGACTTAGGGCGCGGATTGTTTTGGTATGTTTTTGTTTGGTGTTGTTTTGTGGCTGGAAATGGAGATTTTGCGGCAGCATTTTGTGAACCTCAGAGTGCGCTTTGGGCAGCTCCGAGCGCTGATCTCAACATTCAGGTCTTTGTCAAAGGACAAAAGCATGGTGGCCCTTAGCATCCACAGTTGTGGGTTTGTCGCGATGCTACGTCTTATTCAAGAGCATTTTGTTTCAAAATGTTTTCCGGTGGCAGACGCAGCACTCTATGCCCTCTGGTGGGTTGCAAAGGCATCCTACAGTTCGGTTTAACCTCTTAAGTTTTAGCCTCGGGTGGCTGACAGAAGGTGTATTATGTTGGAAGTTGGAGTTGTCCCTTTCCTTCTTGAAAATTTACGGTGGCAGTGCTTTGTGAAACTCACTGATCTGAGCATCCAAGTCTTTTGTAACATTGGCAAAGCCTGGTGGCCCTTGACATCCACTGCTGCGGGGATTGCAGAATCTACATAGGCCTGGTGGCGGTCAGATTGCAAAAGCCTGGTTAGCATCCACCACTATGGGGCTGCGCTGGTCTTGTGCAACTTTAACACCTGGTGAAACATTCCCGAATGGTATTTATGTGAAAGTATTCTGTTGTTTTTATCATTGTTCTTCCCTGTCGGCACGCGCAGCACTTTGCGAATTTCAAAAGAATCATGGCGGGGTGACTGGTATTGAAAACTGACAAAATGTTGCGGAAGACACGGCACTTTGTGATCTTAAAGGACATATCTCATACCTCATCAAGTCTGAAGCCACCAAAAGTCCAAAGTCGGCAAAGCCACGGACGCTACAAAAGCCAAAAACCACAAAAAACCAGCAGCCATGCAAAGCCAGAACCCACAAAAACCATAGAAACCAAAAGCCATCAAAAGCCAAAAGCTCACGAGAACCTGCCCTTCGGTGTACTCCAGCCACTTTTCATCTCACATCACGCCGTAAACAAGATACACACCTCCAAAAATAGCACGCCCGGACACTCGTGGGATCCCGTGGGCCTCGCACCCCACGAAGTCGCCCGAGCATTCGCTCAAAAGGATTTGGCGGTTGCCGAGCGCATGAGGTGTACTTGGAGATGTGCTGAGTGCTTCTGGAGCTGCCAAGTTTGCTTCCTTTTGTGCCTGGATCGGCTGCTGGTGAAGTCACGAGAGGCGACTCCAAAGAACAAAGTGAACAAACTGGAACTACTTTCATCTATGGCCTTTTGTTCAAGCATCATCATGGAAGCTAGGTTAGCAGTATTTATATATATATACATATATATATATATTAGAAATGATTCATGTCAACAAACGGCCCCACAGTAACAACAATGGGACGTGCTAAGTTACGGGCCTTGGGAAAACTTGGCACCCCTTACGGGCCTCATCCATGCAATTTTGTTTTTCCCCTTTCTCCTCGCGCTGGATGGATTACCGAAACTAGGCCCTAAGCTAGCCTACGATCGGATGACGAAGCGGCTAGGGAGGGGCGGGGCCGCAAAAAAGTCTTGTCAATGAAGTTCCGATTTGTTGCCACACGCAGCTGTCACCAGGACGCATGTCAGACTTAAACCCAAAACGTTTGCCAGACCCCGCCCCACCATACCAACAGCCAATTGGTTTGCCCAGCTGCATCATCCGCATACTTGTGTGGGATGTAGCCTGAGAAACTCGCACTGCGGCGGAGCTTGGACCTGAGATGGCCGAAATGAGTCCACGCTGGTGGACACCAACAACATGACCCAAACTCATGAACCACCGGGAGAAGAAAAAAGAAACACTCGCTGCCCCAATTCGGGGGGGTGTTACTGGCTCACCTTCCACACCAATTACACACGTTTTCCAAGCCTAATGTCAGGAATAGATTAATTGTCATGCATGTCCAAGGTTCCAACATGTTCCAACTATGTTTTCGCTCTGCGCCGCCGCCGTCTTTGCCAAAAAGTGTTCCATGATCTCAGGAAAGAGAGACCAAATGTCCAACCGTCCAACCATCAAAAATATGCCCAAACTGTTGAAACATGCAAGAACATGCGTTCGACAAGTTCCAAGTTTGATTGGCTTTAACCTCGCCACCCTTTTGCTAGAAAACGGGAACGATACATCAACGAATTGAACGCTCCCAACCTCTTCCCCTTTTTCTGATCCCGGTCGCTGACCCTGGCTGCCCGTCTTCCTTCGCTCGAGGCACGCTGTGTTTTCGTCCTCCGGGACCACGAAGAAACTGTTGGGCAAAGGTGCCAAGCGTGGCTCAAAAGCTGGCATGGTCACGGGCAAAGAGAGGAATGTGACCACACAACGCCGGCTTGCTGAGCCTAAAAGCTGCGCGCCTTGAATCCAAGCGTGAAGTCGACCCATCAACACAGGCCGGCAGACTCGGTGGACATACCTACCTACATCTTGCAGAGATAATTTGTTTACTTCCAGCAGCGGTCCCTCCTGAGAGGTGATTAGAGAAAGGGAGGCACATGTATTGACAGCCTATCCTGGCAAACACTTCGAATTTGGTTCTGGTATAAGTCCCTGAAACGCATCTTGCACACTTGTTCTGCTAAACCCGTCACTTTTTCCCACGTATGTTGTGACACGGTTTCTGGCATATGATTTGTGTGGCAGTCATACCGGCAGGTTCAACAATTCATTGTCGGTGCAATCGGTGTCCACAATTTTGTGTACTTCCACAGACAGAGAGAGAGAGAGAGAGAAACACTGCTACATTTGGCCGGACACTCCGGAAACTTGTTGGCTGGTGAGGTTCCAGCTGCTTGCGTGGCTGTGTCGAGAAAGAGCCCCATGCCATTGTGTCACTGTGAGTCACCGGTTTCTAACATGGACGGTGAAGAAACCATAGCAGAGCATTTTGTTTAGGCCGCGGAATTTCTTTGCCGACATTTCGCTCAAAATTCCACGCGTTCAAGAAAGTGTCCTGAAGACCCTTTAAACGCCTGCAAACATCAACGCCAAGCTTCGAGTCCCTGTGGGGCGCCTCCTTTCTGACGGTGGACCCGTTGGCTGGGGCTGAAAGTTGTTGGGAAAGGTCAACAAGGCAAGGTGTCCTGCAAAGCCTCTCAGCTCACCTGAACAACACCTTTTCCATCCTTTTCCGGACACCTGCTTTTGAATCCGAACGGCTGTTGTTTTCAGGTCTTGTGGGGATGACATAAGGAACAATCCGTCCTATCGCTTTGGGATACGTTTCCGTCACGGTTCAGGGTTTCCAGCGCAAACCTTGCTTTGCTACAACAACAAATACAAGCCCTGGAGAATCCTGGAGATAAGATAAACCAACGTCAAGGCTTCATAGTGGGAGACATAACGGCAAAACAAGCACTTTGCCTTTGCAAAGCGCACCAATCTCTTTCGCAAGTGCCCAGAACAATCACTTCACCGGCTTTCCTTGCCAGGCTGCCGTTGGTTTTCTGAGTGGAGCGAGCGTGCTGTGTGAGTGAAACATCGCGCGCGTTATCTAGTAAAGAAATTCTAGGCCAAGTGGTAGGGCGGCGCTCTGTTTCTGTTTTTCCCAGGGTTATACCAGACAATATATCAGGCCCAAGCGGCTTGAAGACGTATTTTCCGCCTCGAAAGCTTCGTGCGTGGAAGAAGATCAAAAATCTGTGAGGAACCTGATGCTACTACTGCTCCCGGAACAACAAAGACTATTACTACTACTACTACTACTACTACTACTACTGCTACTGCTACTGCTACTGCTACTACTACTACTACTACTAGTAGTACTACTACTACTATTACTACTACTACTACTACTACTACTACTACAGCTACAAAACAACAAAAACAACAACAACTACGACTACCACTACTACTACTGGCACGACTACGATTACAATTAGGACTACTATTATTATTACTACTACTACTACTACTACTACTGCTGCTGCTGCTGCTGCTAGTACTACCACGACCACTACCACTACCACTACCACTACCACACCATACCACTACCACCCACTGCCACTACCACTACGACTACGACTACGACGACGACGACTACTACTACTACTACCACTACTACCACTACCACTGCCACTGCCACTCCCACTGCCACTGCCACTGCCACTGCCACTACCACTACCACTACCACTACTACTACCACTACAACCACGACTACGACTACGACTACGACTACGACTACTACCACTACCACTACCACTACCACTACTCCTCCTGCTGCTGCTACTGCTACTGCTACTGCTACCACCACCACCACCTCCTATTGCTGCCACCGCGCACATGACTGTGTTTTTGTTGATCCTTATTGTTTGCGCTTTTGATTCTCGCCTGTCATTTGTTTTAGTATTGCGTCGGCAGATCTATATTTTTTTTGAACCCTTTTAAGTTTGTTTTGATTTTTCTTTTTGGATTCATATTGTTGTTGATCCTCCATTTTCAAGGCCCCTCTGAGCTCTGGGATTGACTATTTGGATTAGTTTCGCAAAATCATACAAAAACCCTGAGGGGGTTGGCTAACCAATAAGTCGAACAAAGCCTTTATGACAAGTTGTTGGGTTAATTAGCCCGCCAGGGGGTTGATTAATTACAAAAGGGGGGAAGCAGAATGTGGATAAAGAAACTCGAAGGATAGAAGGAACTCGACTACCTGTGGGTTAGTTTTATGATTTTGAGGAATCAAATTGGGGCGGGGTACTGTTGTTGGTCCTGGTTTCCAGGAAACTGTTATTGCGGGTCCTGCCAGGACGCTGTAGTCGGTTGCAGTCCTGGTTTCCAGGATCACTAAGGAGCACTAAGGACCTACGCCCCGAAAGCAGTAGCTACCGAACAGATCTTTTTCCCTCAATTGCTCTTTACAACAGTCTTGGCTCTCCTGATTAAATAGTTCAAATCAAACGAAAGCTCCTCTGATTAATACGGCTCGAGTTTCCTAGTTTAAACCTGGGGCAGCTCAGGATTAAATCCAGGGTAGGGGGTAGATGACCTCCCCTTAAGGTAGGAAGTATATATTCTTAAGTGTTCTGATGTGACGCTCCACGACATTAGCGTGTGTTCTTGTGATTGTTTGATTGATGGCTTCGTTTTTGAAGAACTTGGAGACTATTGTTTCAAACGCTTCGTCGTCATCACTGTTTATTGACATTGGAAAACAAACCTGGTTAAAGTTAAAATTTTGCCTCTTCGCCGTCTCTCTGTTTTATAGGCACGCCGCCGCCCACCTTGCAGAAATTATCTATGACGACTAACGTGCAGGATGGCTCCGTATTCTTCATCGGTATTTTCGCTTCAGGTTTTTTGTTAGTGGCATCGTATGCAGTAGGAATCGTCAATCTGGTACTCAAACCTCGCGAATGGAGCCGTGTAAGAGTTTGAGCCCCTGTATCCTGTAATCTGTTTGTTCGGCTGCTTCTTCATTAGCTCTTTCACATCTACAATATTGATGGACGGGTCTTTCCGCTTTGCTTGTTATAACCTAGCATGTCTTGGATTGAGCCAAAGCCTTTTTCCATGTCGTTCTACACGCTGCTTATTATCAACTCTTTCGTGAATCTTCGTGCCGTATACTAGCAGATTTTCTTAAACTAGTACTAGAAAATGTTCTTGAACGGATACAATCCTGTATAGTAAGTGAGCATGGAAAGGATACAATATTACTGTAGTTATAGTAATACAAACATAGTGAAGCTTTTGGAGGACGAAATGAAAAAGTGGTACGCTGTAAAAGACCTGCAAGGGTAGAGTTAATGAACATGGCCTCATACTGCCCAAACATGTTGTTGAACACATCTTGGGCGGGCTTTCGTCAGTGCCCCTGTAGAGAACAAGGAAAGCCATAGCCAATGAACCACTTGATTTTGAGTTGCATCAAGAAACTGCGGGTGAGATGAATGATGATGACGAAGGTTACAGAAACATCAGGGGGAAGACAAGGGCAACCAACTATCTGATGATATGGTATTTCATCACCTCAAACGGGTTTCCCACCCTCAAGACCGCAAAGGACAGTATAAACCCAGTTGTGACTGAGTTTGAAATGGCGATACAGTGAAAAGAAAAAATGCTGCAAACACCTACCTCATGATTGCTTAATGATACATTGTCCAAAGCACACTCCGCTGATGGAATTGATGCTATGAATGGTGAAAAGACAAAAAAATGCTAAACTATCCTAACATCTTCAAGGCGGAATTCGTTGAAACGCGCGTCAAAAAATATTCAATTTTCAATCAAAACCAAGTCATCGGCAGGGCCGGCCTGCAATCAGTTGGGATGATTCGTCATCAAGATTTTTGGTAGGATATTTTGACATTTTCACCGGGAACCGTGGCTAGATGTAGCGCAACAGTAAGCGTTTGTCTAATTTGGCCGGTCAATGTGATTCCTGGATTGCCTGTGTCCTTATAGGATCGTAGTCGTAGTCGTCGACTCGACTGGGTGGAAATTGAAAAGTGGTAAATCCTAGCAAAAAGTACTGCAATGATAAACCTTGAAGACCAATCCCTAGAACCATCCTTTTACCATTTCCCCCCTGTGGTCCAGTTCATCAAACCAAACGCGCGAGCTCCTTAGAAGCAACTCTTGCTAAGTCTGCGAAAGTTTTTTTTTCAGGATCGTACGGTGCACAAAAGCAAACGTTGGGACTTGTGGTGTGGGCTTAGCAGCTGTTAAGCTTAGCAATTGCTAAGTTTAGCAGTTGTTGGCCGTGCAAAAACTTGGGAAGTGCTTTCCCCCTCGGCGCAAGGCAGCCTATTGATTATCACGAGCCCTATTTGGGTTTACGGTTTGGGCAGCGTGTTTGCGCAAGAGCTTTTCCAACGCATAAAGTGAAGATACCTGAAAATCGATGGTCCGCAATGTGCGGTGCTGAGTTTATATGAAAAATAGTTGTACCGGCGACGCTGGGACTCTTTTTTTCTGCGAGAGGTCACGAGTTTACGTTGGCTCAAGTTGGCTTCTGGATCTCCAGCAAAATGTGACTCTGTCCCAATATGAGCGTGACTTACTCTAGAACTCTAGCAGTTGTGTCACCTCACAAGCAAACTACGCCACATACCAACTTCATCTACCTTTATACCAAAAAACGAAGGATACATAAGTTCAGCATAAGTCCCCAAAGTGTATGCAAGTAGTTCAGCATATGTTTCCTGAGTTCTGCATAATATGCTGAACTCGTTCTTCTCTTAGTTTAGCAAGTTCAGCATATATGCTAAACTTTCTGCAGGCTCAGCATAACTTGCATACGCATGCTAAACTTATGCTGAGCTATGCTAAGCTTACCAAGCTATGCAAGAGTTATTCTATTCTAATATGTTCTTCGACCACGCAACTTTACGAGGACTTAGTTGTAAGTCCACACGACCGGCGCTTGGTCTGCAGATTCTTTGCAAATTGTATGTTGTTTATTGAGTGCTTAAACATATTCTTGATCTCCTGAAATATCCTGTGCCTTTCTGGCAATGCATTTCCTGCGATACAAAAATGACATCAACAAAAATGCACATAACCCAAAAAAGAGGCTTTGAAACTGCATAAAGCCAAACGCTGTAAAAAACACACCTCTGAACCCAACATGGTTCGTCGAAATAGACCTCGCGATAATTAGTAAGGCAGCCTGCCCACGACACTTTCCGCGTGCACAGGCGAGCGCCACGCCGGTCTGAAATCGGGCCCTGCTACACATGGCAGCATGTATCTCCTACCTACAACTGGAATGAGAGCGGGCAAGACAAATTAGAAGAAACAAACCACCATGAATTAACCAATGTTTCTGCCATCATGTGCTCAAGTGCCACAGGGCAATCTCTTCTGTTCCGGGCGCGCTGGATAGATGCTTCAGTCTAATCCTCTTGGGAAGCACATCCGAAGAAAAAAACAATCAAGAGACCATACTTCGTGAGTACAAGGCTGAGAGGTTTTGGAAGCAAGCCGGCCGCAGCAAGGCGATGGTAAAAGGCCTGAGATGTCCAAAGGTGCAGCGCAACAAAATGAAAGAACCTGTTGGCGCTGAAACTGCTTGCCAACAACGGGCTCTATTCGTCGCAGGCTTTGGTTTTGGTATGTTTTGGTGCTCCGATCGCGTCACGAAGAAGGAGAGTGTGACAAGTAGACGGCCGCAAAACCAGTATTTATATCTAACCGCCCGGCTCGTTGGAACAGATCCGTGGACATTGACCTCAGTCGAAGCGATGTAAAGCGGAACCGAAAACAACAAGCCATATCAGAACTGACCAATAATATTCGCATCGCTTTGCGACGGCAACCGTCCGCGCGGAAGGGTTGTGCTCAGAGGAACAGGAGACATAGCAAGTCGTGCTCCCGGAGCAGTGAACTCGGGCTCTTGGCCGGACGGATGAGTTGTCCTATGTCCGTTGTGTATCTGTGGCGAGTAGGATGTATCATTTGTGTATTGGTGTTTGCCTATGTGTAGCCGTGAACCGATTGGCCACTATGTGCAGTCAGATGCTAAAGTCGTGCCCAAAATGGTATTGTAACAGAATACCTTGGGAGAGAGCATCTCGCAAAAGTCGTTCCTTTTCAGAGAACGCAAGCCATGATTTTGCACAATGTGTGTTTATGGGTGTTTGTTCATGGAAACACTCGGGCAAATCGTTCGATACGTCGTTCGAGACGTCGTTTTTTTATCCTTAATTTCCATGCGTACATCACTTCCCTCGCGTGTCCTCTCCGCAGTACCTGCAGTTGGGGTTGCTGTGGGAGAAGGAACATGAGTGCCTAAACGCGGTTTTGGGTGGGACATCCAGCTACTCAAAAGGAAATCGTGAAATTCGGACATGAAATCCCCAAAACAAAACTGTAAATGTTGCATTTACGTGGGGTTCTTCTTGTGAAGGCATGACTTAGGCAGGACTCTCAAAATCATGCGTGGACAGTGACGAAGACGTGCCTCCGGAGCATGAGGCATGACAAAGGCATGAGTTTAGCGACCGCCTGTATGTCGAGGCGTGAAGATGTAGCTGCAAGCGCCGCCGTTGTCTAGCTTTCTTTTGTCGACAGCAGGTGATGTGCGGCTTGCAGGGAGCCACAGAGCAGACCGAGGAGCTGTTTCGGTTTTAGCGAGAAATGGTCGCAGTTTCGATGTAGTGTGCAGACGTAATAATTGAACAGAACACGCAGGGTCTTGTTTGGCAAGCAGGTGTATTTTGCAGCCGAGTGAGTATCGAGGGTAAGCGAAGTTCGATGGCCCCTCCGTTGTTTTACAGCAAATATCACGCAAACAGCAATCTTGTCGGACATTTCAGAAGGTCAACACCTTCAATGTTACCGTTGCTCTCGCAGCAGAGGGGATCCAAGGAACACCCGTTTGATGATGTGTGGAGCATGTGGTGACCTTCTTCGTCGCAGCCGCTTCTCAGCAGAGATGCAAAAAATTGGGATACTGGTGTGCTGGATGTGGCCATGCTTTGCACGCATCACAAGACTGTAGCAGTAGAACCAACCGAAGCAGAGCCAGTGCCTCGTCGTCAAGCAAAAGAAAGCGGAAAGCGGCTTCAACTTCAGTATGCGCGCAATGTTGGAAAACTTGGCCTGATGGCTATTGTCCAACCGAGCAAATTCAATTGAATGCTGAATCAAATCATCTTACGTTGCTTTGTTGGACGTGCGCGCTCCAAGTTGAACACGCAGCCAGGTTTGCCAAACTTATTAATTTGCGCTGCCGGTTTTGCCAGCGTGACACCTTGTCCCTCCGGGATTTTCCCCCCTCCTGTCGCGCATGAAATGTTGGTGACCCGCCTACGTGGTCGCCGCAAACGCTCAGAGGATGGCAAAAAGAAACCGTGGATAGTTTGGTATACGGACTGTGCTTTTCCTTTGTGTTGGATTGGATGTGGGCAACGACTGTGTTGGGTGAAAGACAAAGACCAGACAGATGGTTTACGTTAAGAAGCTTCTTTTGTGGCGAACGAAGGGTTGCCAACTTCCATTTTCGAATACTTGTTTCGATGCACGGAACACGTGGATGCTGGATGCAAATTATGAGGGCCATGCTGATAATTGTGGAAAATATGTGTTCCTGGACAGGTGATTTGGTGGCGAGCAGCTTGCCAGCCAATTCTCCTGCCACGTCCGAAGAAAAAGAATCGAGCGCGTCCCCAGCTGCGAAGACATCAGACAGCTCGAAGAAACATCAACATATGAAACGGATATACCCGTATCAGACGCCTAGTTGTGCGTCAAGTTGGCCTCAAAACTACATACCTTGTTAGCGCATGGGGGGTGTTGGCCCAATTTTTCCTCCAAAAGCCTATGTTTTTCTACGCTTTTGAGCGCAGCCCAAAATTCGTGCTGGAACATTGTCTGAAACTGGCAACTGCTGCACATAGGTTCCATCTAACATAGCCTAAGATAGCCCAAGATGGGCTCAACAGAAGCTGGAGGTGGCATCAACATGCACCTAGCATAGCCCAACATAGGTCCCATTTCAGCCGAATTAGCCCAAAAAGTCCATATCTGAAACGTCTGTCTTCCTGATAGCGACTTTGGAGTCCGAAGCGCCCAAAATTTGTGAAACTGGCCCAACATAGGTCCCATTTCAGCCAAATGAGCCCAAGAAGTCCATATCTCAAACGTTTGTCTTCCAGATAGCGACTTTGGCGTCCGAAACATTGACCCTAACATGGCGCCAACATGGACCTAACATCGTGCGCCATGCATTGGTGGAAGTGGTGAGCGTGAGCGCTCAGGATGCGCATCCTGACCAGCCAACTGCGGGATTGAAAACGGCCAGAAAGACTCAGGGACTTGTATAGGTCCAGGGTTGCTGCGGTGATGAAATTCCACATATCGACCGGCCCCTCCCTGCCGTCGTTTCTTTACTTTTCTTTTCTTCTAAGTCCGCAAGGCCCAAGCGCTTCAGCAAGGCTAACCTGTCCTCGCGCTTGGCAGACCCTCGGAGCATTGCGAAGTGGGTGCTGAAGTGTGTCTCAAGAATGGGGTCTTTGAGGCAGGTCTCCAAAAGTTTGCTGAGGAGGCGAGGCCAGACTACAGGGTAGGACTCTAGGCTTGGAATGCACGCGACGAACGGTCCAATCCACTATTCCACAACGTCTGCAAACACACAAACCAAAGTGCTGAATAGAGGATTTGATGGCATTGTCACTTTAGATTTGCCGGGTGGGTCGTGGCACGGTGCGGCAAGGCGGCATTTGAGTTCGTTGCGTGGTGGTTTGCAGGGTGGGCCTGAGCGTTCATTGCGACGCAGTCACGACGGGTAAAAGAGAGGTAGTGGCGCGTGGTTGGCTGCTGCGCGCCTTAACATTGGGGCTATATTTGGGTGGCGGGCGATTGCAAACAGCAGAAGCCAGCGTTTTTACTTTCGAGTGTGCTTTCTCAGGCCACCCCCCGAGCCCCCCTTCTTACTCAGCTGGCGCAGGTATAGATACCCAGGTAGCTATAGCGCAGTTACCAGGTGTAGTATATACTTCAAGTTCCCTTTCCGTCAACCCCTCGATAACCATTACACACGCACAGCAATCCACAGCTTTGAAGTCTCATTCTTGCTGGTTTCGGTGCTGGGCACAGGACTGTGCACCACCAAGACATGCAGATGATCAAAGCAGAATACCGCAAACTACTCCGTACAATTGTTGGGCCTCCTGGAGGGATGTCTTGGGACCAAGAGTGGCACGAAATTCTACATTGCTGGAACGTGCGGGCTCAACGATTTGCTGATTCCTCCGGTATTGTTGCTTGGCCGACACTATGTCTCCGCCAGCACTGGTTACTGGGTGGCTATGTGGCCCGCTTACCTGATGACCGCTGGGTTCGACGAATTTTGGACTGGCGCCCCCCCGGGCCGCAGGAAGTTGGGACGACCGGGAAAGCAAATTCGAAGAGTTCTGTCGAGCGTGTGACTTGGGAGATTGGAAGCCAGTCGCGGCCGATGCGGTATTTTGGAACTTAAAACCCTGGTTTTGTTATAACTAGCTAACTCAGTTAACATGAGTTAGCTAAAAAGTTATAACTAGTTAACATAATTGCTAACTAGTTATAACTCTAAAAAATTAAGGCTTCAAGTTAAAAACACATGGTGCAGATGGTGATGTGGAAAGGTGGTAAATGTGGACTGTGTGAAGCTAAATTATGCAATTTTCAAAGTATATGATAGCCATATATAGGCTCTCCAGCTATATTGGATCTATGATAGCCACCCATGGCTCCCATGATTTGAAGAGCAAGCTGTTTTTTTTTCACCTCTGGCTGTAGATTTGGAAAGGTAGGAGTACTGTGGCTTCATCTTTGTCCTTGCAGAAAACTACTGGATATAAAATGGACAGAAGAAGAATCAGTCCCTGCAAGTCTGATGGCTTGAACTTGGCACATTGCTTCTCGAAGTGGCATTTCTGGAGGCACCAGGGCTGGACAAAGGTGCAATGCCAATGACATGGAACTGCACCTGGGCCACTTTCCAACTACCACCATCTGCATAGACAATGGCATCTTGAGCATGGCAATAGCCTCCCCTCTCAAGATACTTTGGCCTCAGGGCGGGGTGTGGAAATGAATTGGCTCAATGCTGCTATTTGCTTGCTATTGGCTTGCTTGGGTTGGACGATTTGGGTTCCTTCTGGAAATTGGCCTGGCTCCCTGAGCATGGTGATCTCAGTGGCCAAAACTTGCTCCATCATATGGTGTTCATATGCCATGGTCCTTTTCAACTTGGCGGCCAGTGCACTGATGGCCTTATGTTTTCTCTCACAGGCAAAGCAATTGGGCAGTTGGCCATATCTTGCCAGAGAATCTGGCAAGTGGAGTGTCCAGTGCCACTTTCGAATCATGCCAACAGATGGAAATGCTTTGTGGAAAGTGGCCAAAGACTCTTCTATGGTGTGGAGAAGAGAAGCTCTGGATGTTGCGCCCTAGCAAACCCCTGCCAAAAGCTTGACTATGGCCTCACTGGTCCATGTCACATAGCTGCCACACAAGGGCTGTCTGGTCTTATGGAGGAGTCCTCCCAAGTCCAGAACTGGGTCATGGCTCTATCACAAGTGGAACAAAAACTTGAACCCAGTTTGGGAGTTTTTTGTGACTTGCAGAAGATATACTTTGCCCAAGCATTGCATGGAGGTACACCTCCATATATGTAATTCTTTATATTAGTTGAAACAGCCAAAGAGCTCTCAAGAGATTAAATATCAGCTTTGGAAACTAATAGCCATGCAGCTCAGGATATGGTACAGCTCTGAAACCATGGCAGGAACACAGCATGAAAGCATGGAAAAACAACCAACCGGTTCCAAGCACTCTTGCTTCAAAGTGGGCAGCACAGCCACTGGGCTCTGGCAAGGCATCCTGGATTTTTTCCTTCTTGCTCAGGAAGACTTCTGCTTGGTCTGGCCACTCTGGAGCCATCACTTCTTGGCCTTCGCCTTGGCCTTGGACATGGCCTTCTTGGGCTGGCCCTTGCCCTTGTTGGTCTGGCCATTGCCCTTCTAGCTGGCTTCTTGGCTGCAGCCTTGGCCTTGGCCTTCTGTCATGGAGCATGGCCCCACCCTGGCGCAGGGAATCCCTCCATGGGTGCCCACACAGCTGGCAAGTGGCACTCTTGGCAACCTTGCGCATGAACACCCAGCTGGTGCATGGGCGCTGTGGATTCTTGCAGTGGAGCCAGATATCCCACAGCAGCAAAGGTTGGACCTGGTCCTCATCTGGCTGGGAGACAGCCATGGTTGCACTGGCAGCTGGCTTCCTCATGGGCATGGCTGCTGGTACTGAGGCACGCAGTTGGGCTTGGCCTTGGCACTGGTGTGGAGAGAGTGGCTGGAGGGAGGAAATGCATTTGAACCACATGGTCTGACTGTAGCCATGTGGCTCCATGAACCATGGAAGGAAACAACATGACAGCCACATGGGCTCTAAAACTTGGCAGGAAAACAGCCACATGGGCTCTCAAAGCATGGGAACAAACAAAAGCAGAGGTGGAAAGTGAACAGCCATTGGGCTCAGGTTTGCAGCACATTTTTTTGTCACCTTCTGGGTTCCTGCAGCTGGTTTGCTTCAGGTGGGTGAGACCAGGTTCCTTGGCTGAGCAGCAGAAAACATATATATATAT
>CAXAMN010001825.1:113736-150321 GCA_963970005.1 Durusdinium trenchii | reverse complement strand
CAAAGTGAAGTCTCATTCTTGCGCAACATAGCATTTATGCGGGCCCAGGGTAGCTACAATTCTGTTGCCAGGTATCCCAATTCAATTTCCCTACCCTGGCTCCCCGCACGCGCGCGCCTTGCTGGCTCCGGGCTGCCCGTGATTTAGGCGCGCGGCGCGCGCGCGCGGACCCAAGGCAGCTACAAGGCAGTTGCCAGGTATACCCAGGGTAGCTACAATTCAGTTGCCAAGTATAGCAGTGCAACCAACCGAAAACAATTGCATTTCTTTTCGCGATGCCTGGGAACAAAATTCTAGCTACCCTGGGTCCGTATAAATGCTATGTTGTTATACCTCTTACACAGCTATATATGTTCAAAGCACGAATGAGACTTCAAAGCTGTGGTTTGCTGTGCATGTGTAAAAGTTATCGAGCGGTTGATGGAAAGGGAACTTGAAGTACTACACCTGGTAACTGCACTATAGCTACCCTGGGTACCTATACCTGGCAAAGTGCCAACTACACCTTACCATTCAGATGATGCAAATGATGTAAATTGCATTTCTTGCATCACCACCCCTCAAAAATCACCTCCAACACAACCTCAAAAAACCTTCCATCCGTGCACCCTCCTCCCCCAGCGTGTGCCGAGTTTACATGTACCTTTTGCGGGCCACCCCCCCCCAGACCCCCTAACTACTCACTTCGTTCGCCAAGCACAACTCAGCTGGCGCCTTCTACGAAGGCTGGCTTTCGTAAAAATGCGAGGCAGATATGTAGTTTGCGCTTGGCGCGCGGAAATCTGCAGGGTGGGCCTTGGCATTGTCACGCAATGTCACAAACGGAAGCTAAAAGTCGTGTGGTGTGGTTTGCGGGGTTTGCGGTGGTTTGTGGCTTGCAATTTGTTGGGTGGGGGTGTAGTTTGCGGTCATTGCAAGGCGGGCCATAGCATCCATCATTGCGGCGCAAACAACAAAGAGGCGTACGCTGTGCCCTTTGCAACTGCAGCAATCTGCAGTTGGCCACTGGGGCAAGGCCGCAAGGAATATACAAGTTGCGTGGCAGGTGTGTACTTCCCCTTCGCTGAGATGGGTTTTAGCGTCCAACATGTTCCTGAAGAATTGTTACATGCATTAGTGGATTTCTACAATGACCTGTTAACCTCTGGCAATGTTCCGACTGAATGGTCGGAGAATGTGTTCATCATGTTGGCCAAAAAGGTTCGAGCGAACTATGCATCAGATTTTCGCCTATTGCTATAGTTCGGTTTTTGTATAGGACATTTGCTTATATAATACTGGGACGTCTTGAGGACACTTTGGAACAACAGCTAACCAAAAACAACATGGGTTTAGAGCAGGGCACCGCATCGAAGAACATCTGGTATCGGCAAACCTGTTCCTCGACAAGGCTGCGGCACATGAAATGCCTGTTTCGTGAGTTTGGGCTTGTCGAAAGCGTTTGATCGAGATTGTTGGCCCTCATTATGGCAAGCCTTGGCGAGTCATGGGCTTTCTGTGGTTATTGCAATCCGTGTGCAACAAGGGTGCGTCCTGAGCCCGAAGTTTTTCTGCTATGCCTTGCAATGGGCGATTTGGGAGACGGTCGCCATGCACTTCTGGACTTACGGTTCGCAAACAAGAACTGTTGGCTTGCAAAATCTTCGCCAGAACTTGCGTCATTACTGGACTCACTTGTGTCTTCCTTCCTTCAACCGGGTACGACCACAGGACTCTGCACCACCAAGACTTGCAGGCGATCAAGGCAAAATACCACAAAATATTTCATACAATTGCTGGACCCCCTGGAGGCATTTCTTGGGACCAACCGTGGCACAAAATCCTACATTGCTGGAATGAAAGGACGCAACGGTTTGCTGATGCATCCAGCATCGTTGGTTGGCCGATAATATGTCTCTGTCACTGTCTCCGTCAACATTGGTTACTGCGTGGCCCGTTTGCCTGATGATCGCTGGGGTCAGTGATTTGCTCAATTGGCGCCGGCTCAGCCGCAGGAAGGCACCACCAATCTTCAAACAAGTTGAGTTGCTGAAAGGGGCACAAGTTGCGATATTTTTGGTCGAAAACGAGCGGAGCAGGCGCAAACTATTCGCAAATTCAAGCCATTCAAGGATGTAGGTATAGATGGGTGGCGAGCTGAAGAGCTCCAACTTCTTCCAAACGAAGCCATCTTTTGACTCAAACCTGGCCAATTGACCTGTCATCCCATCAAATGATTGCTCGCGTTATTTCGCTTGCCACACGTAATCCGCCTACCTCTATTACAGATGGCCGACCCATTACCATACTTGGATACATTAGTAGGAACTGCCTCATGACCAGCGAAGGCGAAGGCTACGGCTGAGTTACGTTTTTGTCGCAGGTTCTCTTCGGCGCCCGTCCCCCACTCAAAGCGGCCTCCATGGGTTTGAGCGCCTAGTCAAGCCCAAGAACTTGCCACTGTCCACGGTCTCCTTGCTTGGAGACTTCGGATCTAGAATGGTTTTGGATTCAGTACCATACAAAAGGAAAGCTCCGTCCAACGCCCGGAGGCGGCTTTGAATGCGGTTATGATCACACCAATCCAATGCTGATCCGGCCAGAACGAGTGAGGCCAGGGCCCCACCATTCTAGCAAAGGCGTTCGTCACAAAGGCATATGTCAGAGACTTCCCCGCGTTTGGATCGCGGGGTTGGGCATGCCCACCACCGCGCTTTGCATGTGAACGTACAAGGCGGCCTCCTGAATCTTGTTCTGACAAGAGACGAAACAAGCTTTGAAAACACCGAAAGCAAAAATGGCCAGGAGGCCACATCCTTCGTGAAAGTATTCGGCCACATCCTTTGGAAAGGAACGTTGTCTGGAAAAGAGAACGCGGAAACTTTACGGTTTGCTCAATGGATAAATCCAGTCCACGAAGGCTCTGAATACATGTCGAAGACGCTACCAAAATGTAACGTAGACTAAGCTCTGTGATGTATGGAGCATAGAGAGGCATCCTACCCCGAAAACCACTGTCCAAGCCAGCGTCTCCTTTGGAATTGGGCAAGTGTGGCAAAACAGGCGTGCACTTCCCCAGCGGGGTCAATATTGCAGGCCATGCCGACGCGCCCGTGCAGGGCGTCTCGATCACCAGAAGCCAAGGTCTATTCGGCTTTGTCACTGACAGCAACACGCAGGGAAGCAGTATCATGGGGACTGTGCGGACCACCCAGTTCAGCGGAAGCGGCAAAAGAAGGTGTATATATACATAGTCCAAGACGCAGGAGGTGTAGGCACAAGCGGCAGCGCAGGAGCACCGACAGCAGAAGAATTGAGAGCTGGAACATGAACGTCGGCCAACGACAAAGCAGGAGCAGGGAGTGCATCAGAAGATGCTACTGGCACACCGGGACATGGAGAACCATCCTCACTGGCAGAATGCACAAGATCAATGTAACCTGGCTCAACGCGCGCCGCCTGTCAGACGCGCACGCCCAATCCAAGGCAGCATCAAAATCGTCACAAAACCGACGGGCCGCTTCTCGAGCAATTGGTGCCGATAACGCGCAGCTATTTGCAGCATCTTAGACCTATATTGGGTGCAAAGCGGAGTGAGCTAGTAATGCTTTGAAAGAAATAACTTCAGGAGTCTTCAGGAGCACGACTGACACTTAAGAGAAACAGCTGCCGTAGCAGGCAAAGGACATGAGGATAAGTAGGGTGCTGGGCAAGAAAATGGAGCGTGGTGGAGCTTAAAAAAACGTTGTTTTCGTGGTGCTCGGGGGAGTTTGGAGGAAAGGTCCGCGCTTGGATGTTTCTGTGTGCGGTTGCTTGTGTATGGGCGGTCTTGATATTTGCTTCTCTATAAAGATTTTGGTGGTCTTTGTTGGGGTTGGCTTGCAACTGCCTACTGAGTTATGACCAAGCCGTTCCAAACACACACCACTCGCGCGCGAAAAACATAACTCCCTTGCCCGCTCTGGCGCCTGCTCTAAATGTTGCTGTCGGGTGGCTCACAAAAGGTCTGCTATGTTGAACAAAGCACTGCCTTGCCCGCTCTGGCGCCTGCCTCCTCTACATGTTGCCCTCCGTTCCTGTGGCTCACAAAAGGCGTGCTACCTGGGCATGGCTCCTTCCTCCTCTAAATTTTGTTCTCGGGCGGCTCACCTTGGAATGGCTTTCTTTCTTTCTTTGTTCTTTCTTGCTTGTTGTTTTCTTTCTCTTCTTTCTTGCTTCCTTTTATCCCTGCTTGTTGCTGTCTGGGTCCCTCTTAATTTTTGAATTGATCCCCGGCCTATTTGTTTTTTCTTGATCCCTATGTTTTTTTGATTCCTCTCCCGGCCTTGGGCCCATTGCCTAAGGATGCAGGTAGAATATGATACACGACCGGGTTAGATTTAACAAAGCAGGATGGACGAGGCTTCCGCCCGTGCTGAAGAAATACAACAGCACCAAGCACTCATCCACCAAACTCACGCCCAGCAAAGTGCACGACGACAAGAACTATATGGACGTGAGAGTAAATTTGACAAAAAAAGAAAAGAACACCAGAAAATATGAGGAGGAGATTAAGGAGAACGATACGGTCAAAACCTTCACGAAGGGAAGAGGCAACTGCACCGACAGGAAAGAATACGTAAGTCGATGGAGCCAAGAGAACTACAAGCAAAAGAAATTTACAAACATATCAAAAAGCTGAGTTCTTAAGCAAGCCTGGGGGTTGCACGCCCTCATTTTATAGAGGCCCCACTGTGGTCCCTGGTCGAAGAGGTCGAAGGCTCTGTTGGTGAACGTGGCAACCTCAAACATCTGGCCAGAAGGCTCAATTCTGAAGCCTCATATGGTTTTGAACATTGGTAGTACTATATTATCTATATATGTTATCTTGTTTTCTACAATATGTTCATGCATCTTCTCAGAGATGTCAGTCCAAAGGTTCTTTTTTGTTTGCATTCAACTTCTGAAGAGTTGTTGACTCATGTTCTCATTTCTTCAAGTTCAATGGCTACAAAAGCACAGGATGGAACAAACTAATGAAATCCAACGAGTGTTTTGTGAGACCTCATGGAAATAATATGAAAGTATCTCAAAACATATTGAACAAGATTTGCAAAGTATCATGACATACCAAAATGTTCAAAAACATCAACAAAAACACTCAGCTGTCTATAAAATCACTACTCATGACCCCCTTTTCAAGATAGCGTGTCTTGATGCCAACGCATGCCCACACCTGTCTGTTTACAAAATCAGGGACCCAACCCCCAAACCACATATATATTATATAAATCAACATATACCGGGTCATCCGGCCATCCCGGATCCCCCTGATTCTATAGAGGGCAATGTATCATATATATACAGAGGTGTGCCTCAGCGATAGGGAAATGTGTTTGGCGAAAATGCGGAAGAACAGATCCGCCTCTTCCGGACCTGGATTCCTCTAAAGGTTCACCTTTCCTCTCCGACCGGTACTGCAGCGACCAAGTCCGATCGAGGGCTCCGGGGGCCTGGCCTGTCATCATGTCATCATGGCATGACCCAGACCTACCAAGTGTAAAAACATTACCTCCACTGCCAGCCAGCAGCAGCTCACTTCAAGATCCACCCTGTGCGATTCGGGCGTTGCTCGTCCCCCGTGGGGCAGCAGAGTTGAGCGAATTGCTCGTGCTCGCTGGGACCCCGCGCAAGGGGCGTTGATGTTGCATGCTTCCGCGATGGGGATGGCCTACGGCATCCTACGGCATCCTGGCGAGGGTGCAGTGCCGAGTCCAGTGTGTAGCCGCAGGTGATCGCTGCGAATCACTCCTTCGCAAGTGGTTCTTCCAGTGATTCGTGGATGTGCAGCCGAGGATGGCGCCCTGACACAAGATGGCACAAGTGCAAACCCAAAGGCCACACAGTAGCTCCGACATCAGCGGCCGCAGAGCCCTCGCGCACACGAGGGTGCGTCTGTGGATGCACAACCTCCAAGGCGTGTAAGTGTGTCAAGATCAGTTTAATTATATAGTCAAATTAGTCAATGCGTCCTTGCTACTAGTAGCAATTGATGCACTTGTTACTAGTAAACTATATAGTCAAAGCATGTCAAAGCTATATTGTCCTTCGCATCTGTTCAAATTCGCCTCGTTCCACGTTTCAAAGCTCGAACACCAAAGAAGTTGGCCTTTTGGAAATCGTTGTATCGCAAAGGAAGGCGCTTGCCTTTCAATCCTCGCGGCTACGAGGTGTAAATCGGCATACATGACTGCCTCTAATTACTGTGGTCCAGTCCGAACAAATACTGGTGCGCTCTAGCTTCGTTGTTCTTTTTCCGCGGTGTGACGCAAAGACGGCGGGCTGAACGAGCGTCAGGGTAGGCGATGGGATGCCGGCATGCAATTCAGAAACCATGCCTTTGGACATCGTGGTGTACCAATGTACCACTGATGCAAAGGTGCGCGGCCGCGGAGACGGCGGGTCCCCCTCGGGCGCGAGCTGGATTCGGACCCACGCACAGTACCAGAGTGGAGAAGTGAATAGGACCGTGCAAGCGAACCGTGCAGTGCGTCTGCACAGGTCACAGCACACGATGAAGGTCAAGGTATGGAACTGCTCGGGTCAGGTGACAGTTGGAGTGCGCCTGGTGCTCAGGTCCGGGGGAAGATCAAACAGACCCATGTCCAGTAGGCAGGTCGGACAGGGAACATGTGCCAACCAGTCACATCGCGACAGTTACCAGTCGGGTGGCCCACGTCCAAGGAAAGGTAATCATGGGTGTCAGAACCGCAGGAACACAACCAATCGCAATTCAGATGACTCCAGAACAGTTGACGAACTCCCCTGACATGTACACCAGAACCGGAGATTGGCCACCTACAGGCGCCTTTTTCATGCAGAGACCTTTCTCCAATGCATTATCGAGCGGCAAGTGGTCGGAGGGCCGAGTGAGATTCTGATCGCCGTGTTTCTGAGAGTCCCCCAGTACTTCGTGGATCCTATTGCAGTACTACGATCTGGACATCTGGTTGTCTCTCATTCTGGGCCGAATTCCCACGTCGGGCTCGCGCTTCCCCGGCACCGGTGAGATGGGAGGGGCGACCGCTGGACCTCTGGCCCATCACTTGCTTGACCGAGAGCTTGCCGAATGGCTAAGGGTAGTTGCAGGTATAATAATCATATCATATTCATATTTAAATCCCACGAGCATACTCTGGAAGATTTTGTAACATTCATTGTGAGTCTCTTCACTGGACGCAAAACTGGATGTCGACCGACGATGTAAACCTCGGTAAGAAACGCTTTCGTGGTTTCGGGCGAAGGATTTGCATCGTGTTTGTGTCACATCCGTCTCCCCCGATTTGGGGCCAGCTTTGAGCTGTATAGACTGACTTGCATCATCTTGCATCTGGGGAAGCTATGTCTAGCCAAGAACGCAAAACTCCTATCCATTCGCGCTTGTGAATAGAGAATCGACCCCCCCCAAGTATAGATGAAAACTGTAAAACAGTCCAAGATCCCAGGACCCGCTCCGAGCATTGCTGGTTCAGGAGCCCAGTAGTGAGCCCATATGAGCTTCATGCACTGCATGTACCACTTCCCGTGGGTGCTGGTCACCTTCATCACCAGGTTCAGTGATGGCATCAGACCTGGGGCCTCGAAATCGAAGTCCCTCTTGGCCCGGCCCATTTATGGGCCGCACCAGCTATGTGCATGGTCAGCGGTCGCCCGTGAAACGGGTGTGTTTCACACCGAGAATCTTCGACGCGAAACCGGTCGTGGCGCTTCCGAGAGTCAATGGAAGTTTCTTGTTTCTATAGAGCGATGCACTTACTACTAGTTTTTTGTTTCTACTAGCTTCTTGTTACTACTAGTAAGGCACTTGTTACTAGAAGCGATGCACTTGTTCCTAAGGTCTTTTTGTGACACTGGAGGATGCTGACCCAGCTCCCCCTGGTTCGTGGTGTCGCAGCAACGATTGGGACTTCTTCCGGGCTGTGAAGTGCCAAGGCAAATGGAGATTCTAAAAAAAGGCTTCCACAAAATGCATGTACCTCAGTTTATTACACCTTCAGCGCCAATCACCATGTCTCATAACATCTCATAACGCTCTTCCATGTCCAACGACCTCACGACCTCCTCGCGTGCGCACTGCCATCATGTCAGACCCTCAGGCCGCCACACCGGTGGTCTTCACCTTGCGGAAGGGATGCCACACCCGTGGTCTACAAACAAGCAGCGCTAGCTGGATGATGTCCACCCCATGGCCACACACACAGTGGGTGGGCCAAGAGTTGGCAAGTGCATGTGAGCGATCTTAGTGATCCGGATCTGATGGAAGTTTCCTCGATTTGAAGACCCCAGGGCTAGTTAGGCAATTCTCAGGCTCTTGACTGATTAGCAATTTTGATCAAAGGCTCCTTCGGCTTCGACACACCAGCCAACATGTGGAGCTTTTGTTGCACCTACTCTTGTGTTTAGAGGCTGACAAGATCACACTCTTTTTGTACCCATGTGAGGTTGGGTCAATACTCACCCGTTTCATCCGATGATATAGTCTAGAAGCAAGGAAACAATGGTCATCGCCGCTGGTTGACTAGTTCAACTTAGACATGACCTGCACAATCCGCTGGATCAAGTGAAGGGACACCACCAAATTGCTGCTACGACTTTCAGAATCCCAACTTGTAAGGCAGGACCTTGTGTGTTAACAAACCTGTATTATACAAGAAGTGAATGACTGAGTCTCGGGAATGTACTTACTGCAGACTTAATTGTTGGGAAATGCTCTTAAGTCCGCTCAACGAACGATTGTGATAGATCATGTATTGATTGTTTCATGTTAGCATGGTTTTACTGCGCAGCAAAGCTGAAGTAACCAACTGCGGGTGGGAAAAGGAAATGAAGAAAAGGAACGCAAAAGAGGGAAGCACATAGGACAAAGGAAGCAAATAGGATTAGACTCGTTTGGAAAGGCTTCTCAATCTGATGTGTTTGCTTTTCTCAGACTTGCCGTGCCATAGTGTTTCAGACTTGGAGGGGCTCCTCCCTACACCCCATCGTTCCAACACGGCACCCTGTTAAGACCATTTCAAAGGTGTTGAAACGGCTCATACTGTATGTGCTTCGTGACATGGCGGGTTGTTGCTTCGTTTGTACTCATGTACGTGTGTTTTCTTTTTGTCCGTTCCCTCCTGTCGTTTCCACTTCATTTTGCCTCTATTTTGTTAATTGCCTAGCAAACCTTCAACTAGAAACCCAAGCTTGAAAAGAACTGTTCACTGGGCCACGTCCAGTTTTAATGTGCCACTCAAACATGGAGGCGAATCCTACTTTCATAGGTTGGAACTTCCACAAAAGCACTAGAATAATCTAGAATATGTATATATATATATGTTCCAACGGGGTTACCCGACCCAAGCATCCGGTGGCGACACAGTCAAGAGACACTGGATGTAGTGTAGACTCTGACAGACAGATTTCTTGCAAAAGAGGTGTGGTTAAGAAACATCTTAGACTCTGACTGTACACAAAACATCGCAAAGCACCGCATTTCTTATCACACTGATGAGCCGTAAATGAATTCCGTGGCCCGCAAAGGATCTAAATCAAACCCACACCTATTCCTAACCTACCCAATTCTACCCTACTCACCTTCCATCCATGTTTGCCCCAAAGAAAAATTGGTCATATTCATATTCAAGAATCAGCTGTCCATGTCCCACATGGCTTGAAAGCAGCTTCTCCAGTTGGGGTCCTTGGTTGACCTACCTGGAAGGTCGTTCGCTACATGGTCGACCAGGGCTCCAGGTTTTGACCCATCTCCAAGTCTTTCCAGAATAGTGCCTGCGCGACGTGGAACCCTGCACTGCCCGCGCTGGGGAAGCTGCGCCGCATGGCCTCACCGGAACTGCGCTGCACGTTCTCAGCCATGTTGGGCGCACGGCGCCGATCTGAGGGATTGTTTGGAGAGACCCATAGAACAAGATGAGAGGTCCCGCTATGGCTCAGGTAGTGGATATGAGCCATAACTTGTCTCCATGATCTCATGTTTGAAAACAAATCCCCCACATGTGATTTCACCATCCAATCGTGCCTTAAGGTGCTTTCCGACCAATCCATGTCACCCACCGAGATCGCCTGGATCTTCTGCGAGCTCACCGAGGGCGTCGCCAGCGGCGGCCGCACCGGGGGCCACGAGTCGCTGGGCTGGGCACCGAACTGAGCGGGGCACCGGTCGTGGCGCAGATCGGGGGCCCACGTCCAGTGGGTGGGTAAACAGGGTGGAACATGGTGGAACAGTCTCTATACTGTATATATATATATATACCCATATGGCGAGACGGATGGTGCAAATGGCCAGACGGGTGGTGCGGCGCCCGCCCTTCGGAGCTGGCCAGTTCTCGATGCAGGTGCCAGCGATCAGGAGTGACAATGGCACTTCGCAGAATCAAGGGTCTTGCTGCTCGTCCAAAGTTTTGTATTGCAGGAATTGAAACCAGACTTTTGACGATTCTCATGACCAAAAAACATCTAAATACGACCATCCCATGCGCCAAAAAATTTATGGACGGTTCCTGCAAAGTGAACTTGGAAGTGGAATTTACTCCTTGGGGTGTAAATTGTTGTGTCTATTTAGATTTAATTATCAGTCATCAGCGATCTACTTTGATCTCGACCTGAAACCAAGATCCAGTGCCATGTGGTTTGGATCTCTGCAGAATCAACAAAACCTAAGAAGAAATGAATCTTCAAAGTCCATGCCATAGTTGTTTTTTGGCGGGCACATCATGTTCTTTCTCCTTCCCGATCTGCGAAATGACCGGTGGGCTCACCCGTCTGATCCGTTGAGCCCGGGTCACAATAGTTAAGTCTGTAGGAAAATTTGCCAATTGTCCGATTCGATCCACAAACGGCTGGTTGGTGGTTTGAAGCTCTTGTGCAGTTATCAACCGTCAGGGAGAACCCAAAACACTTGTGAAACGTGCCCCGCATTAGTTGGACAAACATGCCAAAACAAATTTCTTATTAAGGCGCCCTAAGGCAGGATTCGTTCACCATGAGTTAACCCTCGAACATCCTATGCGGCTTGAACGTAATCACTGAACAGGTTTTAAATTGCGGCCTTCCGAGACGTCCCTCATGGTGAGGCAGACCCAGCTAGTTTTGGGGGAAGTTCCCTTGCCACTGGCCAATCAAACAAACCTATAGCGAGCACAGTCACGATGTTCTGCACATTACTAATAACTTCTTAGCTTGAGACTTATCCATACTGGTGTGCCAGCTGGGGGGTGGCTGGAGAAGGTTGAATCAGAAAGCCCCCTACAAGCAACGGCTTGTGCCCCAACTCGCTCAGCAATTTCTGTAGCAAGCTGGAAGATCCTTGAGCGGAGTGCACCAACCTTCTCAAACCTATGGCTCACTCAATTTGCGACTTGCCAAAAGCTTGCACAAGACCGTGCACAACGGGACAGGGCCCATGGCTGACGGTGGTTGCGCCGGGTGCGTCCATCAACCGCGAAGTCCTTCTTCGGTGCTGATAGAGTAGGTTCATTTTGTATGGGTCGCTCTTGATTCAACGGGATTAAGGTCCGACCAGCGATTATCCTTTAGGCCTGCTTCAATTGCTTGGCATCATGCACAATGCTTCGCAAACACAATCTGCGGCAAGAACCTATAGCAAGATGGCCATGAAAAACAGTTCAAACAAAATAGAAACATGATGAAAAATGAATCCCCTCTTTAAGTACAAAAGCGATGTCTGTAAATCGAGCGTCCTTCAGCTGTGTGATAAAAGGCCTGCACAGATTCAGATGCTTGAGACTGACATGCAGCCCCAGGTGGGTGTGTGTGTGCCTGAGAGGGTACCATGAACAAAAGCTTGACTCACATGGCCCCAAGTGCCCCAAGTTCCCACTCGCCAGGCACCCGGCCACAGCACCCGGCCTCAAGCAGTGGAGAGAATCTTCAGACAAAAAAGGCTTTCACTGGGTCACTTCCGGTGATGACCTCTAAGTTGGCCGCCCACCCCCTACGTTTTGGCTTGAAATCTGAACCACCCTGCCAGGGGGTGACAGGTGAATTTTGGAGGCATCCGCCATCCGCAGCTGTGCTACTTGACCCTTGGCGATGTTTGATGCACTTTGGCTTGTGTCCTATCCCAGAAATACTGCAATATACAGCGCCTTTACAGCTGGTTGCCTTCAATGGTTTCACGTCAAGATACCTCTGAAGAATTAGGAGGCTATTCCAACATACTTCTAGTCTAGTCAAGTCGTTGTCTAAAATTACAAATATTGCAAGATGTTATATAGTCAAATACCGAAAAAACTTCAGTTGAACCTTTCAAGGATATGAAACGATACCTCGATTGGGCAAAAAGAACGCAAACTTCAATAGACAAAAACATAGTGTAAGTAAAGGAATTAAGTGATGGGATTGCATTAAAGGCATGAAGGGAACAAACAGGAACAAAACAAGAACAAAGGATATTGAAAAGCAAAAGGTAAGGAATCAAGTAACTTGCATTTTCGAAAATGGAAAAGACAAATAACAAAGGAAGGGCCTTTCCAAATCTGTGGGAACGTACTGTCCTTGTAAAATTAGCTTAATAAAAATAACCCAAAGAAAGGAGCTGGCAGGTTTAGGCCCTGCGGCGGAGGTGTGGGAGGACCAGGGGAGCAGGTGGGGTAAGAAAATAAGAACATAGTCCAATGGTCTACTACATCAGAATGGGGTGCAGAACAATTACCAACACAAGTCTGTCGACTATTCTTGCATTGAAGTGGTCTCTGAGGCTACCTCTTTGGCTATGTTTTTCATCGTTTGTCCTTTTTCTTCTTGGCCTACATGCTGAACATGTGGTATTCGTAGTGCGCCGAACTCGAGACATGTTCACGCCTTTGCTTTAAACTTTAAACCATGGTTGAATGCCACGCGGATTTGCGCGATTGTGGCATCCGGGGACGAGACACATGCGTGTGCAACGCGGCGTGCCAATGGTGAGCGGGATGATTTGTGGTCGCAAAAGAATAACCCACAAGAGCATCCTGTGTCCCACATGAGTGTGCCACAAAGGTCCCCTACAAGAGTGTCGCAAGAGTGTCTTATATACAAGAATGTCTCTCAAAAGTGTGTCCCACAGACTGTCTTAGAAGAGTGTTCTCCAAAGATGTCCCAAAGCGTGTCCAAGGAGAGTCTCCCCACAAGAGTGTCCCACCAAAGTGTGCCACAAAACTGCCCACAAGCGTGTCCCAAAAGGGTGTCCCACAACACTGTCCTATAAGACATTATCGAAGAGTGTCACCCAGATTGTCCATCTTTGGAGTGCCACGCGAGCGCATTCACAAGCAAGCTGTTCATCCTTCCCTATGATGCAGGTAGTGGCCAAATCTTGGGGACCAATGAAACCTATGCAAGCACAAACAATATCAATTTGGTATCAAACAACAATATCAGCAACGATGCTATTGGAGATGTGTTGAAGTGACCCGTATACATAAAGACCCGCATAGTCTAATCAATCGACGACATGGAGACTTCGAACAGCTCTAAAACTTCCAGAAGGCCTGCAGCATGCAGCGCCCCACCTGCACCCTTTGAAAGTCCAACACCTGCGCCTCTGAGACCTTGCCTCCCCCCCCCCCCCCCCTCAGCTGCGCTCCCCGGCGGCCGTGGGAAGGGCGCCGGAAACTCCGAGGAGGCGGACGTCTCTGGCCCCAGGCGCGCCACAGGCGGGGCCTGGCAGGTCGCGTCGGTGTCGTCAATCTTGCATCTTGCCACTTTTAGATTCACTTAACAAAGAAGCTACTAGGAACAAGTGCCTTACTAGTAGTAACAAGTGCCTTACTAGTAGTAACAAAGAAGCTACTATTATAGTCATTGCCATTGCATCATTTTGCACCGCCTCCCAAATCCCCATCCGACCCGGAAGTCCCATCTCTCCACCCGTTCTGGGACACCCGGTCCGTGGTGCGCATGATCACCGTGAAATCCCGCTTCCTCGGCGCCATCGGTCGGCGCAGGACGCCGCTCTTGGAGGTGGCTATGTCCCATTGCAATTATATTGTGATTCTGCCGGCATGCCCAAACAAGCCCAAGGAAAATCCCCAACATCTAGACACATGTTGCGCGTTCTTTTAAAAATACTTATGTCGCACACCGCCGACCTTTCCTGCTGAGCATCATCAAGAATTCAACTGGGGAAAAAGCAAAGAAGAACCAGCGAAGGTGCAAAAACTGCTATAGATCCCACTTACACTGAACAAACTCCATCACACTGAAGATACTAATCAAATCCAATCAAGCCGTCTAGACCTCTTCTGCTCGAGCTGAGCCACCAGGTACTGCATTTGTTCAACACCTCGCTCCCCCCCTTCCTCCCAGGAACCTCCTCCAGAACTGGGAACCTCCTCCACATCCTGCCTGCTCTGGAACCTCCTCCAGAATCCCTGCGCAGGCCTGCTCCGGAACCTGCTCCGAAACCTACCTCCTCCAAAGCCTGCTCAAAACCTCCTTCAGACCACCTCCGGAACCTTTTCTAGAACCGGCTCCAAATCCTCACTTGCTCCGGAAATTGTTGTGGAATGCTCCGATCTGCTCGGAAGTCCACTGTGGCTGAAGACCCCTAAAGCTTCGCTGTAATGTTCAGTTTTCTCTCCCCACCATTAGTGAACCAAGCCAGGCCATCTGAGCCTTGCTCTTCTCTGATTTCAAGATCTGAGCTTTCCACTCCTCTGGGTCATCCACAAAGTTCGAGGCCCGTTTCAGAGAATCCAACCTGCATGGGTTAAACTCGCTCCGGATTGACAGGGTTCACCGCATCCGATTGGGGTGGAAGAAAGAACTAAGCTATTGTTGACATCGAGCAAAGGGAACAAACATATCTATGGCATTTAGAGTGTCACTTGATGGGTTCCAAGCACTTCAGGTTCTTACGTGCCACAGATGCTGCGGGTTCACAGCTTCTGAATCGACTTGACAAATGGTCACATCAACATGCTGCGGCCACTCGGCCACTCCAAATGTGCAAGTCTTGTGCCTATGTGGCAGTGACTTCTTCGGCAAACACCAACGAACCATATCGAACCTGGACATTCGATTCGCCAACAACTCCATGATTGCTTAGATATTCAACAGGGTGCGGATTCGCTTGGAGCTTCCATGTCGGAGTTGGTGGCTGGTCCACCGTCGGCGCCTGTCCCTGCGCCAGCGGTCGTCCTGCAAGTGCTCCGCCTGCCTCGTTGTCGGGTATACCGTTCTCGAAAACGGAGAATCTTGGACGAACCGGACCCTTGGGGCGAAACTTGTGCGAAATGTTGTCATTCAATGTTTCTTATGGAATCTTATGGATTTGGTTGCTTGGTCTTCTTCAGTCGCTCGCTCCACCCACTGCATGCCTTTTTGGTCCTCTCCTCGCATCATGGCGAACTCGTGCGTCTCGCCGCCCACCCGAAACGGGCGCCGTCGTCTGACGCGTCCATCTGAGCCGGTCCGGGTGCGACTACACCTGAGCCGCCGTGCTCCAGGTACCTTCGGCTTCGAACCGCCGGACCTGGACATCCAAGGGACTGAAAGAGAAAAAAGGTACACCAAAGGAATGAAGATGAAGCTGCTCAAGCAGCTGAATATACCCTTATATAGTTTTCTCATGTTTTCCCTTAACTGTTGCTCAAGCAATCGAAGTAGCAACAATCGTGCTTCCGAAGAGATGACAGTCCTCTAGCCCCTACAATGTGCAGGTCTGCTCCTGAGTCAGGTCCTATATACACAACCGGACAAAAAACTCGCGGCGAAAGAGTGAATCGACTCGAAACATCTTGGACTCTTGAAATATCGTGAAACAAAAGCGAGTAACAATGGTTTTTTTATATTTTTTTATGTTTTTTTGGTGCTCTATCTATACGCAAGAAACGCATCCAGTGACAGGTGGTCTAAACATCCTTCACGTTTCCTGACCTTTGGCAGCCAGATCTTCCAAACGACAAAAAGAATGGTAGATGATGCAGAATTTGATGGCTAGCCCACTGGGATGCTCTATCATGCTGTATTCTTTCATGGTTTTCCTCCGCCCGCCATCCAAACCAAACCGCCGGTTTCTCATGGTTTCTCTGCCCCAGCCCGGGAGAATCGTCGCTTCGGGAGCACTGATAGGAGAGGTCCGTCTGCACTTGGCCGTCACTTAGGGCAAGCTGGACCTCGGGCTGGTGGATTCTTGAGACCCGAAGCCCTGAAGGGGCGCTGGTGCACACCCCGGAGCGCACCCTTCCCCCCCAAAGCCGATCTCCAAAGACACTCAAGACACTGGCTGTCTCAAACCGCTTGCTGCTTCGGGTTTTGCACTTTGACCGATGTTTTGTGTCCACGAACGCCACAAAATGGCCCAATGGACCCCGGAAGACCGGTCGTCGTTGCGGTCGAGAGACCGGTCGATCGGATTTCTACAGCACACCTCCCTACACCGGGGTGGGCGGAGCTTGGCACTCCCCACCACCGGAACCTCGGTGGCGCGGGGACCAGCGCTGGCCCCGAAGAATCGCCCCTGGCCCCCCATCGGGGCCCCCTCGTTCCGACTTGGCTGCGGACTTGAGTGCTCGCGTCCATCGTTTGCCTGGTGCAAAGAAACAAATACAAAACAGAGAGAGAGAGAGAGAGTTAGAGTGAGAGTTAGAGATTGGGCCAGGCGAAAATGCGGAGCTGCGACGGGGAGACGGCAGCTGGGGCAAGAAGTGCTGATGCCGCTTGGGGGGAAGTAGACTCAGTAGACCGCATTCCTACCTGGCATGGAGTGAAAGTGTGCCTTCCACAGCAAGTAGCAGGCACAAAGGAATAGCAGCAGCTACAAAAATGCGTGCAGTTTGTCTCTGTTGTTGTGGTTGTTTTCCTGTGGCTGTTTGTGGTGGTATTGTTGCTTCTTCTCCTGCTGTTGATGTGTGGTTGCCTGACCGGCTATTTGCCTGCATACCTGCTCCCACTATGATAGAACATCTTTGCCCTAGTAGCGATCGCCTCCAACCTAGTAGCGATGGCCGATGGCCTCCAACCTAAGAGCAATGGCCTCCAGCCTAAGAGCGATGGCCTCCAACCTACTAGCGCTGGCGTCCAACCCAAGAAGCATCTTTGCCAAAAAGAACAAGTCACAAGTCTATTCGAGTCAACAAAAAGCACGCGATAGTCGAATCCACCATATGTCGGTCGCTGCGTCGTCGCCCCCTGGTCGCACCGGTGCATGGCGGCCACCAGACGTTGGATCTCCATCTTCGCTTGGGTCTGGGCGATCAAGGAGCGAGGAAATGAAAAGAGCTCCATGTAAACCGCTGGTGGCTTGACTCAGGGAGAAAACAAATCAAGATGGCGGGTTGAGTCATGCGGGTTGAGTGGTTCGGCTCTACAATCCAGTCTGGTAGATAGATGCTTTATGATGCTTTTGAGCCACACACAAAGAGTTAGCAAACTCACCAGCCACCAGCTGAGCATGAATAGGATCCCCAAAGCTTGTCTTGTTGTTATGAGGATGCATTAATTTTGAAAGTCACATGAGTTCACTCAAGTAGGTGCCTGCCTATCAGAGCCCAAAGCCCGAAAGGCCAAACAGCATCGTTCCTTATTGCTGTTCCTTATTGGGTACCACCATTCTGTTCCTGATTGCTTTGAGATGATTTGAACCTACTGGAAGTCGGCCCACAGCGATGTGAGTTTTTCTTGGGGCACCACCGTTCTCAGGCCTAGTCAACCATCCACAAGGCCTGCCCGACTGACTGGTGCTCAGTAACGAATGGGGGAATGGATCCTAAGGTATCTATACCAGGGACCTAAGGGGTGGTTAATGGAAACCCCGAACCATCGTCCAAGGGGCTACAAGTATCATTAGACACCCTTAGGGCCTTAGGGCCCTGGTAGTGGGTTCAGCCACCCTCATTCCCTGCTTTCGCCGCAGCAGACAGGAGAGAAACAAACACGTGTCGCTCCGACCATGTCCTCCCCATAAATCGGCCGGTCAGCCGCTCAGTGAGGTGAGAAACCCTCCAAACCACTCAACCCATACTGCTCTTGTACAGTCACAAGGTTGCTCCTGCACCTAAAAGACCAATTCTCTGTGGACCTGCTCCACATCTCTCAGCACAAGTCCTGCTCCTGGACGCCGAGAATATGCGAATCCTGCGAATTCGGCGAAGCATCGAAATCCAGGGAGCCGTGCCAGTTGTCTTTCGAGGCTGGCCCTCACTTCTTCGAAGACCTGCCGGTGTCGTTGCCGAAACGGGCGCGGGCGCCGTTGCTCCCGGTGTCTACCGATACACATCGAAGGCCAACATAAAGCAACCGCGGGGCTCCAAAGCCTCATCAACCATGCTTTTCACAAACTACACACTGCACAACTACTGATGCCTCCAAATGCGGGGGGGTGTAGTATGTACATCTACCACGACACCCACCTCCAAAAATATGCTTTCACATCGCGAGACCCACGACCCTTGAAGAAAACTTGCCTCTGTACTGTGCCGAATGCGTTCGTACTGCATTTGGTAGTCCTCGCAGGGCGAGCGCAATGTTCGGCACCGCGTACGGTCTCAGCGGCCAGGGGAAGTCGTTGAGGCCAGGAGACAAACCTCTGTCACTACCTCTGTCATTTCTAGATAGTTATATATATAATGTACAATATACAGGAAGCAATGGAAAATTAATGAGTCATAATAGGTATGTCACAAAAAAATGCGCTGGTTAACTGTCTATAGAATGTAAATAGTAGTCTAAAGATCTCTAAAGAACAATTTGTTGTCCAGGCCCTTCGGCTAAGCAAGCATTCAAGCGCATGAAAGTGCTAGAGTTCCCTTGGCAGGGTAGCTGCTGTCCCAACTACAGTATAGATACAGTATAGAATGAACTTGTCCTTGCCGAATGAATGTGTTCCTGAGATAGATCAATTCGCTTACTCTCAGGCACTCTCAAGGAGCTTTGTTCTGTTCCATAGTGATACTTTTCTCAGATCAGTTGCTTCCAGTTGGCGCCACTGCACATGCAGTAATTGTTCTTCAGATAGCAAGTGCAAACGAACGTCAATATGCCCCATCCCACCCCACCCCAACCCCCCACCTTTCACGTAGCATCAACTTCAAAAATCGCAGTAGTCACACGTTCGGTTTTACACCCGTAGGCATAAACATGTTTGAAGAACGGGAGCGCCCCCTGGCCCATTCGGATTGGTCTAAGAAGTTGCTTTTGGTAGACTATCCCATAGGTACCGTTACCCTCAGTAGACTTAGCCTCTCTTGTTTACACCATTTTACACCCCGTGTGGTTCGGTCTTCGAACCTGGAAACGGCGCTTGAAAAAATGAACGACCTTCTTGGGAGGTCATTGGATCGTCCTCTCGGCCCATGCTGCAATGCTCCACGTCAGGAAGCACCTGACATGCAGGTTGGAGGTTGTGTGAAAGTTGGCACAAGAACCACAAGGATGGAAAGGAAGTTGAAGCGATGATGCCGCGGATGAGCATGAGGATGAGCCGGAGGAAAAGGAGGAGCGGCAGGAGAAGAGGATTATATACAAAGGTGAGAGCCAACTCGTGGTGATGTTGGGAAGTTTGGGTTGAGGACTCCCTTCTGAGGCTGGCTTCCCCAGCTAGGGGGTTGAATGGGACAACCTGTCCCCCGTGCCTGCGCCTAGTGACCTCTAGTGACCCAGTGGAGATGGTGCAGGGACACCTGAGCGGTTCCAAATTGATGACGTCCACAGTGGACGCGGATGTCCCCTTCCACTCATGGACATATCTTCGGTTCAAACACCCAACCTGTAGAATCTTGATTAATTCTCCCACCTTCAGATTGCAAAACCATGTCAAACCTCTTGAAACATGGGTGGTGACATGCCAAGAGTCAAGAGTCTAGCTCTCTGCCGCTGGCTGAGCATTCCCAAATTGATCCAATGATTGGGCTTCAAAGAGTCTTGAGTCTGACACATCGGAATTCAAGAAAACGCTATCACAACCCAAACGGTGCGCACGCGAGTGCCGCTCTCGCGTGCGGCTTGCCGGAACAACACCAGCACAGGGCCACTCGGCTCAGTTTATCTTTCCATTCATCACGCCTTGGTCTTTTGGAGGTCCGGAGGTGAGATGCTGGGGACGGGAACACGCTGCTCCACCAAACCATCTGGGCGATGAACGAAGCATCCTCCCAGATGGTCCAGGGTTCGAGAACTTTGAGAGAACCATTCCCAAAAAGAATATAGGAACGGCTCGGTTTGGGAATTCGGATGGAACACGATCATCTCCAAACGGATGGAACACCCGACGGAATTCTGCCGGTGATCCGTCGTCCAAATTCTTTGCAGTCCGGCAATGGATGGCAGAATCCATGTCAACGGAGTCAACGCAAGAAAGCTGCTGATCAGTTGTACATGAACAAATGGGTAGAAATTAAAGACAATCTATAAGACAATATTATATATATATATCTAATTATATCTAAATATATCTCTAGTTGTAATGCAAGGGTACGTGCTCATGTGAAAGGAGCTCGCGATCAACAGCATCGAAACCCCAGTACATTGGGTTCGCTGCCTTTTAACCCTTCTAGAGACATCCAAAGACTCTTCTGAATAAACCCAATGATAGCCTCCCAATTGGCCAACGACACCAACCTTTCAATCATGACTTACACCCTCTCGACTGCAACAGGAACATCACCTTTTCTGCCATGGTTCCATCCTCCCCGCGTTCCGAGCAAGGCCTCCGGGCTCTCTCATCGCTTTGCTGATATCGTCGTGCAAGTCTTCGATCTGCGTGTCCCGCTGACGCACCCTACGGGCCACGGCGGCCACGGAGCAGTGAGCAGTGGAACTGTCAAGCGGCGGAGCTGAGGGATGCAGCTCTTGGAGGTGTTTTGCCCTGGCCCATCTTTCCCCTTTCCGGCCCCAAGTGTACATCTTCACAAAAAGATCAGACCATAATTAAGGCCGACACCAAATGACCACACAAACAACATCTCTCGCCCATGTCTTCGTTGATTCCAGGGCTCCCCAACTGCGTCTCGGCGCGCTCCGCTCGCTTGAAGTTGGACGTGGCCTCTTCCTGGGCGCTGGACCACGCACGAAGAAGAGCGACGGAAAGAGGAATGGAAGCCATGAGGGAAGTGGCTCGGAGAAGAATTCATGATTTGGGGAGTGCAAAAAATGTCTGCAAATGGTCATATGTGGCCATGATGACCTGAAAACCCGTAGTTTTGGGTGATGTACATAGTGGTTCAGTTCAAAGCTGAGGTTCTGAGAATTTACACCTTCGACTTGCAAGGTCTTTTTCTGCGTTCTCCGTCTTAAGAGGTTGGCCTCAACAGAGACCTCGGGGAGAGGCTCCTAGAAACCGTGTCTTTGACATACTCAAAACGGCACGAAACCTGTTCGTCGCATGGTCAGAGGCCTTGTAATGCTGGCAACATCTGGCAACCTTCTTATGCGGGTTGGACCTCTGGCCTTTGCTCCATATGCTCCATCATGCTCCGTCCAAATCGCTTGGCTCTACCAGTCCCGCCGAGGCAAGCCTGGACCATCTCAATCTGAGCGTTCACCTTTCTGACCTGCACAGCAGCCATGCGGGATCGAACTCCTTTCATACCCCCTTCGAAAGAAGAACACGCATATGCCGCATTGTCATAAAATGCCGCATGCTAAAGATGCATGAAGGAACCTCCGTGGAACCCCTTGTTATCCTTGTTGAGACCCCTGACCCGCATGAAACCCCGCCGTCCGACACCTGCTCGCGCGAGCAGACTCGCGCGCTGGCCGCGCCGCTCCGCCTGCTCCTCCAGAGAGTTCCGTTTCGCTCGCTCGGCTTCCTGTGAAGCGGGTGATTAACGGGGTCTGAAGGGGATCTGGCAAACTGCATACTAAGATGACCACCCGGAAATAGCAAACTACCCTCAGTCAGACTGTCCAGTATGTATGACTGTGTATGTAACAAGTACTTGGACGGTATGAGAATGTATGAGACAAAGTGTATCAAACTCTAGGATTCAGTGTACGAAATCGTTGGACGAACTGCCTTTGCAAAACAGTCACCCTGCCCAAAAATTGAACAAACATGAACAAACAATATCAGAATCGAATCATCTGAGTGCCAATACAGGTCTACATACTAGAAAAAGCTTCCGAGATGCTGATATCCTCCAAGGATGTCCAAGGTGAAATCTGGGTCTAGATCTTCAGGCGCATTTCTCCGCAAAGAGTGTGGGTCTTCCTGGAACCCCAACTTCTGGAACCGGAACCGGAACGAACAAAGTTTGGGCTGCTAGTTCAACGACCATCAGGTGCCTGATGAACCTGGTTCGACTGGCAAACATGCATTGGACATGGCCAACAAATCATGATGGTCCAAAATGCCAAGTCGGTCAGCTGATATCAGCTGTGCACCAAAAAGAATGGTGCAAGTTGCCCCACGAACCGGTCACTGCGCCGCGACTCGAAAAAGGAAGGCGGCTGGCTTGGGGGGGTTCTGAAGGGATTGGGAAACGGCTCCCGGAAATCGACGGTGGGGCGGAAATCGACGGTGGAAAACTCGTTGCACGGCTGCTTTGATCAAAACATCCACAACTTCGGAGCGTCCAACGTCCGCAGCCAAATGCAAGGCTGTAAAGCCATTGATGAGTAACGCCTCTTTCTTGGCACGAGCCGCAAGCAGAAGTTGCACCACTTCCCAGTGACCAGCCAGGGCAATGCAAAGCAGTTGCACCGGACCGCATCGGTGAGTCTCTCTTTGCCCCCGCCTCAAGCAATCGCACGACTTCCAAGTGGCCGTTGGTGGCTAGCGCTGCAAGTGTCCCAACCTGACACGGGGTAAAGGACACATGCCGCCATTCATGCAAGGTCCTCAGGGATATGCGTCGGCAAGGTTTGTCGCCTTAGTGGTGGCTGCAAAATGCAAAGCCACTTGCAAAGCCCCTCGTGATCTGCTCTCGCCTCAAGCAGTAGGCTGAGAATTTGCCAATGGCCATTCTCAGCTGCCACATGAAATGGGCGCATCATTTCTGCCTGTTGAAGTGGTGTTTGGACCCTGTGGTGCTTGAAGCAATCTTTCAACGTCCTCGATAGAAATTCTCCTCACAGCTCCAAGCAAGTTCCTGCTGCGCCATGTGGTCAGGACGACAGAAGTCCAAAATCACCAACTGTACGCTTTCACACCGGATCACCCCCCCGTTTCGTCCAAATTCGAGACCTTGAGTATCCAATCTGAGAAGCCAGAAACTGTTTAAGGTCCTTCACTTTCAGCAACTCTTTCACCTGACACTGCCCTAATCAGCATTGCCGGCAATTGTTTGGCGTTGGACGCCCGCTCGACCCCTTTCTGCGGGGCCTTGAGTGACCGGCCTCGATCATTCACACAAACCTCCTTCATAGCCCCAGCCGAGTGGTCAACGCACGTGCAGACTGAGGAGAAAAAGTGCCTAGTTTCGGCATGGACCGGGGCCTATTTGGGCAAATCCCATCCAATCCCTATGGTTTCACTTTAAGGATCAGTGAAAAATCATAGAAGCAACAGCAGAGTGAACAACACCAGCATGTCGGGACAAATCTTCATCTTCCCCGACCTTCCCGGAGTGACTGGGAATGCAGGCTCCAGCGATCTCCGATGGAGCAACCACTGAGGGACAACAGGTCTGGACCCACAGGTCACCCTGTCGTGCTTTAAGGGCTGGGAACCGGGGGGGTCATGATATGGTCTTGTTCCGCCTCCATCTTCCAAACCAAAGCAGCGGACCTTTCAATCCCCACGCAATCCCATAAAAACACACTACAGAACTCGAGCCGCCCGGCCACACCCTCTGCCCCGCACTTCGCAGCTGGTCCTTGGACTTCTCATCCTCCCTGAGACAAATCAAGGCCCACAGATCCTGGTGCAGGATCAACAAGGACAGGGGCCCAGCCTCCCCCTGCCCACGAGCAGCATCGTGCACCCGACAACTCGTCCTCAGTTGGAGCTGTAAAGAAAGCAGGGTGGCCCCCCAAAATGCATGTGTTCATATGTTTCCTTTTGTGGGTCGCTGTGAGCCAGCAATCTGATGACTTCTTCATCAACTGAACTTGAAATGTTCAAGACATTCCTAGAATCCCTTGGAGGTTACGGGTGTTTCTGGCTTTGAGACATCACCCCCTGGTGCGGCATGGTGCGGTCCTGCCACTCGCTCGGAGGGTTTCACTCATTTTGACGGACAACGGGAGATCCGTCACAAGAGGATCAACGGCCCGTTGAGGTCAAAATTGAAGTATGCACAATCACAGACCCTGCCGAAGTAAGATACCCACGTGCCACACCTTAAAGGAGTTTTTGCCTGCGACATGAGACTTGGAAGGATCAGGAAGCTTTTGGTGCTTCGACTGAAAGGGAAGAATGACCTTCTCCAAGTCCTTGCTCCTCAAACATGTTTGAAGGGGGTAGAGTCATCCTGGAGAAGATCCAACTATGATGAAACAATATGAAATATTATGAAACATATAGTCATAATTTGAGGCTCTACTGATGCTTGTCGTTGTGTCATGTGTGTTACATACCATGGTGCCTAATTACTCGCGTGCCGAAACGGGGGCACGGTGGATGGTTTTTTGCCTCCCCCGCCCGGTCGTCCGGTCGTCCGGTCGTCCGGGCGAACCGAACTCCTCGTAGCTGAAACGGTGTTGGTCCAGGCGTTGCTCCAGGCTCTTCTTCGCTGCCGCAAAGGCATCCTGAAGCCTGGCCCGAGGCGTTGCTCATCTCCATCGAGGCAACACCGGCAGCGAGAGGCAATGCATCGGCGAGGGCGAGGGCATCGGCGTGAGGTCTGCTGCGAGAGGTGGGGTGGCAGCGAACGGAACTGGGTTCAAAGCCACCAGCGACAATTTCGGTGTCAGCAGCTGTGGGACTTCAAAAAGAGCCCCAGTGACGTCGAAAAAACAGTTTCAAACCTGGCCGTGTTTTTGTGCACCAGCTGGACCCCTCCCTGAATGCTGGTTTTGGAGCTGCTCTCAGTAGAAGGAGAACACAATAAAAACCGATATAATATTATGACATACCAGATTCGAGGCAAAACACGGGGGACCCTTAGCGCAGCGCAAAGAATGGCTGACCAGCGGTTTATGACGTATATAACCTTCCACTTGCCTAACGCCGGACCGTGCCACCCTGTGCCGCAAGGCATGGCTTCTTCCACCAAGCAAGTCGGAGTGGCTCGGCCATCTTTCGGGCGGCTTCTTCTCGTTCGCATTCCAGGAGCATCTGCGGACATTCCAACGGGACCAGGTGACCAAACTGTGGCGTTTTGGGGGAGGGTGGTTCGGTAGGGAGAAGCCAAGGATCTTCGATAGAAGGAACATTTAAGTATATTCATGAAAGTGAAGATCAAGCAATAAACAAGAATCGCGCGTCTATTACAGGTCTAAACTGGTGAGGCACTCCATCATTCGGGTCTCTTTGATTTGTCTTATAACCAAAATCTGAGACACTGTATGTTGTTTTTTCACATCCCCAATGTCCCCAGATGCAGGTAAGTTTTCTGTCTTCTGTTTAGCAGTCGTTTGTGCAGTATAAGTCTGGCAAAGAAGAATGACCTCATGAATTCCCAACAGGTGAAAGGCTTCATCGCTCCTTTTTAGGGAGGCTGCTGGAGGCAATCGTGTCCTTCCACCTTCGGATGGACTCTCCGCCGACCTCCGCACCGCGTGGGCCGCCTGGATCGCTCGCGCGAGCGCCGCGCGCCTGGATCTCTCGCATCTCGGCTTCGTGGGACGCGACCACTGCGTGGTACTTGTCCACCTTCGCACACCACGAACGAAGGGCACCGGGAGGGAGCGGTAAGGTAATACCTTGGTCCCCCAATACACTTGTAGTCCAATACATTGGTAGTGGGGATATGTGGGGATCTACTTTTCTATCTATTTGGGGATCTATATCAGATACCTGGGGGGTGCTTGGTACCGGCTTGGCTGGATGGATGGATCATGCACGGCACACTGGCATCGTGAAGGGAGTGGTTGCCGGATGTCTTCTACCGACGACATTGGGAGTGCGGCGGCATGAGGCTCACGGTCCTAAGTTTACCATGACTATATCCGCCGACCCCGGCTGAAGGAGGGGGAGCGCGCGAGGGATTACAGGTGCGGGAGCCTTGCGCTTCTTCGTCTCAGCACGAACCTGCAGGCAACAGACGCTTCCACTGCTCGATGCTGCTCGAACACATGCATCACTGGAGCCGCAACCTATTGCGCTTCTTCGTCGCAGCACGAACCTGCAGGCAACAGACGCTTCCACTGCTCCATGCTGCTCGAACACATGCATCAGTGGAACCGCAAGCTACAGCAACATACGAACCCCCTCTGGCGGTGGCTCACCATGTCGCGGTCGTGCTCCCTGAGGCCCTCACCGAGCCGGAAGCAGGGGTGGGCACCGAAAGTGTGACCATGGGAGTTTTTTTCTAGGGATTCAGAGGCAGCGTTTGGCACCCAAAGTGCGACCATGGGAGGCTCGTTTTGGATCAGAATTAGATTGGGAAAAGCTGTGGCGGGACCAGGTGTTCGGGGCCAAGATGACCGAGACAAATGGAAACAAACTTCTTTGTTTCTAGGGATTCAGAGGCGGCGTTTGGCACCCAAAGTGCGACCATGGGAGGCTCGTTTTGGATCAGAATTAGATTGGGAAAAGCTGTGGCGGGACCAGGTGTTCGGGGCCAAGATGACCGAGACAAATGGAAACAAACTTGTTTTTTTTCATCCTCGTGTGAATATGGGGAGTGGGTTGGGCCATCAGATCCTGTAGGCACAAAATCAAAGGGGCCAAGATTTTTCTTCTACCGAATTGGATGGAGCAACCATATTGAGGCAACAGAGATACCACAAAATCAACAACCCCAGGGTACCCAGTGCAAATGGCCAAAAACAAAGGTGCATACAAGTGTCCTCTACAAAATCCCTGACCTAAGTATCCAGAATAACTATTGGATAACTTCTCGCTCAAGTTTTCTGGAGATCAAAGAGAGGGCCTACAATTTTGTAGAGGTCCTGGGCCGGTCCTGGGGTTTGTGTGGGATTGTATGGGTTTGTTATGTTTTGTAACCGAATCTTTTTCATATCAAGCTCTCTCAAGGCATCTCAAAGCACCTTTTTCTTCTTTGCATACGAGATCACGGAGGTATATAGTTTTCGTTCTTTAGTGATGCATGCAGATTCGGTGTGATGCTATACATCTCTGCAAAAGTCCATATTCAGCTAACGCGCTTGCGCACAAGCGCCCACAAATGCTGAATATGGTGTTGGCTATGCTAGGCATGCCCCTACAGAGAAGACCCCGTGGTATCCAAACGCACCTAGTGGATCCTTGCCACAGTTTCCAGCACAGCACGAATACCTTTTTCCAACATGAAATTCAAATCAACAGGATTCAACGGGATTGAACAGGGATGAACAGGGATGAACAGGGTGGGGTTGAAATCTTCAGGCAATGACTTGCCACACCTATCCACTCTTCGTGCTTCCTGGTGCGTTGGAGCATATTGGAACTCAATGGAATCTGAATTAGAGTTGAAAGATGTTGAAAGTTGGGAATGAAACCTCGCAACAACTGAAAAGCTACACTCAGTACGTGTTCACTGCATTTCACTGCTCACGCCGTTGCCTGACACACGTTCTTGATAAAGGTCAACCATCGCCGACGCCTGCCGTTCTCTAGGTCCTCGATGATGTTCTGAAAGCTTCGCCAGACTTGCTTGCCCCACACGGCGATTGAACTGGATGAAGCAAACCTACAGGTATTACCAATCGGAGCCAATCGGCAACAAAAAATATACAAAAATTTAAAAAATACATAAAAATACAGGGCGAAACAGGTGTAGTATATGCCACCTGGGAACTCCTTACACAAAAACTCGTACGCATGGCTGAGAACGAACGCCCAGGTCACTCCATGCACACCGGATTCAACCAGCAAGCACTGGTCTTTGGAGTCAAACACAGGCTTGCTGGGAAAATGAGCGGCGTCTAGGTTTCTAATGCGCCGCACCGTTTGCTGCACGAGCTGTCGACCGGTCTCATTCTTGCGGAAGTTCTCTGGCTGAAATTCAATCTCCTTTGCGGCTTCAACGGGTTTGGAACCATGCTTCTTGCCCTTACCCTTCTTGGTTTTCTTGGCCTTCTTGCTTTTCTTTGCTTCCTCGGTGTCTGCGACGTCTGCTGCAATTGTCTGACCCTCTTCTTTCTTCAGAAGCTTTGTCTTTGACTTCGCACTACATCTCATTGCAAAGTCAAATTTCCTCTTCCTGGACACAGGCTTTGCACTGAAATGCCAGGCCTCAGACTCGATCACATCCTTATCAGGACCCGGCCACCAAGCCAACGAGTCACCCTTGAGAATCCTGAGCAGCTCCTCACTCTCGGGCGTCAAACGAATTCTCAAGGATTCTGTCGTTTCCTCAAACTGTTGGGAATCCAAAATGCTCAGGATCTGTTCCACGCGCACCAGAAATGCAAGGGATTGATCTGAGCACTCCCAGTGCTCTCCAACGGCCTTTGCCTGAATGACCCGCATGGTGGAGATGTGGTTTGCCGACAGCGCTGTTGTTGACAACCTTGGCTTTTTCAGTCCCTGCCACAAGGAAGCAACCACCCCAACGCAGCATTGGCTCCGGTTCAGGACAAAGGCAACGACGTGGCCATGCCTACAAAATGGAAAAATTGAAAAACGAAAAAACATGGAACTACCATGAACTACCTGATACATCCTGATACTATCAAAAACGGGAATCAAACATATCTTGAAAAATATGAAAAATGATAAAACATGTTTGAAAATGCTGAGGGTCTGAATTTGATCAGGAAAATTCGCATTCACTGCTCGCTCAGCCGCTGCCTGACGCGCTACCTCCTTCCACTTGTCCAATCTCCCGGCTCGCTGGCGGAATACATCGTCCTTTTCCTGCCTTGCTAGCATAGCCAGCTTCCGCTCGTTGAACCTCAGAGAACGTGGAAAAACATAGGAAATCCATGAAGGTCCAATAAACAATATCACACACCTCTACAAAATCAGCAGTGCCAACATTTTCCAACAGAATGAACTCTACAAAATCATAGGCTTTGACTGGCTGGTTGGAAAACACATGAACGAATATGAATGAATACATATGAATACTCTACAAATCTTTACAAACTCTCTACAAAATCAAAACCTTGGGCGCACAAGGCCACTATGTTCCACTACAGAATCATAAACCCACAATGATCCATACAATTTTCATCCCAAGAAGATCCTACAGAATCAGAAACCTTGGTAAACAATGGTAAACATATGTAAAAAAATTGCACCAGGACCTCCAGCAATCCCCAGAATATCCCAATATATCCCAGCACTCATTTGCTACGCTAGCAGCTGGTGCCAGGAAAGCTTCTTCGAAGCTACACGGCATGACACCGGGTTTGGGATCCAATGGCTGTCGCATCCCTTGTGCTTCCTGAGCGTCAGCAACTTCCGACCGATGAAACAACGGGAAAAAACACGGAAGCGATGGGAATCGTACCGAATCGTACGGAACATTATGGAACAATATGGAACGCTATGGAACCAAACATGAAACATAAGAATAGAACAGAATAGAACAGAATTGAATTGAATAGAATTGAATTGAATTGAAATGAATTGAATAGTTCTTGAACAATTGAGGTGCCCATGTCGTAGCGAGACAGACAACCTCCACAACGAATCCCACAGTGACCTGCCATTGTTGTGCAGCTCCAAAGCCTCCTTCAAAGTCAGCGGCAGGTGTTTGGGCTGCTGCGCTTCTGCACTCTCACTAGGCTCCGGCGCCATGGCTTGCTTGAGCTCCTCAGCATCTGGCAGATCATCAAATTCCATCGCGTCCTTCTCTGTCTCAATGTCCGGCCCCTCTGCAAGATTCACCTGCTCCTCCTCCATGGCAGCTGCAGCTTTTGCGCTATCGTCCTGGATGACTTTCAAAAGGTTCTCGCAAGAGGCGGCAACATCCTCTTGCTCAAGGTCTTCCTCATCCATCTCTACGGGATGAGGTGCCAAAGCAGCCAGGTCAAAGCGTCCCAAGTCACCCCTCCTGCAAGCCTCACGGTACCTGTCCTCCAGAACAGACGAAGACAGCTTAGTGCAAGAAGACACTAGCGCCAAGGAAGACCTCAGTGCATTTTCGCATGCTTCGCGAAAATCATTGGGCGTCAAAGCAGGAAGCTCTGCAACCTTATACTCCTCCTTCTCCTTCTGGCTCCGTCTCAGTTGTTGCACGATTGCCTCGCGAGCCATAGCACGCCAGTAGCCCCGTGCTGTAACCTGCGCAGTGTTGGACTGACTTCGTATCCTGCCAAAAAACTGCTCAATACTGATCTCCCCCACTCGGTTTGGACCAGCAGACCAATAGTCACCATGCGCAGGCTTCGAGAGTGCAATCCCAATGATGCTCAAGCACACCTGCTGCAAATTTGAAGCCGTCTGGGGAGCCATGAAAGTTGACTTCTTGGACAGGCCGTGACGGATTGCCATCACCTCCGATGCCATTTGCCAAAGGTCAATGAGTAGAAATCCACAGACTGCGTTTTCACAGCGGGTCATCAAAGGAAGAAATTGATTGGAAGCTGGGGCAATGCACAGCGCAGAGGTCACATTCAAGAGCAACATTCCGCGCAGCCTCCAGGAAACCGCCACTTCTCCTCCACGAGCCTTACTTAGTTGCACATAGTTGCAACATCCAATCAAGTGCAAACATTGCAAAACGATGAATCACCAAATCAAAATAGAAAAGGATAGAAAAGGCTTGAGATGGCTAGAACAAGCTGCCACCTCTGCTGATTCCACGAGGAAAAAGGGGTTATTCATCGTCGCTTGCAATTTGTCGCTCATGGCGCAGTGCCTCATGTAGCTAGCCGGAGGAAGCCCTAACTTCAGCATGTGCGTTGTGTCCACGACGTAGCAACCCATGAATATCGAGCGAATGGGGGATACGATCTGTCCCCCGGTGTTCTTTGCTGCGTGACAACAACCAGAGATCCCCCACACTGGCTCATTTTGGAACGTGCATATGCGCATTGGTAAACGTGGCAGTGGGTGCAGTGGCATGTCCTGATACCTCACTTCGTTAAAGAAGGGCACAGTGCGAAGGTCTTCTTCTTTGAGCGCATGGAAATGCCCTCGCAAGGCTTCGCGGAAGAACGTGTTCGCAAGGTGCCCGTCAAACGTGATTCCGCGAATCAACCAATGCGCACCCTGAAGCAGTTTGCCAACAACCTGAAGCATATCCTCAGGTAGTCCAAATGAAAATGAGAATAAAATAGAATAAATGAATATAAATGAGACAACCTTCAGGATATCCATCAAACCCCATCAAACATCATCATAAAAAAGTTGAAAGCTTGACGTTTAAAAACAAGAGCAAGCATCCCAATTTCCTTGGTTCTCTCTGTCTCCTGTCTTTCTTGAAGCCAGCGACATCGGCTGCGAGGCCAAACTGAAGCACAATTTGTGCGGGGCGGCTGGGTCCCAGCACAGGCATTCGAGCATGAGCGTTGCCTTCTTTTTGGCACTCACATCCTCAGGAAGGCTATCAAATTCCATGAACGCCTCCTCTTCATGGTCGGGCCACCAGCAACCTCCGACCAAACCCCTCCTGTCATGGACGGAAATCTGTGTCAAAGCCTTCTGGAGATATGTATGATCCACTCCGCAAAAGAGCCGCTGCGCAGGCATCCCAGGTCCACGCCAAAACTGTTGGTCGATCAATACGGCATTCTGCTCAAGCTGTTTGGCGTTCGATGTCGACAGTGCCAGCGTAGGAAGCGGCAAGCTGCGCGCAGGAAGCTCGTCCAAGAAAAGCCTGGGCGCAGACACATTTTGCCCAAGCTTGTTGGCAAGGATCTTGTTGTTGCCCCCCACAGCCATGAATAGCGTAAGAGCTGCGTCCCCGACCAAAGCTTGTTCCAGAGCTGAAGCCTTTCCAGCTCGACCACGATGGCTGGCACCTCTCTCATCTCTGTCCATTGTTCTAATGCATTTCAGCAGTAGCCCTTGAATGAACGGGTTGCTGTCCAGTCTGCCCGTGGCAGCCGCTCGTGCTATGGTCAAATTGACACGATTCATTTCAGTCAGTTGACCTGTCTGGAGTGCGGCCAAAAACTTCTCCACAAAGACTGGCACATCAGCACTGGCTGTTCCGACATGCACCTTCAAGGTGGGGTTCACCACAGTGCTAACAAAGGTTGCCATAGCCGGGGTCATTCGAGACTGTGGGGTTGTGAGAAAGGAACTCCTGACGTAAGTCTGAAGCTCAGCTGTGCTCAAATGCTGAATCTTGCTCAAGAAATTGCAATGCCTTTTCCCAAAAGTCTGACTGTTGAAGGAATCCACGTATTGCAGCACCTCATCCTCAGAGCCGTACAGCTTCTTGGACAACAAAACTGCGCCGTGCATCTTGAATGTGAAGCGGCTCACTAGCTTCTTCACTGAATCAGGCCTGGCCAGCTGGCTACACTTCGGGCACATGTTCTTGGACTCCTCTCCCTCAACCGCAAGAGACTCAAATTCTTTTGCGCAATCTTTGTGCCTGATGAACCATCGATCTGCCACCAGATCGCTCCAGTAGTTGTGTTCAGAAGTTTTGCCAGAGAGTTGGGTATGCGTTACCCATGTCCGGTATTCCTCCAAACAGTCTTGGAGAGCAGAACAGTCATTGACACAAAGGCCTGGGCACTCGTACTTGACCATCTTGCTTTGCTGTTCCTTTTCCCAGCGGAGCTTTTTCGCAATATGAGTGGCTGACTCCAAATGTTGATCCAGGAAATGTTTGGTGGACTTGAACTTTGGCTTCACTAATTTGTTTGTCTTTCCCTCAGGCTGCGCTTTGGTCTTGCACACAGTGCACCTGAAAGCAATCTCATAGCCTTTGCTGGTCTTGGTGCACAATTCGATGATCGGGGCAAACTTTTGGACATATTCCAAGGAACGTTGGTACTCTTGATCTTCAGTGAGCTTGGCTTCGGACTGGGAGGGGTTGGGGTCGATGTCTTCCAAACATGCCTCACCAGCACGTGAGCTCAGCACATCCTTTGCCGCCGACGCATCGACTTGGAAGGTTTCCATTGCTGCCAGGCAAGACTGGCATTTCACTTCATCTCCCTGTCGTAGTTTGGCTTGCATCGCCAGGTAGCCTCCACCTTCACAAACTCCAGCCTTGCGTATGCTGCACCTCCTGCGGTGGATGGCTAGCCATTCGTGGTATGTCAAACCCTGGCCTGCCAAATAGTGTCGGATCAAGTCTTGCTCGAGTTCCGCTTTTGACTTGATCTTTTTCCTGCCTGTGCGCGTGTGGTTGCTTTTCTTTTGTCTAGACTTTCCAGGTTCTGGGTCATCCAAAAGAGGCACATTGAGCAAGTCACCTTGCCAATCTTCGACCTTCATTTCGTGATCTGGAACAGACTGGTCTGGTTCTTTTGCCACCTCATCTGCTTTTGTGGTTTCTGTCTTGGACTTTTTGGGTGGAGGACAAAGCAACGATGATTCAATCCGTACGTTCTTGTCTGCTGCTGGCCTCTTCTGGCCCACCCACATGACTTTGCTCGCATCTGCTTTGGCAGTTGCTTTTGCTTTTGCTCTCTTTGCATTGGGTGACGGACGTGGTGGTGTCAGCAAATCCATGGCCTGAGCAGACTTCGAATCACTTTTCTTGCTGTCAGTCCGTGGAGGAGTGTGAGTGCCCTGGATGAGAAATGCCTTGTACATCTCCTGCCAGACTGGGTCATCCTTGAGAGCCTTCCATGATTCCATGATAGTCTTCCTCATTTCCATCATGTCTTGATGAGCTTCTGGGGTGCCTTCAGGACTCACAGCACGCACACCAACCACAAGTTGCCTCATTGACCACAACAAGCAATTGCCATCACCCTCCACATTTAGGACACCAATTCCTGACTTCTCGCTCCTGCATCTGAACTCAAGATAATTTTGGAGTATCTGCCTTTCTGTCCTCATCTGTTCTACATGTGCTTTCTTTTCATCATTGCTTGGATCAGAAACCAATCCCATTTCTGCTTCCAGAAGTGCTTTGAACTGTTCTCGAACAAGAGCTCGAATGCGGCGAGTTTCAGTGACAGTCACCCAAATCCAGTCATCTGGAGACAGTTGCTGCTCAAAAAAAGCCAGGTACCCAATGATTCTTCTCCCCCATAGGCTCAAACGTAGCACTGCAAGAGACTATCAATGCAGTATGTTTGGAGGAGGTGTCCTTGGGCCCATGGGAATCCAAGGGTGCAAGTGTGGAAGCGTAACCAAGGATGTTCTTGGCATAGTCCTTCAAATAGTCTTCCACACACACAGGCTCCAAAGAATGGTGGTTTGTATCTATCACTAGCATCAATCGCTTGCCATATGCCTTGGCCAGCAAGAAGGCATCCACCATATCCAAGTATTGACCTGGCTGCATGAGCTTCTCAGCATACTTCTCTATCTCCTTTGCAATAGCTGGGTCACCTGAACAGGATGTGTCTATTGCTGGGATTATGGGCACCTAGCCCCATGAAAATTTCAGGTTCTTGGGGACCAATTGCTCGCACATGGACCTCTTGATATTGTAAGGGCATAGGCCCCCTGAACTATGGATTTTGTATGATTTTGTAGACGTGCTAAGGCTGAGTTTTGGATTTTGTAAGCATGATTGTGGTGGATTTCTGATTCTGTAGAGGTCTCTGTGGGCCTTAGCACGTCTACAAAATCATACAAAATCCATAGTTCAGGGGGCCTAGGCCCTTACAATATCAAGAGGTCCATGTGCGAGCAATTGGTCCCCAAGATTCTGAAATTTTCATGGGCTGGGTGCCAGTAGCCATCTAATTCCCTTATTACATCTTATTACAATGTTGAATCTGTCAGCATATATGTGAAACTCATATAACCCTGTGTTATAGAAGATCAGGTGGTTGTTGCTGTCAGGTGGGCACAATTACCTGGGGGTGTCTGGCAGCTTTGTCTGGCAGCTTCCACAGTATTCAAATGTATCTTGGTGTTCCAAGTGCAGGTGGTGTTTGATGGTGTTGCATGTCAGGTTTGCAAAGTTTGTTGTGGGATCTTGTGGGCTCTGACGGCCTCAAAGTATTCAAAATCACATGTCAGGGTGGCAGCTTCCAAAATTCCAAAATATAAAACAAATATACACAAAAAATAAATACTTTATGTAGTTTTTACATGTTTTTATATACATATGGGTGTTGCAAGTTCTGAGGTGGGCCAAAGATTCTTGAGGGACCCTGGGGTGTTGGGTGATCAGACCACCCAATCCAAACATATCCAAACTATCCCAGAACACACCAGAATACCACCTGCATTTACCAAGCCCAGGCATTTATGATCATTTATGACATACGTTAGAATACTTTTTGAAACTGCCAGACATGCCTGACACTGCCAAGCTAACCAAGAAAACCCAACAAACTTTGCATAACTTTGCACACCTGACATGCAAGGCCCCCAGAACACACCTGCATCCACCTGCACTTGCAACCCACAGATGTTGTTTGAATACTCTGGAGGCTGCCAGATTGTCTATGATAATCTAATATAGTCTAATATATTATAATACAAATCTATACAAATGTAACATATTCTAACATAATCTAACAAAAAAATTGAGTTTGCTTATGGGTACTCTGATTTTGTAGGCATGTACCCTCCCATAGCTGATTTTGTAAGGCAATCTGCCTGTGGAAAAGGGTGGGGGTCCTGATTCTGTAGAATGCTAGCACTTGAAAATCATTGGGAATGTAGATTGAAAGGATTGAAAGGATTGAAACAATGAAAAAGATAGAAATCTAGCGTGCCTGTCAGCTCCTTCTTGACCGGCGCATACTCAGCTTTGGCTTTCTTCGCTGGTGGGGACTTGGCAGCAGTAGCTTGCACTTTGGTAGGAGTCATGAGATTCAGCTCCTGCTTGACTGGCGCAAAATCAGCTTTGGCTTTCTTCACTGGTGGGGACTTGGCAGCAGTAGCTTGCACTTTGGTAGGAGTCATGAGATTCAGCTCCTGCTTGACTGGCGCAAAATCAGCTTTGGCTTTCTTCTCTGGCGGAGACTTCACTGCTGTATCTTTTCCTTTAGTAGGAGTCGGAGTTTTGGGACTCGGCTCTGCTTTCACGATCGATGATGGGTGCGCTGTCAAGGTCGACAATGCATCACTCTTGGCGTTTTCACTGGGTAGCTTTTCTGACTGGGAAGTTGTTGTGGGCAAAACTTCGGATGCCTTGTTGGCGGTCTCCCCACCACTAGCTGCATTGGACAGCTCACGCATGTCCTGTACGGTCTGCGCACGTTCTTCTTCACGATCCTGCGCAGAATATTGGGCAAAGAACAGGAACCAGGAAAGGGGGAAGACAGGAACCAGGAAAGCGCACCTAAATCCGGGCCTTACCGGTAAACCGTTCGAGCCGGGAACCAGCAAACAGGTTGGGGGCCACCGGTGTATATCCACATATGGATGCCACAAAATTCCTCAAATGACCTCGATGTACCGCGATATACCTCGAGACCCCGGCATGTAAAACTTGAGCCCTAGTCAGATTCCGGCAGTATCCTGCAAAGTCTTCTTGTCAGGCGAAGGGAGCTTGATGTTCTCGTCAGTCTCGGCCCCGTCCTGCATAAATG
>CAXAMN010001825.1:0-103371 GCA_963970005.1 Durusdinium trenchii | reverse complement strand
CCAGGGGTCAACCTCCTTGATTCTGTAAGGGTAATTCCCACGGGGATTTTTTTTCCTAGGGATTCAGAGGCAGCGTTTGGCACCCAAAGTGCCATGGGAGGCTCGTTTTGGATGTTCGGGGCCAAGATGACCGAGACAAATGGAAACAAACTTTTTTTTCTAGGGATTCAGAGGCAGCGTTTGGCACCCAAAGTGCGACCATGGGAGGCTGGTTTTGGACCAGAATTAGATTGGGAAAAGCTGTGGCGGGACCAGGTGTCCGGGGCCAAGATGACCGAGACAAATGGAAACAAACTTCTTTTTTTCTAGGGATTCAGAGGCGGCGTTTGGCACCCAAAGTGCGACCATGGGAGGCTCGTTTTGGATGTTCGGGGCCAAGATGACCGAGACAAATGGAAACAAACTTGTTTTTTCTAGGGATTCAGAGGCAGCGTCTGGCACCCAAAGTGCAACCATGGGAGGCTGGTTTTGGACCAGAATTAGATTGGGAAAAGCTGTGGCGGGACCAGGTGTCCGGGGCCAAGATGACCGAGACAAATAGAAACAAACTTGTTTTTTTCTAGGGATTCAGAGGCAGCGTTTGGCACCCAAAGTGCGACCATGGGAGGCTCGTTTTGGACCAGAATTAGATTGGGAAAAGCTGTGGCGGGACCAGGTGTTCCCACGACCTCCACGACAACGATGGGGCTTCTGGGGTTTGGCCCTCCCCGAGTTGTGTGCTTTTGCAGTAGTGCGGCTACGAGCGCATTGAGAAGTATAAACGCCAGGAGTACAAAGCAAGGCTCGATTGGGGATGACGATTCTGTCTGGTCGTCCGGCACAGAACGCGCCATGTTTTTATGCTGCAACATTCCATGCCTGACAAGAACAAGCCTTGCCGTTGGGTGTGCGGTGTTGGACTTGAATTCGTCCATTGGGCTTGGCTGACAAGACTCGCGCACCACATCGTGGACAAGTGTGCTCGTGTTGGCGACCAGCAACTGCACCGTCCAAGACACGAAATTTGTGGCCGCACTTTCCTCGATGGTGGACTCGGCCAGTTTGGACCCCACTGCGGCATGGACATTTGCAGCGTGGGCAGACGTAGTCATACAGCCTTGTCGGCTCCCCTCTGACCTGATTCCCTGGCTTCGCCTCGGGCACCTCCGGATTGAATGCGTGGCCATGCGTTGGCGCGCGTGGCTGCGCGCTTGACGTGGTTTGTTTTCCTTGTTTGGATTCTGGTTTGGGGTGAGTCTCTGTCGTGGCTTGGCGTTTTGTTTGACGACGACTGTGCGGGACTGTGCTCGGCAGTGGCTCGATGGACGATGCGTGTGGTGCCACGACACTTGTGCTTTGTTTGGGGCGCTTTGCGGCGTTGGCTTCCTGTGCGCCGGAGTCCGTCGGAGCCAGACGTTTGCGTTCGTGGACGTGACTGGCGATGAGGTCTTTGATTTCTTGCAGGATGTGTTCTCGGTGGATTCGTTGGCGCAGCGACGCTACACGCGCGTGGGTCTTGGCGGCGACGCGTTTGCGTTGGACGGTCTGGATGCGTGTAGTGTGACGCGCATCGCACACTTGTTTCCCGTTTTCTCCGGAAGAGCGTCGGCGGAGAAAGATGGTGTACTGGTCTCGTTAACCACCTTTTTGTTAAGCGCAGGAACTGATGCTGATACAAAAAAGAATAACCACCTTTTTGTTAAGCTGATACTGATATTCCTGATGCTGCTTGGGTGTCCGCGACAAACATCATGACAATCAGCACCTTGTTTGTTACAGCGCTCCCTTGTGAAAGAAGCCTTTTATTGGCCTATAGTTGCCACCTTTTGCTGTACACTGTAGACTGTACACCGTCAAAAAGACGTGCATCATGTGGTCGATGAGGGTCCATGTAGACGCGCTCCCCGTGGTGAAGATCGACGCATGACATGGTCAAGATGCGTGAAGAGCGATGGATGTGGGGAGGGATCAAACAAACGCGTGTGTATCTCCCGGATCAAAGGCTTATAAAAACAAACAGCCTACAGCCGTGCCATGTCGCAATGAGCAAAGAGGCCATTATGGCTACCTACGCAAAAAAAGCAGGAAGACCTACCAAAGAACTCGGGAAAAGGACGAATAGACTAACACTCGCTGGTTGCGGGCTCTCCCAAATCTATGTCCCTTTTCGATGCAAGGCCAAGGCACTTCCTCTCGGAAGAAGCCATTCAAAGTCGCCACACAGGCCATGGCGAAAGCTGTAAAATAGCCGACCCAGTTACGCACTGGTCTTCTCCAAGTGGCCCATGTGCAGAATGTTGCTTACCGGTCCTCTCTTCATCCGCTTCATCGCTTCAATTTGTTGGGGTGCTGTATGTTTTTCTGTCCTTTCTCCACGAGCCACCGAGTCGTTTCAGTAACTGGGGAAGTCTCCTGGTCACTCCAGTGAGGTTCTACATTCTTGTTAAACTTTATATCCCATGGCCATATGGGCTTGGCAAATCTCGGCAATGAATGCTGCATCCGAAATTAGACATCACTAAAACCCATTGGATGAGGATCCAACTGGGTAGCGCCAATGCGCAAAGAACTATACATGCTAGTACATACAATGCACACCAGCTGGCAAAGTCGCAGACATGGGCCCACCAGACTGGAGTTCTTGGAACCGGGCGGTGGAAAGAGCCGGTGTGGAGGTTGAGGATGCGAACGTGCCTCTTAACTCTTTGAATCTAGGTCCCAAACGTCCAAGAGGGGCGCCGTCTTTGAGGCGTGAAACAAGTGAAGCCGCCTGAAGGCATTGCTTCTGGACATGATCCACCACTTGGACTGGACTAGGATTCCCATGATTCGCCAAACTGGATTGGAGTCATATCATATATGCTTGGTTTATTCTTATATGGCCTATATGGGCTCCTATCTACACAAACACACCTGCAACATCCTGAACCTAAAGATTCGTGCAGGAGTGTATGTATAAGTAGTGGTTGAATGTTTTTGATAGTGCCCTCAATCTGCAAATCCGTGCAAATCTATCCGTTTGCCACTGGTCTGGCTGCCACTCCTGCATGTTGCATCATGTTGCTATATGCACTTGCACTGTGACCGAAGCCTGCAATTCTCAAGTCTGAGATGTCGCAGCCTTTTTTGGACTGGCGCAGCGTCTGGGCCAAAGTTGCAGAACAGCTCCATAACCACTCCTGCTGTCCCTGAAACAATCCTGGAAGTGGGTGGCATGGCCAACATGGATTTAGAGGACCATCGTCTACAAACAGGTTCACTTCCATGGTGCATGAAGGAAAGTCACCTGAACCATAGCTTTTTGGCGAGTGCAAGCTGCAGTACTCCTCCTCCTTGATGAGTCCCGGGGTCGGCGGCAGGGGCGGCAGCCCTTAAATAATCTATAAGTCTGCCTGAACCCCCTTCAAAGTGAGTGGCCAAATCCCCTGTCACTGCCAAAAAAACAACAAAAACCCATCTCACTTAAGATTTTGGGGGGTGCCTTCCCAAAAACCACCGAGCTCCTGATTTCCAGGGCCCCAGAGAGACCAGGGCCCCACCGCTCCCTCGCCCCGCCAACCCCCCCACCGTCACCAGTTGCTCGGCGATGCGCTGCTCTTGGGCTGCGATCCTCGGCACGAGTCCGCACGAGGAGAGCGGTCGCCAGCCACGAGTGCTGGTCGCCAGTAGCCAGGTACGCCCAGTGTGTCGCCAGTCTTGGTGACTTGGTGTTCTTTCTTGGGATGTCTGCTCTCAACGGAGGTTCTCTCCAAATGACCCCAATGAATCCAGATGGTTGCAGACGCCAGAGGTTGGTCTTTGGGTCCAGGAAGTACGCAGTTCCTCACCAAACCCTTTTCTGCTGGGATGGGTGGTACCACAGGATCTGTTTCAGGAGTCCAAAAGCCAAATCTGCACATCTGATGTAAAAGTTGAAGATAAGAGGTCATGGCCACCTTGGCTTCACGAACCGCAGGGATTCCACCCCAAAAATTGCCAAAGGTCCCCAGATCCGACGGAAAAGGAGAACTTGCTGGAGAGTTGATGAGCTTGTATGACACGTTGGCCAAGCCCTGCCAAGGCATCTTGCACAATGCAGGGCTTGGATCAGATGTCGTCAGTCCGATCTGTTTGACACTCGCACAACTATCGGCATGGAAGCAGACAGCCCAAAGTCTCCATCCCAGGAACATCCAGGAACCACTCGAGTTCCATGATGTTGAACTACCATTTCCATCCATTTGGCCAGAAGGACTGGATTCTGGATGGGTCCCAGAATTCTTTCACGTGTCATGAGGCTTTGATCTGGGACCTGGGAGTATACTACAGTGATACGAGTCGATCAACGATACTATGGGACTGATCGAACCTGAACACTTTCGTGGTGCCTCACGTAGTATGAGGTCTCCAAGATTATCACCAAGGCGCATCACCTTTTGCCGCTCAATCTCCTCCTCATACTCCAAGCGCTGGCGCTTGATCTCTGTGATCTGACGTCGGGCGCCCAACAGTCATGCGCGGAGGAGAGACCCCAAGGGCCGCCCAACAGTGCCAGGAAGAAATTCTGGACACGGGCCCCAAGAAAACTCGACCATGAAAGAAAGAAATGTACTTTTGAAAATAGTTTCCCCCAGGCTCTTCGGTGTTGACTCACAGCCACATTGATTTCTGCGCATGATTGCCTGGCTACCACCAAATGCTTGGTCACAACCTTTGTGATCTCAGAACAACGAGCCATCCATGGCTCCTCCCGCCTCGTTCTGTGCTCGCCGAAGGCAGTCTAATGTATCGGCACGCTGGGAGTTCACCTGCGGCACGCTGGGAAGAGGCTCTGAGAGAATCCAGTCTCAGAGAGGGGTTCGCAACAAAATACCAAGTGACCTGACCTAATTGAGGACCAATCCGATAGAGAACACACCCCAGCCACCTTGCAAGCTGGATTGGTATTTGGCAGCTTTTAGCAGTCTAGTTGCATCTATGGTCCTTCTTGGATCCCAGCCACGTCGGGACCCAGCCATGTCGGCACTCCGCCTTTGGGGGCTGTTCTGCTCCAACACAAACCTTCCATGCTGGAAGTCACCATGGTGGCATTTGGAAAAGCTTCCAGTTCTCGAACCTTCCATCCGCCTCCATCCCTCCCTCCCGCGTCCCCGTCGTCCCACTTCACTCTCCCACCGCCATTGAATGGCTTTCGGGCAAACCTCGGAACCACCCTCCGTGGGGCCTCCAGCGTCTCGTTCACCAGGTTCCGCCGCTCCGCGCGCTCATCGGAGATCACCTGCCGCTACCGCACGCGCGCGGATCCTCCGCGCTCGTCGGCCCCCCCAGGGGGGTTCGGTTCGATGGTGTCGGGGAGCTCGAACGCGCGTGGGGGAGCCACAAGCGCTTCTGCCGGTTTGTTGTGGGGAAGTTTCAGGTACTAAGTGTGCCAGGAGCAGAGGCGGAAGATGATGGAAGATGTCATGTCGAGATGGCCCATCTTCTTGTTTGGGGCTGGCCCGGTGCTTGTTGATTTGACCGCCCCTGACTTGTGGCGGATGGCTCCTAATCCTCGAAGGAGCTCAGGGATGAAATAAAGTCCTGGAGAAAGTGTGCGGTGTGTATCTGGCATCTGAGCCCATATTCTAAGACCGTAATGAAGGGCAAACTGTATATATGAGCATGGTTGTCAATGGACAAAACGTGGACAGGAGCGGAAAGACACGAAAGATCGAGTTGACTTCGGAAAGCAATTTGGCAGCAGCTCACCACGGATGTCTTTTTCTCAGTTCCTCGCTCGGAGTTCCGTGCGAGTTTGGGATCGCTGTATCAGCAAACCCAACAACGCTTGTTCTGAGTCATGAATCTTCTGGCTGTGTTCGTGGTGAATTGATCATTATAGATTCCACTATCGGCACAAGTTATACCTTGACTATCCTTCACTTGTCTTCCCACCATTTTGAATCTGTGAATGGGAGCCCACGAAAATATAAAAAACACAAATTGCCAAATCGCTGTTCAAATGGATCCCTCGTCGTGTGGATCCTATCAGAATATACAGTTCAGTTCCATCTCTTCACCTCTCAAACGGTCCGCCTTCTCCAACATCGCCGTCCGCTGGGCGTGGGACTTCTGCTCAATTTGCTGCTCGAGCGTGACCTTCTGCATGGCGGACCTTGCAAAGGCAGGAAGGAAACTGCTTCTACTGAGAAGGAGGTTAGACAACTCGCTTTAGCTGAATGGGTTCCCCTTGCAGTAGGGGCTGTATGGATGATACATCAGCGCCTTGACTTCAAGCAGTATTTGGACCTTCTTGAATGCACAGGTCTTTTCGTCCCTCCGAACAGGCCATGTGACAAGCAATTTCACATCGACTTTGCTTTGGCCATCATTGGCCGTGCGTGCTTCTCAAGGCCTTGATGCTACACAAGCATCTCAGCATCCCCAAAGTCGCCATCTCCAGTCGAGCACCCTCGTCGCAAATCCCAGTGCTTCTGTGCCCTATCCCATCGACTCTTTTAGTCCCCGTCCCCCCGCGCAGGCGAGCGCGGCGACACCCGCCCCTCACGACACCCGCAGTCGCCCCAGCGGCGGCACGACGAGTCGCACGGACGAAGAGTCGCGTCGGCCGGATCGGTTCGGATCTGCTTTTGGAGATGGACAGACTTGAGGAAGGGGAGTTTGGACAGTCCAAGAACATGAAGTGCCTTCTTTTTGGACTGGAGCAATGCTTGCCGTTTTTCGTGGCGAAATTTTCCATCGATTTATGCTGCCGGGTGTTCGTTGGGTGAAGAGGTCAATGTAGACACTTGATGAATCTTGATGATATCTTATAATATCATTAATAGATCTAAAGGCTGCTGGTCTTTTCAGTGCTTTCTCTGAGGCGGCTACAAAACCCCGCTTTGGGACACCGCATCACCGTCCCGAAGCTCCTTTCGTTCGAGCTCTGTCTAAGCTCTCCCAAGTCCGCACTAAGCGTGCGGACTTGGTATCACGCAAAATGCCCTCCAAGCGCACCTGAGCCGAGCACCCAAACGAGCTCAACACGACCCCACCAACCTCCAACCGAGGTGGTTGGGGTGGTCCCCAAGAGGTCCTGTGGCTGGTTTAAGCGGCTTGCCCACCTGAAATCCTGAACGCTGCTTAGATTCCGAGGGTCTGATGTTCATCTCGATGTGTTTGGGGAACGGGGATTCCAGTTGCAGTGCAATAATACCAGTATAGGCCTGCTGGATCCCAGAACAATATCACTTTTTCCGACGTCATGTTTGACCAAACCCCCTCATTTGGAGTGTACGGGCGGTTGAAATAAAATCAACAAGTCTACCAGCACGGAAAGGGTGGTTTCTAGGCGCCCCAAACTCAAAATATGTTCCATGGTTTCCCTCCAATCACCACCCAAAACCCGGAAAAGGTGTTGGTACCAGGAGTCACCTGTCGGGGCGCCGAACTGGAGGATAAGGGTGCATCCACTCAGAGGATGGGACTCAAAACCATTGTGACATGGAACTGCTGGTACATGACTCCTCAGCTGAGCCATGCTGTTGATCAACCTTCCCAGCTCCCAAACGGTGACATCGCGCCGCCGCCTTGTGATCGGTCACATCGACCAGCTCGCGCTGGGTGGAATCCACCTCGCGAAGGAAAGGAAGGTGCACGGAGCAAACATGAGAAGAATGGAGCAGAAGCATGCAGAAACTGTATCTTTTTCTCCCAGGTCGTCTTTTGCCAGGTTCTCACGGAAACGATGGAAAAGCAAGAGACTTGGTTGTTCCAAAGAAAAGATGACAACGCATGGATTCTGCTGAGATTTGACGCATTTGTAGAAAAAGAGCATGTCTTGAGAGTCTCCAAAGATAGCGGCCGTGAAGGCGGACTTCAAGAGTCTGCACAAAGGACTGCGCAGATCTCAAGGAAAAGGAACAACTAAGCAGTGCTTAAGGACAGATATATATATATATATTATCTAGAGAATGGCAAACAAGTAGAAATGTCTAGAAAAAAATATGGAAAAGTAGAGCGATCTAGAAAGATTGAACAGTAAAGCAAACAAAAAGCGAGCACTGCTGCCATCTGCTGCGTATAGCTTTCTAGGGCATGCTGTGCAATACAAACTGGTCGCGAACACTGCAAGGCATGGGCATAGGTTCAGGTCTGTGACGCAACTTAAAAATCTGTATATTGGTTGCATTCAATAGCCGCGCGTCTTCCATAGCACTTTCTTGGTAACCGCAACGTATGACTGACTAATTAGTTCAACTTCCTGTTGGTCGCCTCGATTTGTATGTACACCTTTGCAAAACGACCCTGGTGGAGTTCTGTTGATCTCAAAAAAGCGATTGAAACGCATCAATTTTCAACAAAGGGGTAAGTCGCCTCCTGGTACGAGCGCTTCATTATTGCAAAAGTGGACCAAGCCATCGCTGTTCATCTGTATCACCACGCACTGTGTTTAGTCGCATGGTAAACCAGGTGAACACTTAAATTTGGTATATTCCATTGCAACGGCTACTCAGCTACTCCTTGCGCGGATCTCGAAATCGACGCAAAAACATTGACAAATAAGAAGGGATTAAGGGACACTCCTGTCTAGTTCCAGACTGCTGGCGTTTACATTGTGGGAGGATCCGAACCCGTCCTTGTTTGTAGCAATATGTAGCGATCTTGAGTGATATCGCAGCATCGTATCAAAACAGAGGTCAAACGGTCTGGGTTCCAGGTTTATATATATTATATATGTATATACATACCTGAAGTTGCGGGAAATAGGGCTCACAGAATGTAGCGGCAATCGGTTTCCAGCAGCGACACAGTAGGGCATCCTTCACCCATGCGTGCACCTTCGTCAACGAACGACCCCTCCGGTGTTTGATTAGACCGGTGACCGGTGACGGTTGAGCCTATGGCCCCCCGAATTTCGGGAACTCTCCAGTTTGCGATGTCTGGATCATCAATCATTCACGGGTGTCCCAGTTTCTGGGCACTCCAAAATTCTCCCAGCGGGTCACACCCTGCAGTGCCAGGGGTGACAATTGAGATACGTGTGGAGTGTACAATACTGAACCAGTTGCAATTGTATACAAAGGCCGGTCAGGTGGAGAAGGCTGGCGGGGTTTTGGGTTTTGGGATGTTTTAAATGGCTTCTGACTCGTCCGTCCTTCCCCCCCCTAGATGGGTGGCGCCACCACTGCAGGACCTCCTCTCCGCTTCTGGCCCGCCGGCTGAGCTTCGACACGGCCAGGCGTGTGGTCTCGAGTTGCACCACCAGGTTCTGCACCTCAGTGAACTGCCGAGGAGAAGAGCGGAGAGTGGAGTGGAGTGAAGTCGGCGGAGTCGGTGGTTCGGCTGAACTGCGCTTCGATACACGGGGTTCGTTGGGAGACCATGAGAAACGGCATGTTTTTGCTGATACAGGGGACGGGAGAATTCAGAGTAAGTCGATCACATTTAGATTTAAGAACCTTATAACAATTCTTAGATACAGGAGAAAAACACCCGATGTTCTCCAGGACCACTAGGGGATGCACATGAATACCGTATATGCATAATAATGATGACGTATGATTTCTCCTCTATTTCATGTCATTGACTCTTGCTCTTGGCCCCTATTAAAGCCTTTTGGCTCACCCCGTCGGTCTCGCACGTCTCACACCTGGTACGACACAAAAGAAACACATCGCATCCCGCGAATCGGCTTGCCCCGGCATCGGACGCGGGAGCCACGGCTTGGAGAGAACCAACGACGCCCGCGCGGTGGACGGGAGAAGAGTCGCTGGTCGTCTGTCTGTCGTCTTTCCGGCACCTGAGCCATCAAAGTCTTCTTCTCCTCTTGCAGGCTCTTCCGCAGGGTCGTCTGGAAGGCGAAAGAGAGGCGCGGACGACAAGCCGCGGCGCCCATGTCTTTTGTCACGGAAAATTGCTCGAGGTCTTCGGCTTTGGGACGGTTTCGGACGTTGACCAAAGGCTGACTCATTGTTCCAATACAAATGATTCCAAATGTACATAAACCCCATCTGGGAGGGTCACCATTCAAGGTGCTGCTCTCTTACTGTCCGGGGGAGATTGTGCACCTAAGGTGATGCAAGTGAGTTGGACTTTAAGGTCCTTGGTCAGAGAAACATGCTAAGAAGCTGTCATCCGAATTGCTTTCTACACACTCACCACAATGTCATGCTTACAACACGCAAGATGTGGCACAGTGCCCGAGTGGCCGAAACCAAGGCATCTGGGGCTATCTGGAGTTCTCGTGTGTTCTGGCCGAATCCATGCTCAGTCTGTGAAATCTCGTGCACAAACTTCAACATACTCAAACGACGACCTACGAATCATTCACTGAGGACGGATCCGGTACTGTAATTAGGATGAACTATATACATTATGGAGAACTGCTTCAACAACCTCAATTCGTTTCCAGATCTTGACCCTCCACAAAACAAGCATGGCCACAGTTAAAAGCAGAAAGGCCAAGACAAAAATTAAAGAACTTCCCAAGTGACAGAACATCATCTTGGCCCAAACCCTAGCCATGTGGGTCCGTTTCTTTCCTGCGCCATCGGGGTCCGGCTCCGCGCCTCCCGGTGGAGCTGGTCGTCCATTCGGGCCACGTCCTGCGGTCGTCCGTTCGGGCGCCCAGGAAGGAGCACCCCAAGGGGGGAGCACCTTGGAGGGGCACCCAAAAAGAAAGAGCCAAGAGGCAAAAGGGCGGGGGGAGGGGGCATTCTAGGTCGGAAAGTGCGGAGGCACACTAGACGGTCGGGTGCTGGGAGGAAACGTCAGATAGAAAGAATCTCTTGCGGTTTAGACCACCAGGGATGAGTTAGGGTGTTCTTCATCGTGACGCATGGTTTGACCTTGGACTGGCTCGAGCGACATGGAGATGTCACTGTTGGTGCATTCTTGGTATGAACATCATGAACAAAGAAAAACAAACAAAAAACAGGCGTGGCAAACGTTGGGGACATCTATCTACCAGTACCCTCACAGTCAGGTCGTTAGGTGATGTGAGGTGAGGCTTGCCCAACCTCTATAACCTCTTCTCCAACATTCTCCAACCATGCCCTGATTGAAGCCATGCACCCAAGAAGTCGCTGGGGATCTCTTTCAAACCACTTTTCATCACTCACGGCACCCTATATCAAACTTTCATCAGTCCCCGGACCCCACTGAGCTTGGCTTTCTTCCAACCCGCCCCTTTCAATCGCCTTTCCTCCGGCCGCCACAACCACCCCCACCTCCCCTTTGCGTGCCCGACTGAACGCCATCCGTCATCCGGCCTCGCGCAGGTGATCCACCTCGACGCCCATGGCACGGTGGGCATCTTGGAGTTCCTGGTGGTTCTCCTGCCGTTCCGACCGCGTTCCCGCGTTCCGACCGCGTCGCGCCGGGGCGACGTGTTGAAGCGCGATGGCAGGGGGTGTGACCGTGGCCGTGGAGTGAGTGTCATTTCTTGCGGGGGGGAAGTTGGAAGCACTTGGATACTTGAGTGGGTCGTGTGCTGGAACATGTGTCTTCACGCGGCATGTGCTGGAACATGCTGGAACCCTCCAAGATCGGCTGTTTTAGAACCCCGAACAAGATTGAACAAGTAATTACCCCCCTTGGAAACAGCGAAAAAAAGGTGCCCCCTGAACGGAGGACGGGCGTTATGAACGAGAATCACTTCCTCCGTTGACCCCCGAGTGACGTCGTGCGACCCGCGCACGCCCCGAGCCGCTCGTCTTCGGCTCCTGCAACGTCTGCAAGTTCTTCTCGGTCCGCTCCAGGTGCTCGGCCTGGAGGAACGAGACTTCCAGTAGCTTCTTGTAACTATGTAGCGTCCCTTGTTCCTAGTAGTACGGCCAGGAGCCCCTAGTAGCGTCCGATCGCTCCTAGCAGCGATGCCAGGAGCCCCTAGTAGCGTCTTGCTACTGGTGTGAATCAGGTGGCAACTGGAGAGAAGACGGATAAGATGATAAGATTTAAAGGTGGAAAGGATTGCCAAGGTGATATAGACCGGGCAAAGACTCTAACTTCACAGCAAACATATCCCATATTATACACCATATTGATCCATATTGCACCAAATTGGCTGTTCTTGAATGGCTTCGGCTCTGGTGAATCAGACCCAGCATCCAAGCTTTCCAAGCATTCAAGCGATCCTTTCGTGGGCCAAGAATCCATTTAAAACGTACTTCTTCGGTAAGAGAATGACTTGTCGAATTGTCACTTTGGGAGTTGAAAAGGAAGACACCCGAGCTTCAAAAGCTCAACTGAGTCAAGCGCACAAGCACAACCATCGCCTCGCCTAGGCCTAGTGGAAGCACCACCCAGGACTCCCATCGTCCAACCATCGTCCAACAGGACTCCCCGTCTCCGTGATCGGTCGGTGATCGGAGCCGGGTGACCCAGTCGTGCGAGCCGAGGTGGAGAACGACTTCAGATGTCGGGATTCCGCCAGAAGTTCCACCACCCATCACAAAGTCGGTTGCAGGAAATCGCCGATGTCGTTATCAAGAGGAACTATGATGCCAAGCGTTTTCTATCAGACGCGTCATTTAAAAAATAGAAAGACCAACAGAAAGAGATGGGCATACACCCTTTGTGACGTGTCATACTACTCTGCCACCTTATGCCCACCATGCCATACTTCCATACTTCGACAACCGCCAGTTCGGGGGGGCCTTCCGTTGGAGCTCAATCTGCGCAGCGCGATGGTTGAGGCTGAGGTCGTTCAGCTGCTTCTGCAGGTTTCGCCGCTCCTCACGGAAGAAGCCGGATTCGCGAAGGTCGTGGTGTGGGCGCTGTTTTGGGGTCATGAAGGGCCAAAGTAGATCGCCCCCCAAGGCATCTTCACTCACTACTTGGATCAATCTGGAGCATGACGAATGCTAAAGAAATCCTTGCATTTCATGGCATTTCCGGATTCCAGACCTTTTACTGGCCAAACAAAAGTGAGTTGCGCTTCTTTAAAACTCATTACAACCCTCTCCCTCCTCCTACACGATCCTACACGGTTGAACCGGGGACAAGCGCGGGCGAAAGTACACCGGAAGACCTATCAGTTTTGTTGCATGTTTTTGGTTTAAAAGGGTGCTGCAATTGACCGATCAATTTTATTCTACATCGACGATCGACAGTACCCAGAGTCGCACCTGGCTAGCTGACAGATGCCACCGAGAGACATCACGGTACAAAAAACACCTCTGCATCCACCTTGATTGAAGAAAAAACCAAACCCAACAAACCAGAAGTGGCGCGCCCCAAGCGCCACACCCACCCCCTGAATTTGTACCAGCACCGTCCTCGATGAGCGTGAGTTCTTGCTTCTCCAGGCGCGAGAGCTTCTCCCGCAGCAGGTTCCGCTCGTTCTCCATCTCCTCCCGCCGCCCCCGGTCGTCCCGGCCGGGCCGAGAAAGCGAGGCTCCGAAAGCGACGCGTCGATCCCAAGTGTTCAGGTCTCACCGGTCTCACTGTTGGGTGGAAAATGATGGAAACACCTCCCAAACACTTTGGAAGTGACTTGTCAATTCAGACTGGACATCAAAGGATGTGCCCTCCAAAGACCACCTCTCGAGTGGATCTTCTGTGTCCAAAGTTGCTTTGCCTTCACATTGACTGCTGCCCTTGGCCGACTACGTGCAAGGAGATGTGAGGTGGGCACGAGGAAGCTGACTTGGAGATCCGGTTGGATATGGCTTGCGGGATTTGGATATTCCCCTCTTTCAGCTCCACAGCAAGCTGCCCGACCTCGGCCGCGACGACGAGCGGAACCCGGTCGAGCAGCGTCCTTGCGCATGTGCTGCTCATCCTGGGCATGAAACGCCATGGGAAGGACACACGGCATGACGAAACTCGCATGTTCCACTCATTCTACCCAACACCACCTCCACATGACCGATGGTGGTGGCCAAAAGAAAGACACCTGCGTGGGAGAAGCACACAAACAATATGTCACCAGCGTCATGTCCGGTGCTGTGATCACGTCTGTCGGCTTGCAGGGCATTCTGAAATAGCTTCAAAAATCCACCAGGAAGTGGAGTGAACAAACTGCTGGGTGGTCCAGTCCGTGCTCGCACCATTTTGTGCGAATGACGAATGCATCGACCCCCGTCCCTAGAACTACTTCAGAAAGGCCTGGTCCTCATGTTCCATTGATATCTAGTTTCGACTCCTTTAAAAAAAAAGAAAGGCAGGGCCTCTCTTTCAACAACTCACCCTGTTCCCTTTCTTCACCGTTTCAGAACTCACCCCATCTCACCTCCCTCGGTCGCACCTCCAGCTCTCGCTCCATGCGCCGGCACTGGCGCTGCTCCACCGAGATCTGCTCCGTGAGCCTGAACCCGGTGATCCGAACGACCGGGGATCCACCGAGGAGGATGGTTGGACGGTTGGATGGAAGCACACCAAATGGGTCCTGAATTGCTTTGGATGGATGGAGAACACACGAATGCGAATGCGAACTGGGGACCGGTGGCGAGCCCTTTCCAGCTCGTACTTCACATCCCATCACATCCCCCTACATATTGAAAAGGCCCGAAGCCACCGGACACGACCGGATACGACAGACCCAATCCAAGCAACCCAAGCAACCCAACTCCCCTACCATCCACTCACAATGCAGCACAACTAGACACAGTCTTCACCCACCATACAATCAGTGCTACCCACCAGTGCCACGTGGAATCTTCCAACTCCCACATTTACAAGCCAGCTCGTGCCACTCTTGTTCCGAGTTCGATTTCTGAGTTCGCGCACTTCTTGTTGGCTTCTTGCTCAATATCCAGCTGGTCCTTGACTCAACGTTGACCGCCAGCAGGGCCGATCCGCGCGAGATCCGCCCAACGCGGGTGGGCGGCATCGGACCAACCGGCCACCCAGAGGCGCTGGTGTGACGTTGGGGTGGTGTTTGGAAGTGCTTGGACTACACAAGTCCGTAGTACCCCAGTACCTATTTAAAAGCATGACCCGGGGACCGCTTTTCCACTTTTCTATCGGTGGAAGGGGATTCATATGGGTGGTAAAAAAGACATGGGCAATCCATGTCGTAAACCATTCCGATGCCTCCATTCCAATGAAAAAAATCATCAAAACTCGCCAAGTTCGCCCGGTTTCCACCCAACCTCTCCGGCGTCTCCGGCTTCGCAGGCAAACCAATCCGGCAGGGTCGGATTGTTGTTGCATACGAGCATCAAGCAGGCGATGGACACGAATTCTGAGGAGCCCAAAACAAACAATATGTGTCCTCTTTTCTTTTTGTGTCCAAGTAGGGGGTCACTCTAGAGCTATTCCAAAACATCATTTTTTCGACAGATCCCACAGATCACCGGACAGATCCCACCCCCCGGACGGCCATCAGCTCGCGAGAAGCCCGCCGGTCTGGGCGGGACACTACCCCACTGAAAACTATAGACATCTATAGACCCTGAGAAGCCACTGGTTTGTAGAGAAAAACAGTCTTTGAGGGTTATTCAGTGTCGAATCGCTCCTGCAGCTCAGAGGTCTTCGCCATGGTCTGCTCCATCTGCTGCTTCAGGAGACCCACCTGTCAGCGCCCGCGAGGGGGGTGCAGTTCACACCCGCCAGGGGCTGGGTTCAGAGAAACTTAAAAAGACGGAGAGGTCTGTTGTGGTGTTTTTTGTAGGGGCACAGAGAAGACATGGGAACATAGACGAGATCAACTGAGATCGACCAAATCTGTGGAAGTTCTGGTGCCTAGTTCTTCTGATGATAGACTGTATATCATCTCTCAAGAATCAGGGGAGCCCTTTGCGTTGGAGAAAAGAACATGTTCACCCTGGAATGAAGCAAGGCTCAACAGTCGGAGCAGCTCTTCTCTGCGGTGCACTGCAGCCTTGGTGAGCCATCATCAAAGCGATGTATTTTCCCGTACTTTCCATGTACACCCAGACTGTAGACTGTTGATTCATCAACGCAACATACGGAGATGTCCACCATTCTGGCAGAGGCAGGTGACAAGTTCTCATTGAACTTCACTCTTTGGGGAGCCAAGACTCATGTCAGGCCGCCCTTTGAAAGAGCATCGTCGACTCGGAAAGATAACTGCACTGTGCGGACGGCCTGCTGTTCCAGCCGCTGCTTGTAGATGCTGGCCTGCCGGTGAAAGACTTCAACCACAGGAGCAGAACAATATCACCTTCTCTTGCAGGGCCTCAGCTGGTCTCTGACCGTTTGGTTCGTGTTACAGTAGCATATGTCGCCCCCTCCATGTGCGTGGTCCTTTGTGAACCTTCCAGGCAGCCGGTCATCCCCAACGGCCTCCTGCACCTGCTGCCGCAGCGACTGCACTTGCCCATCCAGCACCTGTCGGTCCGGCACGACCGCCATCGTCCGGCCGCCGGTGGGGGGCCGATGCGACGGATGGTCCAAGGAGTGGCGACCCACATCCTGTGGCGACGTCCTGGCGTCAACACCCTGCGAAGCGAAGAAGGAGGAGTCAACCTGTCAACACCCATGGGTTCACAAACTCATGTTGCAGGTATATTTAAAAATAGCTTCAGCCTTGAAGATTCCGAGCCGCCGTGCCTTGTTCTGGCCACTGAGGATATCGTTCTCCTGGACGTTCAATTTTGCGGCAGGTCACCCAGCTGGAGCAAAATTGAAAGATGAACTACGATGAAATCCACCGCCCTCGTTGGCTGATGGCTCTCACTCTGTTGATAAAGCAAAGACTTGAGAAAAGGTTTAATGATTAGCCATAGCAACCTCTCGATTGTTTAGGCACTTGTAACTTTGCTCCCTGAAACGACAGAAAGGAACCTGTAACAAGACCTGTGGCTTTGAAATTTTTCTGACAGTACCCTCGATGCTTCCGGCATCTTCCAACATATTCCAACACCAATCATGAATGCAAATGACAACAAACCTGATGTGGCAAAAAGCCAAAAAAAAACGAAGAAGAATGAGGAACAAGAAGACGACAAAGCTCAGAGTCTACTTGCGTTTTCCCGGTGTCCCTAACCCCGAACCCTTTTTGGAACAGTTGCGCGATCGCGGAACCCTTCTTAGCTGCGGGCTTGGACCTGGAGCCCTTCTTGAAGAAAGCACCCTTTTTGGAACACTTGCAGCTCGCCATTCGGTGAAAATATGAAACCACTGCCAAAAAGGGACATATATCATCGTATATACTGTACAGTACATGACATATTATGTATATATGTATCCTATAGCTGTCGGGGTTGGAGTGGCCTCCCGTTTTCTTCGCTCCGAGCTGCGGCCCCCTGGACTCCCCCGCAGAAAAAAACACCAGCGCTCGTTCCTCACGTGCGGCTCTCCCGCTCTCCTGCCGAACTTTGGCGTTGGCGGCCAACTCCTGAGCCAGGTCCAGACAACATGGCTCCCAGGTGTTGACACGGGAAGCAGCTGCACTGGACCCGGAAAAGAAGTAAAGGAAAGTCGATAGCCTTTTGGTAGTTGACTAGGAGTCATTCTTTTGTGCCACTTGGCTTGTGCTTCTGACCTTGGGGTGCTTTGGATCTATTGTGATCTATATATTTAAAAAAAAACACCACGCTGTCCTTGTCTTCAACCCACGTCCCTCCACCAGTGCACCCACCGAACCTCATAGAGCCGGTCTTTGAGATCCTCAGTTCGCTTCTTCGCTGAGGTCGCTCAGCTCTCCCGGTCGCGGTCGTCGGTCGCGGTGGCGAGGTTGGGATGGGTGGCGTGGACGGCGCCACTCGGCCCATCGAACCGCCCAGCAAGAGGTGTGCTCGCAGAACGCGCTGAGTGCTAGTCACCTGCTCCCTTTTGGTGCTAAAGATGGCGATAGACAGATCTATAGACGGACCTTTCATCCGGACGAGCCCTCTATCTTCTTCATCTTCATCGATGCTCACACAGATCCAAACCACAATTCGCCTCGTGAGCATGAAGTTCCATCCTATAACCCCTTCCCCCCTTCAGCTGAATCCGGCGCGACCCCGTCTGAATGTTGGGGCCCGGTCGCTCGGTGGAGGCTTAAAGGAGTCACGGGGGCCAGTCTGACTGGGTCGCTGAGTTCGGAGGACCTGCATCTTGAGGCTTCGACCAAGTTCTCTTCCTCCTTCTTGTTGAGATTCTCCTGGATCGCGGTCTCGGTGCGTCCACGACCAACGGAGGAACGGTGGAAGCGACCCGACAAAAGGACCGCACCAGACATAGCGAAACAATACTAGGTTACTATAGTGCATGTTAGTGTATCTTCAGTTGCCTCTGATTAAGTGAACTGAGTGATACGAAGTCCCCCGTGACACACACTGAGTATGTTGAGAGCCGATACTGTCAATATGGGTGCTGTCGTAAACTGGCCAAAGATGGCCACGAAAGATTGGACACTGTGACATGGGATCACTCTTTGGTGACCTCCTTGCCGCCTCCTCGCCGGTCTGCTGCAGCTTTCTTCGCGGCGGTTGGTCGTGTCCGCTCGTCCCGTCCTCAAGAGCCTCGCAAGCACGGACTTGATCCAAGTACTTCACCTGCGCGATGGGGGGGCAATCAATCGTGTGGGCAGGGGGGCAGAAGGAGCGTCATGTTCGAGCCTTTAAGGCATCTGCCTTTTGGTCTCCCAGTCGGCCTAGCGAGGCCTTGAGTCGGAGCTTTTGGAAAGATGAGACTTTCCAGCAGACCCTTCTGGCTTGGTGCTTGACCCACAGCATGCATCCCACCCGTACCCGTGTTGGTTTCAGCTCTCGGAATAAAAGCATCGGGTCGTCCTACCTCTCCCCCCCGTCTGGCCCAATCCTGCGCTCGCCCGCCCTCGCCCCCTTCTTTTTGATCGGCTCCAGCACATATCTGCTCCTTCCATACAAAGCTCGCAGCTGTTTTCTCTTCTGAGCCGACATATGTCTTGGCGAAGTCGGCGATGTCCTTCTTGACTCGTGAGCTTTATAAAATATGGCCGCCAATCTGTTCGAGTCGGAATCGGGTAACAAACCTGTGCCCTGTGCTGTCATGCTCAGCTCCAAAATCAGGGTGCACTCAGAAGCCTTTCAGCGTTGCCTCTGCTTTACCTTGATTTCTTACTATCCAAATGCAACTTGTGATGCTCCTTGATTTCTACTGATCTGTGGAGAACTGGCTGCATCGGTCTAACGTTCAGTGCTTCCATCGAGCAAGGCGGCAAGACAAAGCGAAGGACAGCCAGCGAAAGCAGATGGATCAATCTGAGTCGGAGGCTTTGGAATGCTCAAACTTCCCAAAGCACTGCAGCCTGCAAATGCAGCAAGTCCTATTCGAGTTGCAGGGCTCGAAATGGTCAAAGTGGTCAAGGCACTGCAGCCTGCAAATGCAGAGGTTCCCAGCTTGACCACAGCATCTGGGATGGTCAATGTTGTCAAAGAAGTGCAACCTGCAAAGGCAGCTGTTTGAATCTCAGTGATGGAGTTCGGGAGAGTCAAGTTGGTCAAGGAACTACAGCCTGCAAAGGCAGATACTCCTATCCTGCTCACAGAGTTCGGGATGGTCAAGCTCTTCAAAGCACGACAGCCCGCGAAGACAGACTCTTCAATCTCTCTCACATGCCTGGGGATCCTCACATCTGTCAGTGCAATGCAACCTTCAAACGCAGACTCTCCAAGCTCAAGCACGGAGTCTGGGATGGTCAAGCTCAACAAAGAAGTGCAACCAGCGAAGGTGGAGGGAGAAATGAACACCATCGAATCAGGAAGAGTCAGCCTGCCCAAAGAAGTGCAGTTTTCCAGTGCAGATGGGCCAAGATGTATCACCGAGTCTGGAATGCTCAAGCTGGACAAAGCACTGCACCCTGCAAAGGCTGATCCTCCGATCTTCATCACAGACCTCGAGAGCTTCAAGCTCACGAGGGCACTGCAGGCGGCAAAGGCGCCCTCCCCAATCTCGCTCACACAGTCCGACATCCTCACCTCACCTTGGATGTGCTGTCCCGGAACCGGAGGAAGACAAAAAAACACACATATTCATCATCCCCAGAAAGGGATTTACAATGATTTTACCCCTAACGAACTCCCAAATCACCTGATATCAGCAAAACCAGGTCGCTCAAGCTCCTGCAGGCCTCGAAGGCGGAGTCGCCAATCGACTCCGTGGTCTCCGGGAGTGTGATGGTCGTCAAGCCGGAGGCGGTGAAGCTGTGAGGTGAGATCTCAAGCACGCCTCTCAGTACCAGTAGGTTGGAGGCCATCGCTCTTAGGTTGGAGGCCATCGCTCTTAGGTTGGAGGCCATCGCTCTTAGGTTGGAGGCCATCGCGAGGCCATCGCTCTTAGGTTGGAGGCCATTGCTTCTCAGTGCCAGTACTCCGGACACTGAATGGGGAAGCTCGGGCTCGGTAGCTTGGTCGGGTGGCCCTCCAAGCCGGTTCATTTCGGGAAAAGGATCAAGGACCGGTATGAGCGCCTCGTTGCTGTTGTGCGTTTACCTGACTGGACCTCTTCTTCAGGCAGGTGAACCCTTTGGGGCCAGCAACCGGATCGGAAATGCCATGACTGCAGCCCACGTGGCCATGTTCGTCGTCAAAGGACGACACCTCGGAATGATCATGGAGGAAATGGCGCCTGGAAAAACCATGAAATCCTCTACCAGCACCCTCCAACAGGCTGTAGTTGAGGGTCGTTGGACCCTAACAGGTCTCAATTGGTGACCTGTCCGAGGGTCCTGGTACAATAAACTGTAAGATCTCGAGACTCAACAGTCGACCGTTGCACTCCAATGGCCGTCGACCGTTGATTCGATTCGGTGAAAACCGAACCCATCGGTGAACCGGCGTGCCCCCATAAGACATCTTCCGCCTGAAACCCATCCGAAGGAAAGGGGGTTGTTACACTCTCTCCAAGAATCGATCAAAAGTGGAAACATGCGAACCAACAAATCGGTGGGGGCCTGCACTTCCATCGAGCCTTTCAGAGAGTGTAAACTTGTACACCCGTTTGATCCATCGCCCCGTTTGAGCCCTGAAGGGTGCCTTCGGGAATCACCAAATTCCTCAGAGAGCTGCACTCCGCAAAGGCGCAGGGCCCGATTTCGGCCACGGATGCCGGCAACGTGAAGGAGCTGAGAGATTTGCAACCCTCGAAGGCGGAATATCCAATCGTGGCTGGTGAGTTGTAAACCACTACCAAAAAAGAAACCATGTGTTCGATTGGGAATTCCACTCCGAATACGGAAGGAAAAAAGAAGAATGGGATTCAAGTCCGCTTAGAAAAACCAACACGTGTCAATACTAACTATTCCTCCTCCTCCTCCTCCTCGGTTTTCAGCTTGGATCATTGAAAGGCTTCAACGCACCGCGTCATGCACCCGAGCGTCTCATGCACCGAGTCTGGGATGGTCAAGTGCTTCAGAGCGCTACAGTCCCTCAGAGCCGAAGGAGAGATCTCGTTCCTGACACGTTCGCCAAGGGCATCGCGACTTACGAACGTAGCAGCGTCCTTCTACGAGCGTAGCTCCTGGCATCGCTACATATAGCTACTAGTCACCAGAAGCTACTAGGGGCTCCTGGAGGGGCTCCTGGCCGTACTACTAGGAGCAAGGACGCTACTAGTGAGAAGAAGCTATTCGGTTGGAGGCCATCCGGTGCGTGGATCCGGACCTGAGACCGGAGCGGTTTCTCCGCGGCTTTAACCGCTGGGAAACGCCGGACGGCAAGGGTCCTTGATATTTTTTTTTCTGGGACAAAGATTGCAAGCTAGAAAATGATAATATATCGTGCACAGTGCACAGTTACACAATGCGTGTATACTTATATATATAGCATATATGATATGCGAACTGTGTAGCAAATCACCAAGCCAGTCGTGAGTGTCAAGAGTGAAAAATAGAATAACAATCCGGGTGGTCAAGATTCAAAGACTCTGAGATGTTGAGATCTTTTAAAGAGCTACACCCTTGGAAGGCAGATTGCCCCATGTACGTCACAGATTGTGGGATGCTCAAGCTCGTCAACGATGTGCAGCCTGCAAAGGCAGAGTCTCCGATCAAGGTCAAAGACCCTGGCAGGGTCAAGCAGCTCCTCACATGAACGAATCAACGAATCAAATCTGCAAAAAAACACAGGAGACCAGGTCGTCTCCCGCGCTACGCCAATTTCCCCTATTTGAGAGGCATCCAAGAAGGAGAACAATCATGAAAACTTGATCATAATGTCCACCAATCAAGGATCAAGGAGGCACACTCTTCAAAGGCAGAATCATCGATTTCTGTCACCGACTCAGGAATGAGGACCTTCACCAAGAAGCTGCACCGGAAGAAGGCGCACTCAGTAATGCAGGTGGACAACTCAGGAATGCTGACCACCAGCAAATCCTCCTCATCAACTTCACTAGACTCTTGTCTGGAGCATTGAACAGGATTGATGCTGTAGAGCACCTGCAGTGCGGAAGTAGTTGCGGAGATTCCAGCCTCTTCGATGGTTGCGTCATTGTCAAGGAGCTTCTCTTCACCAAGGACCAAATCCACCGTGGTCATTTGCCGCGTCAGCTCATCTTCGCAAGGCTGCCATCCTCTCAGCTGCCTCTTGAGTTCTCGCACCGTCGCACAGGAAGTCACTTCCAGAAGGATCACCTTTCCGTTCATCTGCCTCACTGGAACTCTCATGGCCATCTCGATTAGGTAGCAGTGCCTGGAAGCCGCACCAAGGGAGCACGCCGAGGGTCTTTTGGGGTAAAGATTCCTGCCTCGTGGATGTGCATCAGAGCGCAAACAAAAAGAGGGTCACCTAGCTCGAGCGAGTCACTTGGCTTCAAGTAGGACCCATATCGTGATCTTCTAAAAGTAGTTTAACTAAAAGTACTTTTAAGGTGCTCAAGGAAATCTGAAGGTGTATAACCAAGTAAACCTTTGCTCACACTGTTCCATTTTCACATACTTACGGACCCGATGCTTCCCTGAACCTAAGCAGCTGCGGAGCCCTCTCATCTCATGTCGAGCCCTTCGGATATTCGTGGCCGCCAGGGAGCCCCTTCGGTGCCACGGAGTCACAAGTAGAATATGATTTGTTCAACGGAGACGGTCCACATGTTGGACGATCCCTTTTAGCCTCACCATGCCTCACCTTTTGGTACGACCATTTGGGATCACTTCGACGAATCTTCATCCGATTTTGGTTCACCGGCTCCAAGGACGCCCCATAAATCAAAAACCCGTACATCAGTCATCCACCACACGGCTGGGCCCTCGCCAAGGGCGCACCTCCGCATCGCCTCGCTTCTTGAGCTCCACTTCGTAGTGCTTCTCCGTGGCTTCCTGCGTCACTCCCACCCGACGCGGTGGCGACGCGGCGCAGCCATGTGGTCGGCGATGCGGAAGCATCGCAGAATCCCGGCGGCGTCCGTTGGGTCGCCCTCTGCTTGAGAGGAGGGCCAAACCCGGTGGAGATGGGTGTGCACTAACATCTAGTTGCCCACGGAGAACGAGAAAGAAATACTGTAAATAGAGAGAGAGATATAGAAAGAGATTGATTGATTGATTGATTGATTGGTTCCACCTCACACCATGATGGTGGCTTTCAACTGAAGGTTGCACACCATTCAGATCAAATGACAACGTGAATCACCGAGTGAACCGCCTAGCTTCAATTGAGACCTCTAGTGAGCTCTACGAGAGGTCTCCCACTGTGAAGCAGACTGGATCTTCATTCTGCCCCTCAGCTCCGGAATCCGGGCTTGTGGGCCAGAAACCATCCAGACAGTCTTGCCGAGACATGGATGTGAAATCTTGAATCTAGCTCTTCTCCCACACCGAAAGCAACATCCTCAACCCTCCCACGGAACTCCGTTTTCTCCCCAAGAAAAGTATCACAGCCGCACTCCGAACTCCGTCTTGGCCAGGGGCCCCCACGAAATCCGTCTTGTACTTCTCGCACTCGTTGCGCATCCGCATCTCATCCTCCAAGGATGAAATTGATTTGGATCGATTTTTGAACTGCAAAATGAAAAAGCTCTCTCCCAAGCTCCAAATGAAGGGCAGTCTTTCCCTGAGAGTCCAGTCATTACTCATGAACGGACCCCGACGGTCCGATGGTAGTGGTGAATTAGGACTTCCAGGTGGGTTAAAATGAGTCATTGGAAGTTCTGGGTTGGAAGATCAAAGAAGGGAAGCAGGGCGCAGCCAGGAAGATCCACGCAAGGCGCGGATCTTACAGTAAAAAGGAGGTCCCATCCACTCTCGTTCGACGCGCCGAGGTCCCGCGCGTCGAAAGGCGGTGGGGGTCCCATGTGGCAAAAGGCTCCCGTTCAGCTGGCGTATTGGACAAGGACTGCGTGTCTCGGGACCTCTTTAGCTGGTAAAAGATGCAACGCCCCACGAATGTTCCCAGTCCGGCCACGTTGCACTGGAGGTAGAAATAGAGAGACACCGAGGTCAACCGAGGTCAGAATCCCCCAAACAGGTCGGAAAGTGAACCCACGTTGACGATGTCTTGGAAATCACTCTCTGCTTAGCCCACAGCGCGTTTGTTTGACTCCATCGGATGGGTCCTGCGCTTTTTTTTCACCTCGAAAATCTGCCCCGACACGGTCGCCCGTGCTCAACAGCGACCCCTTCGAGTTGTCCTCCTTGACTCTTTGGAGCCTCAGTACAGCCGGGGTCGTTTTAGGGCGTTACAAGCTGGAAGACGTGTAGCCGTGCAGGTCTATGGCTCTACCAGTCCTATACCAGCCCTATGCTAACTTCTTCAGGTTCCTGAATCACTATCAAGATAAAATATCAATATATTTACATAATTTATGTCTTGAAGTCTTCCAGAAAGAACCTGAAGACCTGAAGACGAATTATACTTTTTGGATTGTTCTCACTGCAGCGGTTATGTTCCATGTCATTCCATTGGCTGTGGTGGTGTGTTACTATTGCATGCCTGACTGCTGAGTTTGATCACAAGGTTTAAAGCTTCCGGTCTACTTTGGGCCCACCCATCTAACCTATCGTCATCGTGTGCCCCTCCAACCACTGGAAGTTCATCTTCTTCAATTACCCGACGAAGAACAGCCACAAAAAGCACTGCTAGCTATCGAGCCATGAACAGTGATGGATCTGTGTGGTCACACTGTGGAGGTAAGGCTCTTCAGAAAACTCTGCAAAGCACATGCAAGAACCTCAGCTATGTGAATCAAGCCATGATATTAAAAATATGCCCCTGCAAGTTCACATGGGCGGTCCCTGGGTTGGTCTTCGGAACATGGACCAAGCCACAGGTCCATGGGATCGCCACATGATGTACCCATGAGACGACCAACGCTCGCTGCAACGCTCCCACCGCTCGCTCCGGACAAGGAGGGCCCGGCTCATCCTTGGAGGCTCGCAGCTCCCGCGTGAGGCGCTCCACCTAAGGTGGGGGGGTGAAATCGGAGAGCGGTTAACCCGTGTTTCGGGCAAGCGGTGCGGTTGTGTCAACGGTCGGCAGCGGTGAAAGAACAACATGTCCACTTGCTGAAGGAAGGCATCTGAGCCTTAGAAAAGGGATGTCCGCCATTGTCCGCCTGGTGGGTTTTCACATTAAAAATCTGGTGCAGGATTTCTTGTTCCAACAGTATGCATATCAGCTATGACACAAGCAGAAATGCCTCTCCTCATAGTGTCACATCCATTGGTGTTCACTGGTGCCACTGACCGCCCTGTGTTCTCTCGTCGTGGAGTCACGATGGTCATCAACGAAACTTCGCTTTCATTCCGGGGAAGTGGCAGTTGGATCTTTTTCTATGACCCGACCCCACCTTCATCTTGAGACAGACCCCCGTTGCATGGACCCCAAACTTGTGACTGCAGAGCGTTGATCTGGTCCCGAAACTGACCTTCCACACGCTCCTCACACGCGGCGAATTCGTCTTGACGAGGGCAAGAACACTGGAGCCTCCAAGGGTTGTGTTTCCTGGTCCACCTGTTGTAAGCAGCAAAAATTGTGCATAACAAATACACTGATCGTGGTGGGTCCTGGCATAGACCAATAGGTCTTTGAACATTCATCAACCCACTGACTACATGGTTCACATGTCCTTTCCACACTTTGGGGCCGCAAATCTTTGACGCACGTAACCAGTGACAAAGAACGAGAGAGAGAGAGAGAGAGGGGGACAAAGTCACCAAGTCGAAAGTCGGAAAAAACGCAAAATATTCCCCCGGACCCCTTGACGGTAAGGCGTGTCCGGAGCAAAAACACACCTGCAACATGCAATTTGAAATGTTCTTTTTCCAAAGGCACCCAGTAAGCACCACCCTCAGGCAGAAGTCGTTCATTCCATGTGTTTTTTTCGTTTTGGTTCCCGTTCCACATCCAGCCACTCCCCATCCGGTCGTCCTTCTCTTCCTCGTTGCCCCGCTGCACCAGTGCCGCCAGGCTCTCGGAGCCGTGCTCGTCGCCCTGCCCCGCCTGGCGCTGTGTTTGGCATCCATCCATTACACGGCGATAACATAGAAGCAAGTTACACCGGCATAGACCCTGGATAGCGGCGTATAAGCTTAAAGGGCGCCACGGACGGCTGTCACTGCAGCTTACCGCATCCCAAAGTCATTCCAGGTCTCACCTGGACTGTTGCTGCGGAGGCCTTGACTCTGGCCTTGGGTTTTGCCTTTGCATCCTGAACACCTCCGGCTTGCCCTGCAGGCGCTGCAGCAATCTCAGGCGCGACTTTTGGAGGCACGCCACTCCACCAATATGTTGGACCCTAAGCATGGCACCAATCAATATTCCCAAGGAAGGTGGTGAGGCATCTGATTAACTATTTTTAGTTGAGGGGGGTGGGGACCCCCTCCCTTAGTGATGAGAATATTGTTTCTCTAGCCTAGAAACAAGAACACTGTTTTCAGCAGGGTTGGGACACCCCTTTTTTGCACATAATGCGCTCGAGAAGTACAACACTTATCATGCTTAGCAGGGGACGGCAACCGTCATTCTACACCATTTTAAGCCGGGTGTGTCCAAACACCCGGCGCCGCTAGTGGATGGCATTCTATCTTTGACTATAAACGTTCTACAGCCCATGTTGGTCAGCTGGGACGCAATCAAGTGCATCAGTACCTCCTTGGTGAACTGCAACGACGCACGGTCCATTTGAGGCGGGGGCGCAAAACAGGTGGCCTCGATCTCACACGGGCGCTTGGCTGAAAGTGTTCGACTTGCGCGACTTTTTCCACAGTGAGCAGAGTTATCGGCGAAAGAAATTGCGTCTAACCTGTGTATGGCAAAGACACCCAAGGCTGTCAAAGCCTTTTGGTGACACAGTGGCAGCGGAATATTTTGTGGCCGCTCGGACGACGCCCTTCTGATGCTTTTGACAAGGAAACACACACCCTTGGGAGGGTTGCGGACACAACGCCTCCTGCTCACAGAACATAGTCCAGTGAGGTTTGGACTTTTCTTCCCTGCGTGCAAAATGCTTGACCCTTGCAGATCTCTCTCGTAAAGTAGACGCCTTTCTCCCAGAGGCTTCTCTTCGCAGCGGCTGAGCGCGGTCAGTCAACGGGGTGGCCACAAGAAGTTGTGGCACAGATTTCTGTGGGACGCCTGTCCACAACCACTCGGAGGCATCATCGGGGTGTCCACATCCCCGAAAGGCGTTGCTCCACAGGTGCAAGTGGTCCACTTGCGGATTGGGCTTGTCAGAGGAACACCTTTGGTTCCTGGACGAGATATATCCGCTCAAAAGTGGCCTGCCTGAAGCCCGCACTTTGTCGCCCACCATTGTTGGATCCTTTTGCTGAGTCCTGTCGAAGATTAAGCTCGCTCCAGATCGCCTGAGAATGGATGTTAGCTTCACAACCAGCAGCTATGGGAAGAATCATCCGAAATTGTTCACACCTAAAAGCCTCTTCAAGCCCAAGTGCCTGCCGTACGGAAAAAACTGTTGGAGACGGAGATGTTGTTAGAACTGATGTGGAAATTATGAGGAGTTTGATTAAGCCCTCACTTGGCAGTAAAAAACGGCACACTGAACAGCACACGCCCACAAAAGCCCTTCACATATTCAGCATCGCTATGCAGCATCGTTATTCAGCATGCGTGCTCCCTAGTAAAACAACCCAAGACAACATGGACTGAGTGTGACTAACGAAAGCCTCATTGTCAGATAACAAGCTCCGTTGTGGGATTTCCTCACCACCCTGGCGGCAATGAAAGCTCTCCTCCAAGTGAGGTATTAAAGAATCATGGACTTTGAAGATGTCTCCTACTTGGACCGGCGTCAGAAAGCAACGTTTGGCAGTGCGCCGGCAGCTTTGGAGAGCGGTTTTCGCATCATGAAACCGCCAGCAGGAGCATAGCCCTTTAATGTCTCTTCTTTAGTCTGTTTTATATACATGCATGCTTAGGCCCTACTATGGGTGATGATAATTGATTCTACCTAAACTGTGAGATCTGTACCGATACTTGCTGGACTCGATACTTGCACCTGCACACCTTAGTCTGACCGTCAGGTTTCGACGGGTGTGATGCCCTCCGAATCGCCTGCTCGAGCACAGCCTGGAAAGCCCTCCACAGCACCAGGAGGGCGCTCCAACTGTTCTTCGCACGGCCCACTGCCTGCCCAGCTTTCCAGCCCGGTCCGGGCGGACCCTGCAGTCCATGCAGGAGTCTTTTTGAAGCACCAAGTCCACGTCGAAATTTAAGATGGAGTGGGGAGTAGCAAAGCTTCCGCAAAGCTTCTGTTGAATGAGAGCATCTCCAAAAGAAGACCTTGAAAGACCTATAGCAAGAATATGCACACAAAGACCTGGCTGATTGGCTGGTCCTCAGTTTGGGAACATCGCAACATACCCAGCTCCAAAGTCCGAACTTCCCCCCCCAGACCGCCGCCTCTTGTAGCACGGCGTGGAGCCCCTGCGAGTAGACGAACATCGCCCGGTAGACCCGGTCCGCCGCCTGCGACGAACCCGGTCGAAGCGGAAGCGGCGCCACGGGAGGACCGGTGGAGAGGCCCAATTCCGTGTCTTTGGGGGAATTCAAAGGCCGACAGCTCAATCAAAGCGCCAAATCGCCACCGGGGGTGGTGTTTCTGGATACCCCGAGAAATACCCCTTTACTCGTTACTTCGAGACTTCGTGCGCAGGTCTACTTGTCTCAAAAGCGTGGAACTGAGGTGTGCCAACCGGAGAGAACCTCGGGGAGGAGATCCGGACGATCAGGCCGGGCGGTCGGGGCAAACGCTCGGCTTCTCCGCTGCGCCGAGGCGGCTGGATCAAGACGCACTGCTTCTCACGCTACGCCCAGGTGGAGCACACCCCAACCCACCACCCCACCTGTGCAGCTGTCTACGAGAGGCTCCGAAATGTGTAAGAAAGGCCACCGATAGAGAAAACGGTCCATTTTTGAACCCACTCCTCAATTATAGGACCGTCCCGTAGATCGAGCCATCCCATCCGGGCGACAGCCACCCTCACACGACCCAAACCATCTTCATCCAGAGCCCCCTAAAAGGTGGTTAAGGGACCTTAGCCGCCTTAACCGTAATAAGATTCTAAAAGGGTATATAAAAATTGATGGTAATTGATAGACACACCCCTTAGGCGGCTCTGGATGTTGTTCAATGCCTTTAGAAGGCCTTCCCTGCCTGATGGTCCAGACCCAAACGTTCCAGCGCCGCATGGTCAATCCCGAAGTGGGCGAGGCCCTGCGCTGCCATTCTTGCGGCGCGGCCCAAACCAAAAAAAAACGAACCCGGCGACCTCCGGCGACCCTCCACCGTGCCCCCCCTTCAGCACGAACGAAACAAACCCGGTCACGGCGCCCCGGGTGGAGCGGTTCACCCCCGAGGTCCGACCGGTCCCAGCGACCCCCTCCGGTCGCTGCTCCCTTCGAACACGGGCCGATCAGAGGGGGGCGCAGCAGTTTCGCATCTGGTCCAGGTTGTTGGAGAGCTCTTCTTAGTTCATTCGATGTTCCACCGCTGATGCGAGGCCAACAATGTGGCAAGAGATCTCCTGCTCAAGCCGCTATCGACTGCGCGACTGGGATGTTTCACCACACGTGACACTTGCGTGCTTTTCCCCACATGCTACCAGACTCGGCCTCGTCTTTCGCCTCGCAACACATTCGTGGACCCCTCTCGGCCCCCTCGAGAATATCAGAAAGATCCTCCACCCCTTCCGCTGCTGATGATCTGCTGATGATGACTTACATTTAGAGTCCGACTCGCTGCTGTTGTGGTCCCACCGTACCCATCGATGTGGATAGTACAAGCGAGCGTACTCCCAAACCCACTAAATCTCAACTGCGAAACAATCAACCAAAGGAAAGAGAAGAATCGAGTTTTGGAGGTCCGGAACCCCGAAACCAGCCCTCGGTAGACGTCCGGGACCGGACCGACCTGCGCTTGCTTGGCAGCGGCGCTGGCCACGACCCCGTTGTCCAGCTTGTGCGTCGCCTCGCGAAACCGGAACGACGACAGCTCTCGTCGTTTCCGCGAGTGCGCGCCGCGCAGACGGTGAAGAGACGTTCCTTCTCGTCTGGACCGAGACGAGGACGGTGTTGTGCTTCATCCTTGCAGACGGGGACGGGCGCTTCTCTGGCGCCCGCGAGGTCGGACTCCTGAGGATCCAAAGGCGTCCAGAAAACGACCCGAGAAAAGACCAAAGACGGAAACTTTGACCACAGTGCATCGACGCGGAGGGTCGGGGATGTGTGTGTGCTGGGTGTCGGATCCGGTCCGGCGACCCGCCTGGCCCAAGGTGTGGTTCAACCAGTTGGTGACCGTCTTTCCTCACACGGGACACGGGCGGACACATGCGGACGGTCACGGGGTGGACGGGCAAATCCCCAGCAGGTCGGAAGAACCACGTCGTGAAAGAAGTGGATGAAAACCCTCCGGATCGAGAAGGTCTACTCGGTCTCCCCAAATGGACTGCTCGATAGGCCGGTAGAAGAGAGTCCAGGTATTGTCCAGTCCCAACAGAATTTGCTGACAGAGGTCTTATTGTGAGACCTTTGCAGCACGAATTGGAAATTGGATGAAATTTGAACATACTGCTCCACTGCTCCACGTCGTCAGGGCGCTCCACTGCTCCACCTCAGGGCGCTGCCCTTCATGGACTGCCCACTCGGTTTCTTGGATCCATCCATCTCCACGCCTCGTGCGACGCACGCGATGCACTCGACGCGACGTGGACCGAAGATCGAAGACCGAAGACCTGTGAGGAACGGGAAATGGCTCAGAGTAGAAAACCACCGTCAACCCACCGTAGCCGGTGATCTGGTGACTCAATTGCACCACGGGAGCCATAGTCAATGCCAGAACCCCCTGTTTTGCAGGGGTGTCTAGGTTTAGGTGTCTACACCTTTAGAGGTTAAGGATGATGGTGAAGGGGGTGTCCACGAAACATCCCCCCGCGGTCCTGGTAGTCCCAGCCTCCGCCTGCAGTGCCCTCCGCAGCCTCAGGGGGACCTGCCGAGCCGATCGCAGTGACTGGCCTGACGTCGAAGCCCTCCCAGTGTTGGTCCAAACATCACCAGTAGATTAGAGGTCCTGTTTTGGTGAAGGCACCAGATCAGATCTATAGAGACAGAGACTAACCTAGATCTGGTTTGTGAATGGACAACCATGGAAAGTAGGATTTGTGCCTGAGAGCAAGCAATTGAAGACTTCTAGACTTCGAGCCATAGGCTTGTGGGGTTCGAGGGATTTCGATTTTCCCTGGCTCTACAGCAAGCGGGAGTGCACGGGTCATTTTGATGTTTATGTCCAAAGCCACCACACCATCGAAGAATCCTGGCTAAGGCAAGAAAAGGCACAGTATGTCTGGTCCAAAGAATCAGGACCGTCAATGACTCCTGTATGGCCCATGCACCAAGCAGCTACTTGTATTGCTGGGGGAAAAGCTTGTTCCCTTCCCAGCTACCACCCCACGGTCTCTCGCCTGCATCTTCTTCCACCACGTCCTGGTCCTCACCCAGAAACGAAGTGTTTCACGGCCACCGCCCGCTTCGGGGATGGGCGAGCGCGGTGTCATCTCGGTCTCCATCGAACCCTTCTCCCACAAGGAGGGAACTGAGGAACTCGTCCCAGCCCGGCCGAAGATGGGAAGCCCAAGATGAGGGAACCCCCACCAAAAACCCTCCAAAACACCCCCAATGATTGGTCCTGTCAAAAGCCGTCTGCCCCCACCAAGTCAACACAGTTGGAAATGCCGCGCTCTTTGAAGTGCACGACCTCTTGGATTGAGAGTCAGGAAGACAGCCAAAGAATTGTTTAGTTGATTAATTATTGTTTTATGATTGTTTTATGAAAATTGTGAAAACTCTAATTGGTCCTCAATGTTTGGAGATTTCATTTTTATTCATTTTTATAAGGTTTTATGATATTTGTTGATTTTGTATGCTGTTTTATGAATTATTTTATGATTGTTTTATGACTGTTTTTGTGTTTATGATGTTTATGGATTTTCACCAAATCAGAAAATCAACAAAATTCATAAAATATTCATATGTTTCATATGGTTTTCATATTTATTGTTTATACGAAAATCATAAAAGTTTTATAAATTGTTCATACATGTTATGTTTTTGTTTTTTAAATGTTGTTTTAACGATTCTATACAAATTGAAAAAAATCATAATGAAAATGTTATGATATGTTTTATGAAAAAAACAATATGACTATTTTATGAACTGTTTATGAAATTGTTATTGATTTAATGAAAATTTTAAGATTTGTTGAGCACATCAAGAAATCAATAGTTTAAATTTACTTTAAAATCATACATGTTTCATGAAAACAAAAAATATATATATATAAAGTAAAAAACAAACATTGTTTGTTCATAAATGCGTTTCATGATGTTTTCATACATAAATCATTTTTAAAAAATGAAAACCATATTTCCTAGCCTCTCCCCAACTCACAACTCTTGGAGGGACGGACAGCTTTCCGTCCCTTTGGGCTCACCAAAACGCCCAGAACGAACGGGTCCAGTGGCCTGGACCAGCTTTCCGCCGTTCGCCTTCGCCTGGGGCCCAAGACGTTTCGGGCCAACGTTTGGGCTGCGAAGCTGAAGCTGAAGTGATGGATTGAGACATGAGCCGGAAAAGCCCTTGGTTTGCTGGTCATGCCAAGTGCCGTACAGGAACGCTTCCTCCGGCGGGTGGTCCCCACAGTTGTGGCACGCAAGAAAAAGAATCACCGGATTCCAACCCAAACAAGAAGGTTTAAAATCATGGTCCAAACCTAAAGTGCCACTACATCACTGGACATTCAATGTCATGCAGCCAATGGGCTCTCTCTCTCTCTCTCTTTCTCTTTCTCTGTGTGTCTCTCTCTCTCTCTCTCTCCCCGCTCCAAACCTTTCTTCCCCTAAATACTGGCACAAAAACCGTCACGCCGCCTTGGCCGCCGCCATCTTCACCACATCCGCCAACGAGGTTGGAATCTGCATCAACCTGTAGCAAAGGGTTGCTTATTTCAGAGTTTGGTGGGAAGTCTAGACTCTAGCCATTTCTTTGGTGAACTGCTCCTACTGTGCTTTGGCTGCCCTGTGAACATGGACCCTGAAAACCACTGGTTGGTAGAGGAAAACCATCTTCCAGGGGGCCATTGTCAGGGTCTATGTGAGTTTTCGGGAGTGTAACGCTGGGAAAAGTTCACCGTCATGCGAGTCACTCCAAAGTCCCTCAGTGGATTTGTTGTTCTGGGTTGGTGAGGCTCTTCTTAGAGAGGAAATGGGGGGAATGTGCTTCACAACAGAGAGAAGAAGCCAAAAAATACTGGTACAACGTCAGAGAACCGGATGACTCTCAGGATTCTTCGGCACTTCTCTTTACATGCTGGTGTATCACGATCTAAACCTGAGCCAAGCTACCCAAATCCAGACACAGAATGTCCTCTCCTCGTCTCAAAAACAACACATGCACGGAAACTGGTTTTGCAGCCAAAGTGCGGTGTCGGCTCTAATAGTGTCTTGGCGAAGGGCTGCGTCTGCGTCACGCGCTCGATGGGTCGCCCGGTCGACAGGAGGACTACACGGTGGCGTCCAACAGGCGATGTCTGGACGCCAGTCTGGGTACCTGTGTCACTAGAAACAGTTGTTGGAGGGTCCATTGGTCCATCATCTTGTCTTGCAGTCCCTTTTCACCAGAAATGCGAGAGATCATGACGAATCATCGAACTATATCGAACTGGATGTTTGGTGATCCAACATCTTCTGAGCCAGTCAGCTGGGCCAACACCTCTCATCGACCTTTGGTCGGCCTCCAGCGCAGCATTGCCATTCTCCTCGGAGCACTGGAACTCGGGGCATCCATCAGGGGTTTGTTGGAAGATGCTGGGGGCTCAGCGATATGCCATATATACCTGTGACACCAGCAGGTGACACCCGCAGGTGACAGGTGGCAGGAAACTGATGCGTGAACAAAGAGCTAACCTCCAAGAATCATGAAAGTGGACAACCCCCTCTTGGTAGAGGAACTGTGGAAGTGGACAGGGCCCTTTGCAGTGTCCAACACTGGCCAGTCTCCGAGCCTGTCTCCCGTCTCCCGCACACACCCAGAGAGCCGCCCCCAGAGAGCATGCCCCGCACCACGTCCGAGCTGCCCAATGCAAGGCTGGCTCGGTGCGAGGAGACCCAGCTGCGCCTGGCACTGTGAGAAACCCTCCAGAACCACTTGGACAAGAAGACATCAGGTTAGACCAAATCCACTTGTCCTGTCTGAGTGTATCATGAAAGCCCCCCACAACCAGTGCAGGGTTCTCTAGCTATGTCTAGCCATAGATTCCGGAAATCGAAATCCATTGGATCCGATAAGTACCCTTTCTTCAGCTAAATCACCAACGACCTGCTTTTCCCTGGTGCCCTCGGTCCAACCTGTGCGTTTCGGCCGGTGACTGTTCGAGCGCCGCCGCTCGGTCACGGTCCAACCTGCGGTCGCCGGTGCGTCTCGGTCACGGGACTGGTGGAGTCTGAAGGCCTCTGACTGGGTGGAGCCTGAAGCCCTGCCTATAACAAGGGCATTACGGCAATTTGCTACTAGTAGTCATGCACTTTTAACTGCTGTTTCATGGATTTTTGTCGGGAATCCTACCATTCAAGACCATCCCGGAAATGGTGGAAATGGTGACACGGAGAACTGATGTTTCACCATGTCGATTGGTCTTTCAACATCCAACTCCAAGTGGCAAGGGTCACTGGAAGAATCCACGTGGGTGATATTTTTTTTCGGAATCCTTGTGGGTGAGCAGGATAGAACCTAGAAAGCAGGTGTTGCGCAATACTTCTATTGTCCTTTCATTATGGAAACCGTGGGTTTAGCCGTGACCAATTTCTTTTGGCTGTCGAGGGATCATAATGGAGCATCACTTATGATGATCACTTTGACATACTTTGACAGCCAAGCTTCACCTGACATCATGGCCATGGTTCCAAGAAAGGGTGCAATCAATTCACCCACTGGCGAAAGGACAAATATAATATATATATATATATTATAAAATAAATGTATATATACAATGTTTTATAGAATATAACTATATACTGTACATATATACTATATCCTGTGGGTTACTATTGCTTTTCTTCTTGATTCTTTGCCTTTAGATTCAAGTCCACGTCTCCATAGCTCCACATCTCTGCAAGGTCCAGTGCAATTCCACCCCCCCAGGTGTGCCTTCTCCATCGGAAAAGACCTGGCACACGCTGCGCACACCACGTGCACGCCAAGCGCACTGATGGGTTTGATAGGTTTTAGGAGAGATCGAATGTGGCAGTTGGAGGCTTCCAATACACTCCCGCTGCCCTCCAAGGCCCGAAGGTGATCGCTTTCAATCAGGAAGATAGTGAAAAAAAAAACAAACTGGGGATGCTGCACAGATGTTGTACAGTGACACAGGTGGTGGTCCCCGCGCTTGTGGTTGTCGAAAAATTTCACTCGCCCGTTCGTGTTCAGAGGGGACACTTCGGAGGCCAAAGCAAAACCCGATGGCCAAAAATCATGAACTATGAACAAGAAGCTACTAGGGGCTCCTGGCATCGCTACTAGGAGCAAGGATGCTACTAGGGGCTCCTGGCCGTACTACTAGGAGCCAGTAGCTACTATGAACAAGATTCTTTTCTGCCAATCAAAACGGGCCTCGGCCAGGTCGTCCGACCCGTCGGCCCGACCTTCTGAGGGTGTATGAACCTGTTCACCAAACATCGTTTAGAGGTGCGAGGGGCCGGCCAAAGACAAGTCACAGGGATGTCAGGAGAAACGACTTTTGGGTGACAACCAATCAAGCAAAGTCCTTGCAATCAAGTTTTCCCAGCGGCACAGCGCCATTTCCCTTGAATGGAAATGTTGTTTTTGAAGATGCTCACCTCATGGACAGAATTGTCGACCTGAACACCTGAACACCGATCTCGAGGTCTTGACGTGGATTTGACTCCCACTACTTTTCCCCTTTGGATTCTCACTTGGATCGAAGTCGGCCCATCCCACACGGCCCCTGAAGCTGGCCTCAAGCTGAGTGATGGGCGGAAGGGCCTTGGACGCCTGGCGATGGATCTTCTCGACGGAGTCCTAGAACAGTTGAACAACCCTGTTTCATCCATTCCATATGAGGTCTCAAAAACCCTAGGTTTGATCCTTCATGGACGCCCATGATCATGGGAACCATAGGCATCCTAGTGATGACGAGTTCACTTACCTGGTGAACCCTTGACTATTTGTGGCGGGGACGTCTTCTTCGATGGAGATGATACCCCGTGAAAGGCTTTGGCAGAGGGTGAAAAAGGAATGTATCGGCTAATTACTAAGGTATGTGAGTCCAACATAAGGACTTTCTTCTACAGGCTCACCTTTTCATTTGCAGGATATCACTTGGAGTTTTGTGCTTTTCAAGTCTCCAATGTGTACTTCCTGCCCTACGGGCATTTACCTTGACACATATTTGTTTGTATACGTAAAGTACACAATAAGTCAACATGATATATAATATATATATATTTATTATATATATAATCCCCGTGGGAACTACAGGTAGGTGTTGGGCCTGGCATTTTATAGTCATAACCCACCCTTGGTGACCACAGTGCACCACTATAAAATGACTTCATAGGACAAGCCTACCCCACAGAAAATACTATAAAACCTGGGGCTCAGGGTGGGCCATCTAAGTGTACTTTTAAAGGGGGTCACAAAATGAAGGTCCTATAAAATGAAAAACATGACCTGACAATCTGGAGGTGCTGGCATGGCCCAGAAGCATAGAATCGGCCAAATCTCTGGCTGATTCTGATCAAAATCTTTACTCTTGGAGATTGTTGATGATTGTTGACAGATGTTCATTTCTTTGATTCATGAGGATTCATGAGGAAAGAATGGTTCTGCTTTCACTTTTCTGGTCTTCATGGGCTAGCTTGCCACTACACGCAGCCAAAAATGCCCATGTTTTGCAGAAGCAACCAAGACACGCTCACATCATCTCACATCTCTATAAAATGAAAACACACACTCACACAAGCCAATGATGCCTCTATGAGTTGCATTCCCTACCAAACATCAAAGTCTATAAAACGAAAACATGGACATCTAAATAATGTTCACTATAAAATCATAACACTATAAAATCTAAAACCTGCCTTTGCCTGGTTCAAAACATGACCACCAAAAGTCACTATAAAATATAAACATGTTCCATAACTATGTTCAGAGCTCAAACATATCACTTATATGATCTTATATGTGTGTGCATGTTTTTCATTCTATAGCAAAACGTGGCCACTTGGGCCCCTATAAAATGACCCCTGGTCTTGGGGCTCGAGCTCCTCATTCTATAGGGTTTATTCCCAGGGGGATTATATATATATATATATCACAAGTCACACGCCATAAGCAAGGGACTCCGCCTCCTTTCATCATCCCAATATTTTCCACCATGTCAAAGCTGTTGAAAACGGTCTCGAATGCTGTCGCAGTTGCCTCCAAAGTCTGACCGACCCCAGGTAACGGCGGATCCATTGGCCAAAATTGCTGCGAAAGCATGCCAGGAAGCTTGGATGCTTTGCACATTCTTCAGCTGGTCTTGTACCATCCGGCTATTGCCCCCAGACTCCGCATCACCCCACGTGACCACAGATCCATTGTTCAAAATTGCAGCAAAGGCCTCCAACGAAGCTTGGATTTGTTTCACACCCTTGAGCTGATGTTGCACGTCGCCACTGTCACCTCCATATGCCGGATCACCCCAGGCCACAGCGGATCCATCAGCCAACACGGCAGCGAAGGCACAGTACGAAGCTGCTATTTATATATATGGAGTTGTAGGTGCTGTAGCCCTTGAATTGCTATCAGCACACAAAGTCGTGCAACATCGACACGCCGATGCCAGAAAGGCAAAGCGTAAGGTATGCTGACCCACGTAGTCAATGGGCCGCGAAGGATAAGGTGGACCCAACACAAAGTCAGGCAAGACTACCACAGAACTGCCTGGCGGTGATCGGTGGAGAGACCACAGAACACCCGACCCGGATCACTTGCCGAAGCCAAGCCGCGGCCAAGACGGCAAAGCACCATGCAGGTCGGACAGACGTGCCGAAGATCAAGTCAGTGGAGAAGCCATCCACGAACAAAATGTCCATGACGTGAAACGTATGCAAAGGCAGCGGGATCCTCACGATCCAACCAGTCCAGCTCCACGTAACAAAGTACGTGCGAATTCTCGGTGAAAAGCCCAAAACTTCCAAAGAAGATCCCGTAGTCAAAGACCGAAAAGGAAGAGACAAAGCAGCAGAAACCACGGACTCGTCAGCCCCACAAGGTCGCAACAAACCCATCCGGCACCAAGCGCACGACCATAGCCAGGCGCCCTCATTAGTCACTCCCCCAGGAGTGTGGATCCTCTAAACTTCGCACCCTTCCTCGTCAAGAAGGGCCCAGGGCCACCACGTGGAGGTGGAGGATCCGAGCTGGCCCCACGAAGCTGCTATTTGTTGCACATTCTTCAGCTGGTGCTGAACCCTGCGGCTGTCACCTCCATATGCCGGAGCACCCCAAGTCACAACCGATCGATCAGCCAAAATCGCCGCGAAAGCATGGTACGAAGCCTGGATCCATATATGGAGTTGTAGGTGCTGTAGCCCTTGAGTTGCTATCAGCACGCAAAGTCCTTAGCTGCGCATCAACGCTCCTCCCCGTGGCGAAGACGCCACACAGCTTCCTGCACCTTAGTGAGATGATCCATGACAGCCGAATCTGCCGGGCCAGAGGCCCAACCAAACCTAGCGGTGAGGGGGTTACGGGGCCTGGAAGGCCTACAGTCGCGAAAATGCTCACAATGCCACACCAAGTGGATCCAAGACGGTCTGAGTCTACCCTGACAGAAGGGGCAATCCTGCAAAGCGGGGTCATACAAAGCCGGGGACACAGAGGCCCCCAGAGCAACATGCCTAAAGGTAGAGTCCGTATCCATACGCTTACGGGTGAAGCCAATATCGACACAGCGAAAAAACTGCTCCAAGATTTCTTTTGAATGATCTTGCAAAAGCTGCGTGACCTCATGTCTTTGACAGCGAAGCCACTGAACGAAAGCGTGCCACCGAAACTGCATTCTCAATTCATGCCTTTGAGCAGAGAGACCCTGTGTTCGACGGTCAGAAGACCGAAAAAGTTGCACCTCGACACCGCTGTAACAACGCCACGTCCAAGGGCGCACCTCACTGCAACCAATCCCTTTCAATTGCCTACGAAGCACACCAACAGGCGAAGCGTAAGAGTTGCACCAAGGTAAGTCAAGCTTGCTTAGTGTACCCCACAGCCGTTGGATCACCGCACTTACCAAATGAAGCGATCCACCGAAAAAGAGCATGAGAAGCCATTTACTAGCCATTCGGGTCTTGCCACCAACAACACGCCTGAAAGATTTCAAGAGGCGATCACCGGACGTGAGGGTGGGAGACCTACAGACCCAACCATAAGCCCCAATGCTCAAGACGAAGCATCTAAAAGCTTCCACAGCCCTAGTCCAAGGCAGAGACGCACCAACCAACAGCGAAGCAGCCTTCTCAGCCTTGTCCAATCTCTCCTGCTCACCAATCGTATATTTACGAACTTTGGACGTGGTAGAGACCCCAAGGGCTTTGACTTCAGAAACCTTCCACTCAGGCGGGCAAGGGTCATTGTCAAAAGAACGCCGCGCACAAACCTGAGTCTTGCGATCGTTCTCCTTTAAACCGATAGAGTCGGACCACCGAGCCCATTCCTGGACGCGAGGACCAACTTCATGCCAATCTTTAGCCCACCAAGTTCTGTCATCCATGTAAATGGAAGTACAGCTACGCTCACAGCATCATGACCAAGGTTAGACTCAACCTTCCGTAGGCCAGCGGTAGCCACAAAACCTAAGATAGTCGGGGCGATCGGACAGCCTTGCGGAACAGCGCGCCCAGAAGGGAGCGGAGTAGGGCTGGTGTGAGCCCCCCACTGAACCCACCTAACCTGATTCGCCCAAACAGCCTGAAGCAGCGTAGCGAAACGAGGATCCCAACCACAGTCAGTAAGCGCCTGACAGCAGATTACCGGAGACAAGCGGTCATAAGCCGCAGACCAGTCCAGGGAAACAATGTAGCCATCCTGATCAGCGTACAGCGCCTGTAAGCGGGCGATCAAAGCTTCAGTGGTCAAACCCGCCTTTCTGCAAGCAACCCTCTCATCAAGAGACTGGCTCACCCAATCTTGAACATCCTCGGTCTGAAGCAGAGCAGCGGCAAAGGCAGGCCAAAAAACCGACAACACGGAAATAGGGCGAGTAGCAGCAGGATCAAGAGACCCATCACCAGAAACCTTACCTTCCTTGGCCAGGTTGACCATTCTGCTCTCAGTGAGTTGCATAGGCACCGACCCAGACCTAAGCCACCTCTGAGTCAGCGTCCACCAAACTTGCACTGCATCAAAAGGCAGATGCTTAACCTCAGCGCTGTGCCATTGGTCAGGCCCGGCAGAACCCTTGCAATGCAGCAGCGCGCGATGAAGATCAGAGGCCGACGGACCAACCCAATGACCCGCAGGGCGGCACCCAAAGTCAGAAGCCAGCTGACGACTAAGCACAGGATTCGCAAGCCTACCCTCGCTCCAAACACTCTCCCAATGTTCGCGGATGAATCGCGCCGACTGCTCATGCGTTTCAGCTTCAACACCCTGCTGAACGAGCGTGACCTTGCGACAGACCATTTGTTTGCCCTTAATCCATTTGCCTAAGGCGCCAAAGGTACCCTCAGACAGAGAAGCCTTCCATTCACGCAAGCGACGGTCACGCAGCTGGGCTTCCATCCTAGACTGCAACCTTTGAAGCTCCGAAATTTCGGTCTGAGCCATCGCAAGAATGTCCTGGGCAGAGGTCGGAACTGCCGACCCTTTCCAAAGCTTGTGAAACAAAGTAAGTGGAACATACCCCCTACGGCAAATAAACTGCCGAAGCTCATGAAGTCTCGCCAGGCGACGCCTGGCCCGCCGTAAAGACTCACCAGCCAAAGGATCTCCAGCGCCGCGAAGGACGGGTCGAACCCATTGGTGTTTGGCCAACTGACCCTTCTGAGCGACCCCCCCTTGCACCTTCTTCAGCATCCCTTGGACTCTGTGGCTGCTACCCCCAGCATCGGGCTGGCCCCATGTGACCACATGTCCGTCCATCAGGATCGCCGCAAAAGCGTACTGCGTCGAATGAATCTGTTGCACGTTTTTGAGCTGCTGTTGCACCCGGCGGCTGTCACCTCCGCACTGGGCATCACCCCAGGTGACAACAGATCCATCAGCTAAAATGGCAGCGAAGGCATAGTAGGAAGCACTGATCCTTTGAACATTCTTCAGCTGACACTTGACCTCACTGCTGTTCCCTCCAAATCTGGGATCACCCCAAGTAACCACAGCTCCATCCCCCAAAATTGCTGCAAAGGCATATTGCGAAGCCTGGATGTATATATATGGAGTTGTAGGTGCTGTAGCCCTTGAGTTGCTATCAGCACGCAAAGTCCTTAGCTGCGCATCAACGCTCCTCCCCGTGGCGAAGACGCCACACGGCTTCCTGCACCTTAGTGAGATGATCCATGACAGCCGAATCTGCCGGGCCAGAGGCCCAACCAAACCTAGCGGTGAGGGGGTTACGGGGCCTAGACGGCCTACAGTCGCGAAAATGCTCACAATGCCACACCAAGTGGATCCAAGACGGTCTGAGTCTACCCTGACAGAAGGGGCAATCCTGCAAAGCGGGGCCTGGATGTCTTGCACGTTCTTCAGCTCTTCTTGCACCGGACTGCTGTCACCTCCAAAGCCAGATTCACCCCAGGTAACAATCCTTCCATCAGCCAAAATGGCCGCAAAGGCTTGTTGTGAAGCCTGCATCTATATATATGGAGTTGTAGGTGCTGTAGCCCTTGAATTGCTATCAGCACACAAAGTCGTGCAACATCGACACGCCGATGCCAGAAAGGCAAAGCGTAAGGTATGCTGACCCACGTAGTCAATGGGCCGCGAAGGATAAGGTGGACCCAACACAAAGTCAGGCAAGACTACCACAGAACTGCCTGGCGGTGATCGGTGGAGAGACCACAGAACACCCGACCCGGATCACTTGCCGAAGCCAAGCCGCGGCCAAGACGGCAAAGCACCATGCAGGTCGACAGACGTGCCGAAGTTCAAGTCAGTGGAGAAGCCATCCACGAACAAAATGTCCATGACGTGAAACGTATGCAAAGGCAGCGGGATCCTCACGATCCAACCAGTCCAGCTCCACGTAACAAAGTACGTGCGAATTCACGGTGAAAAGCCCAAAACTTCCAAAGAAGATCCCATAGTCAAAGACCGAAAAGGAAGAGACAAAGCAGCAGAAACCACGGACTCGTCAGCCCCACAAGGTCGCAACAAACCCATCCGGCACCAAGCGCACGACCATAGCCAGGCGCCCTCATTTGTCACTCCCCCAGGAGTGTGGATCCTCTAAACTTCGCACCCTTCCTCGTCAAGAAGGGCCCAGGGCCACCACGTGGAGGTGGAGGATCCGAGCTGGCCCCGTGAAGCCTGCATCTTCACCACATCTCGCAGCTTCGCTTGCACACTGCTGCTGTCACCCCCGCACTCTGGATCCCCCCAGGTCACAACGGAGCCATCGAACAAGATTGCTCCAAAAGCATACTGCGAGGCCTGGATGTCTTTCACATTCGTCAGTTGTTGTTGGACTCCGCTGCTGTCGGCTCCACACGCTGGATCACCCCAGCTGATCACGCCACTCCCACGATGCGACAGAGCAAACGCCGCATGCGTGGCCGCCACGGTCGGCGCTTGCACCACCGCTGCCGTCAAGGTGTCTCCAGTCCGAAGGCCTGCATCTTCCAGGGACCATGCTACATCTAACAACTGCCCATCCAAGAAGAGTTGCAAAGCTTCGAGTCCGAAAGCTTTTCTTGCAGCCTCTTTGAGCTCCCAGATGTAGCTGGCTGCCGACAGACTCACGGATCGACCACTGGGCAAACACACTGTCACATCTGTCACCGGGACGCTCCCTGCCGGGAGGGAGGTTGGAGAGCGAGACACATCGCGAGAGCGAGAGCGGGGCATGTTCGGGAAAGGGCCGAGTGGGTTTTCGAAAGGATTCATGTTCGAGAAGAAAGTACCCTAGCCTTCGAAGACCTCTTTTTTAATTTGGTTGACCTGAGTGTTGTAGCATAAAAAGTGCTCAGTAAAACAATGGTTGGTCGGCAAAGGCCATTCAATCAATACGTGGTTGGAATCCTGGGCAGTAGACTTTGACTCACATGAAAGCCGGTGCCATAGCCCCTTGCGATACCATGGTTCCTATCAAAAGTGGCTTGTTCACGTCCCATGTCGTCCATCTCATGCAGAATGTAAACCGAAACTGCTGAGACGATAGATCTCTTGGAGGAACTGGAGGTCTCCGGATGCTGTTCGAGGGGGCGGACTCGATGATTTCTCGGTCCCAAAGACTCGCTGTTCAAGGGATTCACCATGGCGGAGTGAATTTCGTGGGCCCAGTGGATGTGCGAGGACAGCCTTGGCCCGACCAAACCATGGAAAAAAGTCCTTATATACCCTCGGACGAACACATCACATGGAAGTGGAGTTCACACCCTGTTCGTAAAGGATAGTAGTCTTCCAAAAAAAAAAATCTCATCCATTTTCCATGTTAGTGAGTCATAGTGTAGAGCGACTTGGGGACAAATGTGTGAAGACCAGCGGATGTGTTGGATTGGCCCATCACTGAATAGCCCGCTAGATTTGATGGGCAAATCATGGGTGTCCTGTCTCTCTTTGATTGGAAAGGTTACATTGGTCACATGTCGCTCTCATCTTTCCTTCTCATCCACAAATCCACGGTGGCAAAGCGAGCCACCTTTCCTTTCGAACTTGACCGGTCCTCTCGAATGGATCCTGTCATTGAATCGTGAACGACAGAAGAAGCCCTGTCGATATCTGAAAAAAGATGTCGGAGTCTTCATCCAGATTCCGCATCTACTAAGACTTACTAAGAGTCATACTCTCTGACCAGCTGACTTTTTGATGCGTTTGGTTCCACCCCCACGCCTGCCCCCAAAAAGACGGCCCGCCCGCGCCTGCGCATTCAGGCGAAGCCTGGGCGCTCCAATACCACCAGACCGTCGCAGTCGGACAGTTGGAGGTCCCAGAAAACCTCTTGAAAAGGTGTCCGGAGAGCCTGGGTGCACTCCCCACATTTATATGCATGAAGTCACAAAAAATTATGAAATCTGCCAAACATCATGTAGTTTGGTAGTTCACCGACCGTATTTTCTCGGGTGTTTTCGGCGAGGAGGCACTGAGGGCGATGCATGGCAGGCCGACCCTCCCGCCGCTCATGGCACAAACACCACGCTAGGCATTGCACAGGCTGAGGCCAAAAGAGGAATCGCAGAAAGCGCTGGTCATTCATCTGATTGTTTGCCACCCATGTCTTCCCACAAAAAGGTGACTCGCTGCCGACGAACCCCTCGTTGAACCTAGAAACCACGAAGAAGAAGAGTCTGAGTGAAACGGGGGCCCATGGGCATGAGGTTTGAAATTCATCCCCAAAAAGGATCAGCACTAAAAGGATGTCGGTCTCTGAACCTTTAAAGGTATGAAGGGATATGAAGGGTAGAAATCGGTGTTCCAATTGCCAATGAAGGAGTCATCTTTCCACCTCAGCCTTGGGCTCTACACCAGGCCTGGCGATGCCAAAGGGAGAGGTGTCGATGTGGAAGACTGGAATGTGCTGCAGCGATTGTACCGTCTGTTCGAAAGAAATACAATAAAATAAAGCAATGACTTCTGTCTGGCACTCCGTATCCTTTCAGTCGTGATTCTCACCCAATGAAGGCTCCGCATATCCCTCTCCTTTGTCCCAGAATTTCCAAGCGCGGCCGTTCTTCGGCTGCATGGAAGATCATTTGCTCACGATGGCCCTCAGCGGTTCTCCAAACGCCCGGGGCGCCCAGGGCGCCCGGTTGGGATCTCACGATCGCCAAAGCCCCCAGCAAAAGCTCACCAGCATGGAACCCAAACAAGGAAAATCTTCCCGAACCAGTTTGCAGTGTTTCTTGGAACCAAGACTGTTCAGCAAATCATCCTGAAGATCGCGTTGACCAGATATTCTAACTGTTTGCAGAGTTTGCAGTGTCTACGGTCTAACTGCTTGCCATGACCTGTTCCAAACAGCTGAACCACGCTCAAAGACAAGCCCTGGAGGCACCGCTCACAATGATGGTGTCCTTCTGTTTGGAACAGAGACCCTCCAAAAAGCATGAAAAAAAAACTATGTACAACGTATGGGTATGGGCATGTCTCAAGAAGAATGGGATCTCACTGGATCTCCTGACCGTGCACCACTGTACCACTGGGGTACCTCCTCACGTGGAAATAGAGAGACCCCCAACCAATGGATTTTGCTCTGTAGTCTTCCGGCCAGGGAGTCTTTGAAGGGGTCTCCCCTATCTATGCGTGCCCATATATTCGGATCCATTAGGTGCGCGCACGCGTTTCTGTTGAGACATGCCCTCCCGCGGATCAGCACTTGTGGCTCAACCCTTCGCTTCACCATTCAAAGCTCCACCTTCCTGTGCGTGGCAGATACTGGTGAAACACCAAGAGTTTGGAGGTAAAGCACTGGCGAAGCAAAATTAATCTTGGCATGTTCCACATCTTCTCCGTCTTTCGGAAAGGAAGGATGTGCCTGGGATGCGATCCTCGTTTGCACATTCCTGGATGCGGTCTTTGTCACAGAAATGGTCTTCAACCTGAGCCCTGTACATAGAAAACAGGAAACACTGACTTACAAATAGAAAAGAATCAATAACATAAATAAAAAAACAACCTTCAGCCCAACCCAGGGGCTTTTGCCTGCATCTCTCAACCCAGTGGATCCCTTCTTTCAAAAGCTTCGCCCCTGCCTCGGTCATGCCTCGGTCACGCCAAGGCGTGGCCAACGCCCATGAGGCGGTTCATCACCTCCTCGACCGGGCGTGACCGCAGCAGTCCGCGGGCAGCCACGGCAGTCGGGCGGCAGTCCACCGACGTTCAGGTGTCTGGCACGCCTGATGGATCTGGTCGGAAGGTCTTCTGGCCCCCCAAAATGGCTCGTTCCGCCGTGTTATTGTTTCTTTTCATGGGGGCCCACTACATCCCGCTACAGAAGTCTTTACTTTGGGCACACACAACTGGTTTCTGAAGGAAACATGGACCAAACAAGTGTTGGCACCAAATTGTGAGATTTGTCACTAGCGCTGCACCGTTTTCAGCTGCTGTTTAGCTTGGGGCCTGCTACATCATCTAACTGAAGAAAACAACATCATAAGCTACTTTCGACCTCTTTATCTTTAATTATACAGACTATAGACTTTTGGCTGGACTGTCAATGTGTGTCTGTCTCTGTGCTTGTGTGTGTGTGTTTGGTATTGGAAGAGCACGGGTGCTTTGTCTTTGATTCCAGGTCATATCCCAAGCTAGCCATGGCATGAAGGAGATGGCACGAAGGTTTGGCAAACGCCCAACTAAGAGACATGAAAAAACTGCGGAGTGAATTGGGCTCAACGAAAGAAACGGCGCCGCCGAACGCAAAGCTTTTGCCTGCAAGCGGCTTGATCAAGCTGCGGATTGCAGCAACATGCACACAACACACCACAGCGCACCACCCTCTGTCAATCTCCACATTGGGAGAGAAAGGTGTTGGTGTGTTGATATAGCGAATTCGGGGTGGCGCTGCCACGGCCCACTGGCTCAGCCAGGGCTGATGGTGCCACCATCAGTTTGGAGCGTGCCTTGCGGCGCTCTCTCTGCCCCTTCCGAAGCTCCTTCCGCTTGTCTTCAATGGCCTTCTCTTCGGCTGTCTCCTTCAAGCTGATGGTCTTCTTCTTGAGATACTCTTCCCACAGCAAATTGCGCATGGCCTTGGTCAGGCCGTCAGCATGCTGCCTATGCGTGGGGACCCAATACAGCTTGAACACCTCCTGCTCTAGCAGGTCCTTTGCGACCAAGAGGTCCAGCATCGTCTGACGCTCCGAAGGTACCTGCCCGGTCGTGCACATATGATCGTATAGCGATTTGGCATCCGTCACGATGCCGCCACCGATCCTGAGTCGTGCACGCCATTCAGCTCCAACCTCAAAGACTCCATGGACCATCATGTCCACGATGAGGCGGACATAGAGGTGCCTATCAACTGCCAAGCTCAACGAGCAGGATTCCGCAGCCATTGAGCTTCTGACAACACGGCTGCTCTTGCTGCTTGTGTAGTCCATGACTGCAGCCGGCTGTGGACCGTGGGCGACCTTCTCATTGGTCAAGAAGTGCACCGCCCCAAGCTGGGACTTTCCGTCCTTTTCACGGCCCAACGAAGCATCGAAGAATGTGACCACATAGAGTTTGCCACCGATGCGGGGATAGGGCAAAATTGCCCGGCCCTCCTGGGCTTCCTGCTTGACTTCCTCGTAGAGACGCAGGGCTTCCTGATAATCCCCCATTGTCGCTTTGGTGGCACGCTGTGCCAGTTTGCTGACCTTGTACAGGAGTTGCGGCATGGATTGTTGTCCCGGCCACCTCAAGCGCATCACCAGTTGTCGGTATGCCGTCAGCTGCTGTGGATTCAGCGGTGTCTCTTTCTTGGCCTCTGGCTTCAAGTCTGGCAGGGATATCTTGTTGATATAGTTTGACATGTCGTCGTAGAGCTCACCTTTGCACTCCTTGAGATCCACGCCCAAGAAAGTCAGTGGAATCGTCTTCCACTCCTTGATGGTGAACATGGCGTTAATGTCTTTCTTCAACTTTTGAAACCTGCCGTCCTCCTCTGAACCAAATAGGAGGCCATCATCAACATGCAAATTGAGCACCGCCCATGCTTGGCTGTCTTCTGACGCTACAAAGCTGCTCTTGCTGATGGGCAGTTCTTGGAGAGGTGTGGATGTCAACAGTTTGCTGGCCCGCAAATACCAGAGTCGTGGGCTCTCAACCAAGCCGTAGGCTGAGCGAAGGATTTGCATGAGCTCTCCTCCTCGAACAGCCGGCTCATCATCAACTGCTGGCAGCCCTTCTTCTGGAGCACGTACGTATACGTTGCGCTGCAAGTTCTCTCCAGACAAGAAGGCTGTTGTCACATCAAATGACCAGCCCTTCCAGCCGTTGCGAACCGCAATGGCTTTGGATATCCTCACAGCCTGCAAGGTAGCCGTGGGACTGTCGCTCCGGAAGTAGCCAAGGCCTGGGTCTCTGTGTCCTGGGACCACCAAGCGAGACTTCGCGATCAGGGGTGCCAGTGCCTTGGTCTGCTTGTTGACTCGCACCATCCTCAAGGGTGCCTTGAAGATCAAATGGCGAGGGATCTTGGCTTCCTCGTCCTTGGACAGTCGCTTCACCACATGGTTGCGAACCCATTGCTGCCATTCTTTTGCATCGGAATCACGGAACTCTTTCCTCTCTTTGTCGTCGAAATATTTCGGGTCGAGTTCCTTGCCGTTCTGTTTGAGCTTCAGCAACATGACCTCTGCCAGCAAATGGTCATGCAGGTCCTCCATCCAAAGATGCTCAAAGATACGGCGCTCTTCTGAGCTCAACTTGGCCTCATAGATGCCATCCGGCAGTTGGACATAGGTGTTGTGTTCTGCCGTCGGTGATGGAGACTCCTTCAAAAAGAACGTCATTCCCCTCCAGGCGAATGGGGCTCTTCGTCGTGGATGTTGTGAAGTCTCTTCTGGGCTTTCCTCCACGATGAACACATTATCTGGCTCCTTTCCCATCAGAATGGTCACCCGTGCCCGCTTCCGTGGTGGCTTCATGAACTTCTTTCTCGGGCGCCGATGCAGACGAGCTGATGAAATGGGAAGGCCTGTGAGTTGCCGTAGCAATTCAACTTCATACCGAGTGAGCCATTCGTTCCGTGGACCTGGTGACACCGTCGATGCCAACACTTGCATAAAGAGGGCAGTACTTGGTCGTGATCTCTTGAGCGGCAGCTCTGATGTGGTTGGTGACTGCAACTTCCTCTTAATGCTATAAGGCACATCATCCGTCAGACGTTGCCTCCTTTCCGCTGGTGGCATGTTCTCCCATCCTGGTGCCACAGCTGCAGGCCTCGATGGCTGAGATCTTGGTGGCGACTGTTCTTCGGAAGTGCTTGAACTCTCGGATTCCGTTGGAATCGGCACATTTTCTCCTGACTGCGGGACTCCTCCTGAAGATGGAGGCGCCGCTTCGGAAGGTCCTGGCTCGGCCAAGGGCAATGATGGTGGTGGCGCTGCCACAGGTGAGGAAGCATCCTCTAAGGCGAGCCTACGCCGTGTAGCACGCTGTGCTGGTTCAGGTGGCGCTGCCACAGCTTCTGCCAAGGGAGGAGCTCCTGAATCTGGTAGTCCTTGTTGGACAGGTGGATTCAACTCTTTGCGCTTCCTGCGCAATGGAATTTGAGAAGCTCCCGGCCGCTGCATGAGAAGTCGTCGAACGGCCTTTGTGCCTCGCAAGATGTTCTTGGCACGCAACCTTTGAGGATCCTCTGGAGGTCTCGGTTGCCGTTTCTTCCTTGGCCTTGGAGGAGGTGGCTTAGCACGAAGGTCCTGGTAGATGTTCGAGCGAGTCGGATCTCTCAATAACTCTTGAATGTCCAGGACGTCCTCCTTGACCGGCTCGGACAATGCGAGCTCTTCTGGAGTGGCGAGTCTCATATTCTCCTGAGCTAACAGCAGGAGCCTGCCACGCCAACTCACGAAGTAGCGTTTCTGCTGCTCAGGGACAAGCACAGTAGCTGGACCCCTCCATTGTCCCCGGCCGCTGGTGTAGCGTTTGAACTGCGGAACCCAGAAATAGATTCGAGCTCCTGGCACGAAAGGTCCGGGTGATGTAGGCGGCTTGCGAAGCAGGGTCCTTCGTAGTTTGTCTCTGACATCTTGTCTGATGAGAGCCACGCGAGCCGTTGTCCTCATCTTATGTGCCCGTGCCACTTCACTGTCTGTTGTCAGACCTTGTACAAAGCTCAAGCCAACGTCCTCAGAAGTGAGGCTCGGCCAGCGATGTTCTACTCCAAAAACTCTCTGGTTTGGAGTGTAGCCATCTTTCGTGATCGTGCATTCTTGGCCATCACTGCGCATGCCAACGCCCTCTTCATATCTTCATAGCCTGTGATGCCATGCTCGTCCACGATGGCTTGAAACATCACTCCCAACGTTGCACCGTGCCTCTCTCCAGCACCTAACTGCCATGCCGCATGTGAGCCCGTCACTCGGGATGGAATTGCGAGATCCTCCATCATGGCATGGAAAGATTGCTCGAATTCTCCGCCTTGGTCATGAGTGATCAATGACGGGCATCCGTACAAAGCGACCCAGTGCCTCAGGAATTTTCCTGCAATGTAGTCCGAGCGGCGGTTCTTGAGCATCACTGCATCATGTTTGACAGTGCCCAAATCCAGGATGCTCAAGCACACATACTTCTTTTTCCGACTGTCATAGAGGTACTTGAGGTCGATGTGCAAATGGACATTGAATCCAAATGGTCTTGTCGTTGCCGTTGATGGCTTCGGATGACTTGGCGGCTTGCGAGCAGCACAAACAGAGCAATGAAAACGACTTGCATACCTCAGTGCATCCTGGCTCGCCCCACCCAACTTCAGCATCCTGACCAAAGCAGCTCGAGTCGGATGCCCCAGTTGCCGGTGAGCAAATTCAACGGCTTTGCGAGTCTCTGAACTCACAGGGTGGCGTTCGTCATCCTCAGGGCCTTGCGGCTCTTGTCCATCGAAGCGCAATGTGTCATCCAACTGCGCTTCCTGCTGGCTCTTCTCCTCTTCTACAAAATCTTCACCAGTGATGAAGTCCGGGACGTTGTCATCTATCTCATAGTCCTCCGTAAAGGCTTCATTGGACTTCGCGGTGAGCCAAGACTCAGCTCCCTTCAGCAAAGCCGTGCACAAGCCCTTCGGGTAGCCACCGGCATACTCGGACAAGGATGCCCAGGTTCCATCTTTGGTCTGATAACCACCTTCAATGACATGGTGCTCATGGTCGCTTCTCTTTTAGCTCTTGAAGTGCCTTGTCCTCGCCGGAGATGATCGTGCGCTTTCTCATAGGCATATGGTTGGTGGGATGCATCAGACCCACCTGGCATTGGTCAAACTGTACCCTTGCCAGTCCATCAAATGCCTCAGAGATTTCCGGTGTGGCCCAAGCTTTGGACCCGGCTGGATTCTCTCCAAACACCAAAGCCCCCCGGTGGCGCTGCCACAATGTTGCTTTGCGGGTAAAGGCCAGAATTGTACGGCGTGCGTGAAGACGTTTTCTCTGCAGTGCCAACTTCTGAGCCTCCGTGCGGACATTGATATTCTGAAGGGGACTCCAGGGCCCACATGGCCATGCAACCATCAACAGATCTGGTTGCACTTCCTTGATGTAGTCCATGGCCTTGTCCTGGCCCTCATAGGTGCTCACGTCCCAGCCTGACTCCAGTGAGATCGGCTCCCACGCTTCCCAACAGCCTCGCTCCGTCGCTGTGATGGACAGCACGCACGACCAAGTGAAAAGCTCCAAAATCCGCCAACGGGTGCGAGGCGGTGCCTTGGGTGTCTTGGTCAATCGTGCTGCTTTGCTGGAGACCTCTAGGGCAGCGGCATCTGCGATCTGCTGGGCTGCATTCAAAAGGCGACGTCGTTGTCCCTTGGTGAGGATCTCACTGCCTTCCTCTGTGATACCTGTCGTCAAGGCATCCTCATAGTGCTCATCCTGGATGTCCGAATCCCCCTCCTCTGAATCCGAAGTGTCCGACTTCTCTGAGGGTCCATCCTCATGGGAGGATTCTGACTGCCCTGACGAAAAAGATCCATGGCTGTCCGATTCGGAGTCGGACTGCTGCTCACAAGTCCTCAGTGGGACCTTGTGCAAAACTTGGTCAAGACCAGCAATGGCCTCGTCCTCCATGTGGCTCTGCCATAGTGCCAAATCTTCCAGTTCAGACTCTGGCTCTGCCAGGGAATGAAAAGATGCATCCGACTCCTCCGACGAACTGTTGGCGTCGTGCGCCGAAGGTGACTGCTCATCCTGGCTCTGCCAGAGTGCAAGGCTGTGTGGCTCCTCTCGAAGCACCTGCCTGAGTTCTCTCAGCTCGGGAGTGTTCCAGTCATCGGCGCTGCCGGATCCAAGGACATCCAAAACAGGATGTCGAGTAGGTGACAGCTCTGTCGGGATCTGGCGGCCGTCAATGACCGTGGTGCCAGAGCCAAAGTCCATGGTCACCTTCCATCGAGCCAACTCAGACGGTCCCACCAAAGCGGGACAGTGGGAGATCCTTGGATCATCCTTGGTGTCTTCCACCACCGCCACACGAAGCCAAGTACGGATGCCACTCTTGCCGAGGACAACGGGGTACAAACCCGCCGATGTGGAAAGTACTGGAGCTCCCGCACCAAACCTGAAGGTCTCTTCATGCTCCAGCACTTCGTAGGGCAACTGCATCTCATCAAGGGACTGCTGCATCTTCTTGTGCCACCGTGCTCCTGCAACAGCCGTACGACAGCCACTGTCCAAGATGACCTTGTGAGCTGCATGCTCCACCATCCAAGTCTCCATTGGATCTTCCAGCTCATTGTCGGCTGTCAATGCTCCGTGGTCCATGCTGTAGTAGAGCACTTTCTTCAAGTGGCAATCCCTGCATGATGCCCAGTGAGCTGCACCATTGGCCCCCCATCTCAACCTCTCGAATGGGTGGCGACAGCGATCTTGTTCAGGCGTCGGCAACTCCGAGGCCTCGGAAGGCTTGACTCGTCCCTTCCGATCAAGAGCTCCTTCATAGAGAGCTCGTCTGAACTCCTTCAACCTTTTCTTCCTCACTGGCTCCGGCAGAGTGCTCACTGACGCCGGTTCCGGAGCTGGCGTCGTCGATGAGCTGGCAGCAGTGTAGCCCTCCTTCTTCTTGTCTGGGCGTGTCACCCTCTCAGGTGTGCCCTTCTTGAACAACTGCTTGGATGCCTCCATGTCCCTCTCCTCTTTGAGCTTCTTGTAAAGCTGCTTCTTCTCTTCTTTGGACATGTAGGGCAGGATTTCCAGCATCTCTGCGGCCGGAAGGTCCGTCTCCATAGGTCGGGCCTTGCTCTTGGCTGCAACAGCCTTCAGCTCCTTCTCCTTTTCTTTCACCTTTTCTTTCTTCTTCTCCAGTCTTCGCTTCAGCTTGTGATCATCTTCATCTGCCTCTTTCTCCAAGGCAGCCAGCACTGTCCTCAACGCAGCCTTGTACTTCGAGGCTTTCTCCTTGGCCTGTTCAGGGGATTTGCCAGCCGTGAAAGCCAGAGGTTCCTCTTCTGAACTGCTGCTGCTTGAGGAGATCACTGAGCTGGAGTCAGAGCTGTAAGCCTTGATTCGCTGCCAGCCTTCCATGAAGGTCCAATTGACCTTGTGGACCTGGAGGCCCTTTGTGCTCTTGTCTTGCGAACCTGGCTCTTCTTTGACCTGGTTGCTTCCTCTGGCCTGGGGCGAACTGTCTGTGGCAAAGTGGACCTGGGTGGAGCTCTTGGGAGTTTCTTCCCTCGGCTGATCCGTTCCGTTCTTCACGTTGGGGCACTCCGGATCGCCGTGCCAATGTCCAATCTGCTTGCAAGAAGCGCACTTGGATTTGGCTTTCCTCTGGTCCTTCGAGCGGTACTCCACAAAGCGACCGCCCTTCTTTCCTTTGCCCTTGGACTTGCCGTCGCTGTAGCCCCTTGCCTTGCGAGCTTCCGCTGACTTCTGCTTTGCTCGCCAGCCTGCTGCATAGGCTTCACGAAGATCCATGTCATCATCTTCCCAGCCTCCTTCGTCGTCCCACTCCCAGTAGGAGTAGTAGCCTTGGTTCCAGGCTTCTTGCTCCAGGTCCTCATCGTCTGCTTCCTCCCAATCATCATCTTCATACAAAGCCTCGTCGGCTTCGTCTTCTTCTGGAATGCCCTCTTCATCATCATCCCAGTCTGGCTCTTCCTTCACTTCAGCCAGGTGTGCACGGGATGATCGATGCTGATGATAGCGGGAAGACCTTGACGTCGAGGGGTGCTTCCATTTGCGGGGCTGCTTGTCATGAGCCTTGTACTTGCCTTCCTCCGCATGGATGTTGGCACACCTGAAGCGAAGCACCTTCTCGATGGCCGTGGAGACATACTTGCCTCCGGCACTGTAGAAGATGTCCATCCTCTCTTTCTTCGTGAGCGATGCCCGGCTGAGCATCCTCTGGGCGAACGACTTGTCGGAGAGCGTCGTGCCCGTGTCTTCGGCCAGATATTCGGCCCTCAACCTCTTCAGGGTGCTGATGTAGGAGGCGATGGCCTGACCAGGTGTTCGGCGATAAGTCAAATACGCCTCTTGCTTCTCTTCGAAGCGTTCATCAGCTCTTGCGCCATACGATTCTTCCAGCAATCGAAGGACTCGGTTCAAGCCTCCAGGCTCGCGCATCTCTTCGATCTGAAGTTGATTCAAGATCTGGCGCGGCTCACCCTGGCAACTGAGGTAGATGAGCATGGCCAATTCGGCATCGTCCAACCTGTAGAGCGCCCGTTGTGCTTCAATCGTGCGCTTCCATTCCTTGTAGTGTGTCCTGGAGCCCTTGAACATCTCCAGCCTGACCTGACTCAAGGATGGCTTGGATCTGTCTTGCTGCTTTCGGGCCTGTTGCGTCAGCAATGCCCGCAGTTCACTTGTGCCTGCAGTCGAGGCGTTCGAGCTGGTCCTGTTGGAGCTCGCTGGAGAGGAAGTCCGGTTGGTCGAGGTCCGATTGGATGAGGCTCTGCCTGATGAAGGACCTGACGGACCTGAGGAGGGAGGATCTGGCGGTCGCTGCCGCGGATCTCTTGGATTCCTCCGGTATTGGCGGGGCCCCCTGCTGTCGTCCGTGTAGATGGAAGGCTCCACCGGAGGATCAGCCTCAAACTGCTCCTCTTCCTCACTCTCTTCATCTTCTTCATACGAGTACTCTGAGAAGTACTCATAGCCATCATCTCCGCCATCTCCACCATCGTCGTCATCGTCATCGTTGTCTCCGTCCGGCGGGTCCGGACCTGGTGGAGCAGGCTTTGACTTCTTGGCCGCGGGCTTTGGGATCTCATCCTTCTCCTTGCCACTCGGCCTGGCTTCCTCATCTCTCTCTTTCTTTTCCTTCTTCTCTTTCTTCTCACCGCGTCCCGGCGATGACTTGGTTCTCGCCTCCTTGGACGCCTTCTGGTCCTTGCTGTCCTTGCGCTCCTTCTTTTCTTTGTCTGCTGATCGGTCCTTTTTGACCTTGTCATCCTTCTTGTCCTTGGCGTCCTTCTTGTCCTTGACGTCCTTCTTGTCCTTGACGTCCTTCTTATCCTTCGCCTTGTCAGCAGACTTCTCTTTCCGCTCCTTGGGATTCCTCGCCACTGGAAGAGAGCGCTCAGACTTCGTCTTCTTGTCCTTCTTCACCGTTCGAGCTGCTCCATCGGGGTGTTCCAGCGTCGATGCTCGAGGTGATGGAGGCGCTGCATGAGCTCCTGTGGGCTGGCTTGTAGTCTGATCACCTTCCTGGCGAGGAAGATACCAGGAACCATCCATGGATGTCGAAGGCTCATACGACAGCCATTGAAACCCAGTCCAGAACATCCAGATGCCTGTCGTTGGTGATCTATACCAGCCTGGCACTTGTTGGGACCATCCTGCACGAAAGGTCTGGTCCGCCGTGTAGGTCGTGTGACCTTTGCCTGAGCTCGCTTCTGCCTTGCCTCCTTTGTGGGTCTTGCCCTTGCCCTTGGTCACGTCATCGTGAGCGTGGGGGTTGGCTCGTCCTCGACCGCGACCTCTTCCACGCTGGCGAGATCGTCCTCGCTCCTCGTCTTCATGCGTGGCTCTGCCACGATCCCTGGCGCGGCCAGGTGCCGAGGCTCGGCCTCGGTCCGCCACCTCGGGCGGTTCGGTGGTGCCACCACCAGGGGACTCCGCCCCGTCCCATGTGGGCACCGGGATGGCTTCGGCCGACGAGTCAGCCATCCGGTCCCAAGGCCCAGGTGTCAGGGCCGCCCTCTCTTTCGAGGGCTCCGCTACCAATGCGGAGTGAATTGGGCTCAACGAAAGAAACGGCGCCGCCGAACGCAAAGCTTTTGCCTGCAAGCGGCTTGATCAAGCTGCGGATTGCAGCAACATGCACACAACACACCACAGCGCACCACCCTCTGTCAATCTCCACAAAAACAACATATTAGACAGCAAACCGTTACCAATTTTCAAGCTAGCACTCTTCATCTCAAGTCATTCTGCTCCATGAGGTAGATCTTTCTGCCCACGAGATTCTTCTTTCCCCGGCCATGGCCATGCCCAGTCAGTTGATTTGGCTCAAACAGAGCAAACTCACCTCCCCTTATAGGTCTCAAGATCCTAACGCAGCCAGAGTAGCTCCCAATCTCCAAATCCACACCTCTGAGTTAGCAGTACCCCTCTTTTCTAACAAACCACTGAAGGGTTTTTGACCAAACCAAAACGGATCGCACAAGTCTTTTGATCCACCCCTCCTCTTCATCATGAAGCCCTGCCACATTGGGCTTTGCGGGCTCTGGGATGAACCTCCCAAGTTCAAAGACGCCACGCCAAACAAATGCATGCAGGGACAGGGGAATCAGGGGCAGAAGTTGCAACACCTGATTTTCTGACTGCCGGTTTGCCAGGAGTCTCTACCTTGGAACCACTAAATTCACAGCGCGTGAATGTGTATCAGTGCTGTCTCCCAAAAGCTGCATACGTTTCTGCCGTAAGGAAGCCTCCCACCGCTCGGTGCCCCAACACGTCCCGAGTCTGCCGACCATCTGCCGCCACATGCACCGTGACCTCGGGCGGAAAACATCGTCGGACTGCTGCTTAAGAAACCCCTTGGGCCTGGAGATCTGTGAAACATCTCCATATACTCTGCTCAAAGAGTCTGAGTTCCTGTTGGAACCCTCGCCTAAAAAGTAGTGGTGTCAGGGGCATCTTTCAGGAATAGGTGGTTCTGTCTCCACACTTGTGGGGCAGGTTTGATTGGAGGTTTCGGGTCGACACCTGTCACTGAAAGTGCAACACTTAGATAGATGGCTCGCAAAAGCAAAACGTCAGTTGGTGAGTCGGTGAGTTTCCACGTTGCTGCATAGACCTTTAATGCAGTTAGACCTTGGCTGGATCAACGATATGGCGATCAATGGGCATAACATTGTTTTTTCAAAAACGATCAAAACGCGTTAGCATTTTACACGAAGGGTAGAGTCACAGCTTGCAAAAAGAGCAGATACAGGAATGTGCATCCACATAAAACCTTGCGGCTGAATCCCATAGCTTCATTGGCATGGCCAGGGACACAGCTGCCACGCTCCCTGCGGATGTTCCAAGTTGTGCGGGCACCCTCCTGGCCGCTGGGCCGCAGGGCCACGGCGGTGCAGTCCGTCTCCTCGAGGTGTTCGGGTGCGAAGGCTCCTGGAAAACGGTGCACCACAAAGTCACTGAAAACGGATGAGTTCTTGAATGAAACCGACGCATCGAATCAAAAAACCACTCCACCACGCATGGCACACCTGGAAATAAATGACACCACTACGGATAACCTTTGATCAGGTCTGTCAAGCACTTCTGATACTTCCACCCAACTTGAAAAAGCCATGGCGCACAGAACGTGGTATTCTTGGACAGGAGGGCTGTTCACCCCAAACGCACGACAAAACAGTCAATCCACACTGCTCCTCCCACTGCTCCGACTCAAGGGGAGTGGCCCATCCCCAGGCGTGAAGTCCCCACATGAAAAACATGATGAAGGTCCCCTTGCGTGGAATATCTTTTCATTGAAACAGGATCTCTGAGACAGTCTGTCACCCCACCTTTGCTGGAGCGCCGCGAGGAGGGATGGCTCGCATCGGAGCCCTTGAGGAGAGGAGCGCAGCGCGCAGCGCGGGGCAACCCTCGTTGTAAAGCGGGTGGGATGAAAACCCTGTGGTCTGATGTGCTCTGATGGTCCTGGCAACATGATGACGTTGGAGGATTTCACCCTTTGCATCCTTGGTCACGTGAGATAAGAACTCTGCCTGCGGCATCCCGAGAAATTTTCGGAGGCCAAGGCCACTGTGGCTCAAAGTACCTATATAATATAAGACATCCTAAGACCCAGAAGAACTGCAAATGTTGGTTAGTTTATCCCTCAGTAGAGGGAATGTACTCCAAAGTACCCATCACATCTTGAAACCAGACCCGTTTTTTGGCTTCTTGTGTCAGACAGGTCGATCACCCCAAAAAAGAAAGCAACTTAAGCAGTCCTTATTCAGAAGATCAACGGACGATTCAAGAGAGTCGCACCTGTTGTTGTGGGAAGAGGAAAAAAGAAATCCCCACATGACCACCTGGTCAAACCTGGTAGCGCACTCCCAAGGCCTTGGACATTCTTCGGTGCTGACCTCGCGAACGCGATGTACAATGAAAGGATGTACGACTTCTCACTTCACTTCAGTGAAATATCGGTAAAACACAGGAATGCCACAAGCTCTCTGCTGTCATAAGGCGCCCCCCCAAAAAAGACATGGAAAACGCACAGCACGTTCACGTGCGCGCGTCGCGCCCGCGCGTGCGCGCACCTCCTCTTGCGAAGCGAACAGCATATTCCGACCATCGCACACAGACCCGACACCACGAGTGCCGGGTACCGTGACACCCCAAAAGGACGGTTTGCTCCGTTCGTCTCCTTCCAGTTCGGCTCCGCAAGTGCCGACAGCTGTTGGGCCGAGGAGCCCTGGTTGCTCTCTCCATAGGAACGTCACCCCAAGTTAGGCACAGCCCAGTGAGGACTTGGGCGAAATTGCGTCGCACTGTCGGGGCCAATGGCGCGCGACCGCGCTCTGGGCCCTCAAACCGTGATGTTTTGGGTCGCTCCCAATGGAGACCTGACGTCGGGGCGACTCCATGACTCCATGACACCACGACCCTCCCACTAGGGTGCGTCCCAACATGCTACAACCATAGATGTCCAGCACTCACATGCATGTGTCTTCAAAAATTCAGGCCTTGGAGCAGTTGGATATCAGTCTCCGAAACGCCCTGGCGCCTTGGCTTCGACGAGATAACATCTGGGATCCTGGCTTTCGAAGATCTTCGGCTCTCACCTGTCAGGTTCATCCCCGCCCCCAGGTCAAAGGGATGAAGCCAGATCTGCAGCTGTGCCTTTACCTGTCACCCCTGGCAGAAAGGAACCAAAGCTCCATGAGTCCATGGTGACATATGACCATGGATCTTGTCCATCCATCCCAGGTCACCAGCGGCCGTTCCGTGCTACCCGCACCGGCACCCCCGGTTCCTCTCCGCTCCGATGGTCGTTCGGTCCTGGGGCTCAAACCGTGTCTTGGGTCGCTCCCGACAGAGACCTGGCTGCGTTGGCTTGGGGTCTGCGGTTGGCACGATGATTTGATGGTTTTGATGTGATCAACTGCATAGATGCGCTCTGTTCCAGCCAAAAACTCCGGCTAGGTTTAAAGCGATGATTCAATTCCTTCTCAACTGGCTTGCAGCCGCTTTTGACCCGGAAAAGGGCAGGCGTCACCTTTAGGACGACGATGTTTCTTTCTTACTTAGTTTGACGTTGTCGGAGGTCCCCTTTCAGGCTGAAGCCTTGTGTCCTACAGCTGTTCTACGCGAAAATCAACAGGAAACGTCCACGTGTCCTACCCAAATCAAGGTTGCCCTGCTTCGTAAGATACCAAAATAGATCAGAAGGGAAAAATCCGAATCATTCGAAGGATGGTAGGGGGCGATTCAGTCCTTTTTTGAGAACGGATGTTTCAGAGTTTCTTTGCACATCATCGGAACAAGAGCTCCCTGTGTAACCCCCTCGCCTTGGAGGATCTGCGGCTCTCGCCGCTCTCGCCTATGGTGGGCTCGCTATAGGCGAACCCGAAGCCCAGCAGTTCCACCCACCAATCCGTTCCGTACTAGTAGTAAGATCCGACAAATATGGATAGATGACTAGATGTAAGTCAGTAGATAGCTAATTCCAAGCCACTCCTCCAAACGTCCCTAAGAGTTTGTAACAAAGAACCCCCAAGACTTCCGCAAAATTCACCATGAATCCGATATATTGTCTAGTCGTCTTGCACCATAATGAAGTTAACCCTATTGATTATGTTAAACAAAAGAAGAACTCCATCTACATGAGCAATGGACAACGTCTCTGGTTCAAGGAACCTAGGGTTCATGGAGTACGGCACCCCATCAACCCCCCTGGACCAATGCAGATTCGGTCCGGCCTTTTTCCGCAAAACCCAAAAAAGGTGGATCGTCCGAACTTCCGAACCTTCTAGTTTAGTAACAAGAAGCTATTAATAACAAGTGCCACGCTAGTAGTAACAAGTGCCTTACTAGTAGTAACAAGAAGCTATTAGTTAGTTTAAAATTACTCCGGATGAGGACTGAGGTTCCCACCTTTCTGACTCTTTGAGGAGCGCCGTCGGCTTCCCCTGGGTGCAGGTGGTCGGGGTTAGGCGTTATCACTTGGTCTGGTACGACTCGACCTCCATCCCGGGCCTCCCGGGCCTCCTTGACATGTCTGGAGAGCGATTGAGAAACTCCAGAGGTGCTCTAAAGTTCTAACGAGGATGCTCATGGAAGCTTGTGGCTCGCCATTTTTTCCGGAGGTGTTTTCCGTCTGGGCAATGATGGTCATGTTCGACCTCCAGGAGGCTGCTCCCCACTGCTCCGGTGGCCTTACATGACTCGGCGCCCGGACACGTTTGGCTCGGACTCGAGCGGGAGGGGGTGTCCATCTTCGTTCATCAAACCCAAATCAATGAGCAAATACTCCATCTCTGGACGCCTGCAGGGTTACAAGCTGCGCGAGGAGGAACTACCCTTTTTGCTGAGAGTTTCAATCATTTTTGCAATCAAGGCGAAAGGGTTCTGCCCTCACTCCAGAACCAGGGCGACCGATCGAACCCAAGGAAAACAGGCCCTAGGCCCTAGTGGAGCTGTCCACCTACCCGCCCTGTCATTGCATCTTGCTCCTTTGATGGGTTTGGAAACTGCCTTTTGACCCCCCGCACCGAGCCGCTTGAAGCGCCGCTTGAACGGATTCCTCAGGGACCCCCTTCAAGCCGGACATGGAATTTTGAGGAAAGGGCGTCACGTGTGCACCTGAAGGCCTTCACAAAAGACAACCCACCCGGCCCGGCTGAAGGGACACATGTTCGACCCGTGAATTGGAACGATGAAGGCACACATGTTCCTCCACGAAGGCGCAGTGACCAACCTGTGATCGGGTCCATGAGTTCTGCTGGGAGTGAATACACAGTTTTCAGGACTATTTTGCCGAACTCGCAAGGCCTCAAGAGGTGATTTCTAGCAATGGAATGCAATCCTCGTCAACATCGCTTGTGCATGCTTGTGCCATCTAATTTGAAACCACTGCCCAAAGGGTCCCCCAACAAAATCCAGTAGAAATGGTGTCCAATCACTGATTGAATTTATCTATACTACCCCCAGATGAGTTAGGATGATTCTACGTTATTCTTTTTAAACAACCGTGTAATAATGCTTTCGAACGAGTTTCATATGTGAAAAACAAACGAAATATATATAATATATATTAATATAGTTATGTATAATGTTTATTAAAATATAATTAATCGTGAAGTTTGAGTGTCCCAATTTGGAATATACCAATTCAAAGAGATATATAAGCAAAGCTACCCTCGTATGATCTTGATTTTGATGGTAGATGCATGATGAGATGGGAGTTGTGGACACACTTGGAAACACATTGAGATGGAACTTCAAAATTTGCACAGTCATTTCACGAGTCCCAACTCACTACAGTAAGTGGAAGGAGTACAAGTGAAAGGCATGTTCGTCATTCATGTGTGACCCCTACACACATGGCTCCAAAACCTGGCTCCAAAACGTCCCAAAAGGTCCTCCCCGCCTTCTTGCACCCAGCCAGCGATGCGCTTGGCCCAACCTCGGCAACCCGCCGCGTCGGTCGCTTCGATCGGATCGGCCGGAATCGGCGACGGAATCGAACCAAATGGAAGGGGATTCCGTAGGTGGGAAGGAGTCCGTGTAGAGCTACAGCCAAAAGCAGAACTTCTTGAGCTACAGCCAAAACCACACATGATGCTCCCACGGAACCAAACGGAAGCCTTCCTCGAAGCAAATGATTCGCTTTCTGTGAACGTCGCCGGGCATAACTCCCAAACCCGTATACGAAAGAACAAAAGAATCCAAAACCGTCTCCTCTCTTTTTTCTGAAGAGATGGGTCAGATGGGTTGACAAGATATGGACCGAAAGTGAGTTTTCCCTTGGCAAGTCCATTGAATTTCAGGGCATCCACATCAAAGTGGCCCATCTTCCACCGACAAAGTGGCCCATCTTCGTCTGCCGGCTTTGGCAGTTCTGCCGGCTTCCACTGGTCCGAGCGGCCCTTGCCTTTTCAAGATGTCCGCAGGAGTCAACCCATCCAAGGCCCTTGTCTCCAGGTCGGCCTGGAACTTGTTGCAAAGCCACCTGCCAAAACACAGGTAACAGAAGCTGCAGCCACTTGTAGCGCCGCCGCTTGTTGGAGTGCGTTGTTGGAATAGGGATAGGGAGACCCCTCCAACTGGGTTTTGGTCTTTTGCCCACGGGGGTCTTTGGTCTTTTTCCATGATTTTCCCCTTGTTCTAATCTAATCCACACTGGATGCGGGCTGCCTTGCCGATTTTGCTCTGCCACGTCGAAATCTGATTATTTCAAGGCCAACGGCCAAACAGTCCGCAGCATCGGCACCGGCAGAATGTAAACTGCACCCAAGTCGAAGGGGTTAGACGATTGATCTTTCAGATCCAAGTTTGATGCTTCTCAGGTAAGAGTCCCGGGAAGCATAGGATTGGGCCTTCGGTGTTGTAAAGTCAAAGTGAGAGCCACAGTTCCAAACAAGCAAATCGTCCAACCCCTGACCTAGGTGTCCATGCAGATTTGGCATCTTGCCCAGTGGATCCTTGAGAATATCCACTACTGACTGTATTCAGTACATATAGTATCCTACAGGTCCACCGAAATGGATCAGTCCCAAGCTGGCCTCGTCCATGACTCGGTCTTTGGACCTGTAGGGTTTTCACCGGGTCTTTGGACCTGTAGGGTATATTCACTTCTGTCTTTTTTGTCTACTCGCTGCAGAGGTCACCCATCCACATGTTCACTACTTGATGAAGCACTCAAAAGCTTGCAACACCTTATCTGTCTTCTATGTATAGGTCAACGGACATGGATCCTGCAACGACTGACAAACTCCAGACAGGGCCCTTGAAACGGTTGAAAAGGGGAACAACAATTCCTTCTCAAAACGTCACGTTTCAGCTGAAGCCCTCTTAGAGAAGGGTCATGGCCGGTCATGGCTCCATTTGAGAATAGTGTGACCAAAAAAAAGACTCGTAAGATACACCGGTGCATCACCGTTTTGACGATCAAACACGGTCTGAGCCGGTCATGTAAGGCGCCAGTGACCCTTTGATCGGCCTGTGGGTCGTTTTTGGGCTGGCAAATCCCCGAGAAAGCAGGGCAGGTTGACCTTGATAGTCAGTTCTGCTCATTTTTGGTGGTCAAGCCAGGTAGTCTGGTGCCACCCACGGCCAAATGAAGACCTGAGATTCCACCCAGCGAGTCATCTTGAGCCGAGTGTGTCGGGTCTAACTCACTTCAGTCTCTAAACAAAAGTGCGGAACGAGCGGCTGAGTTTCTCCGCCTGGATGGTACTTCGACCTATGAAACAGGACTTTGAGAAAGTGATGGCGAGTTTTTAGCAGTTGAAGTAAGCTACAACCGTTGTTGGTTGGAACACCATGACTTGCTGGTACTTCATACTCCTCACCCCGGCGTGGAGAGCTCACCGGCCGCGGCACATTGTCCGCGGGCGTCTGCGGTGCTGTGTAGCTCAGGGTGTCCAGCCACAAAGGGATGCTGCTTGGCGCTCAGTGCGGTCATGCGTTGGTCAGGGCACAAGCACAAGAGCTGCCGGAGAAGGTCGCCACTCTCCTTGAAGCTCTGGCCGACGATCAAAAAGTGGCTTCAGGCCAGTGTCCTGCCACTTCGGATACCTCCCTCTCCAATGGCGGAGGGCCATTCCCCCCGGCCAGTGGGTGTCGCTTGGAGAGCCAAGTAGACGAAAGATCTTGAAGAGGGTATCCACCTCGCAATCACCCGGGAAGAGCGGGCGGTTGGTGGCCATCTCAGCCATCACACAGCCGGCTGACCAGCAGTCTATCTCACAGCCGTAGTTCTGGGCTCCCAAAAACATCTCTGGCGCCCTGTACCACAAGGTAACCACATCCGTGCTGTGGCTGGGGTTGGGCACGACCATCTCCCGAGCAAGGCGAAAGCCTGCGATCTTCAGGGAACCCTCGTGGGTCAGGAGGAGGTTCTGAGCCTTCAAATCCCGATGCATGACACTCCTGGCATGACATGCGTACAGGCCCTCCAGACGGTCCGAGCTATACCGTCGCAAATCCTCCATGCACATCATCTGCCCATTCCTCTTCAAATCCTTCAACACCTCTCCCAAATCACATTTAAGCAACTCAAAGACCGGCCGGACGTCTTGAAACCCCAGGGTCAAGACGTCCTTGAGCTGGACGATATTTTGATGCTTGAGCGACTGCAAAAAGGAGATCTCTCTTTGCGTGCTATGTATTTCGTTTTCCTGCCACACCTGGTCTGTGTGCATCTTCTTGATCGCGAACATTTGCTGGGAGCTGCATCCCACTGCGCGCCACACTGAGCCATACACACCCTTGCCAATCTCCTCCAAGACCACATAGTTGCCCCACAGGCCTAGACCGTTTTTGTCTTTTAACAATTGAAGCTCTGGGTACTTCTCCACCAACTGTTTGTCGACGAATTGCACAGCAGAGCCCGTGTTCATCACGGCCGCTAAGACTATCTCCTCATCGCCACACAGACGTGGTGCGAACTGCAAGGCCTCACCTGTTTGCGACACCGCTGCGAAGACAATCTCTCGGTCCCCTTGAAACTCCGACCCCAAGAATTCCAAGGCCAAGCCCGAATGCTGCAACGCCAATTTCGCCAGGTTACGATCACTGATGATCTGCTTCCAGCGAGCACAGACCAGTGGCACGTGCTCTAAAATCGTCGCCGAGAGTAGCTGCACCAAGGGGTGGGGATGATACAAAAGGCGCTGTAGCTTAAGGGTGTTTGTGTCACCCAGGCTGCCATCTCTACCTAAAGCCTGCAGAAAAGGAACAGCCTGGCGCTTGACAGCCCAGCTGGACTCACAGAAATGATGACCTGTCCGGCCAGGTCATGCTCCACCAAGGGCACCGGGCTCACAGCCTTCAATGCCTGGAGTCGAGACTCGCTGTCCAAGCAGCCCCCAAAGCTTCGGGTGGCATCGACCATCTCTGCCTCCTCCAACAGAGAGCTTGTGAATGCTGTCACGCCGGGCTGGAGTGCCGACTCCACGCTCTCTCTCTCTCTCTCTGTGGGGAGGAACGCGCATGACCCTGGGCGTCTACGAGCCAAGAAGTCAAAACCAACAACACCTTGGTATTACAGTCATGAAAGTACAACAAACTTTATAATATAGATATATTTCATTGAATTTCATTGAATAAACTATATACTTCTTACTGAGACTTTCGTGACTTTCGTGCTGGCTTTGGAGGCAAGCAAAGCGCTGAAAAAGTTTCTTGCGTGCGAGAAAAATATGTCTTGACTTTGTCAAACATGTTCATCAACCAACTCGTTCCAAGAGATCTTCAACTGATTTAAAAACAAAAAAAAGAAGAACGAACGGGTGCGCGCTCGGGCATCCTTCCCTTCAGCTCTTGTCCCAGGGGAAGATCCGTTGGCAGGTAGCCAGCTCCGCGGCTCGGGCATCCGCGGAGCGGACAAACGCCGCGGTCCGCGCCGGCGCGCGCCGTGCGCCTGATCACGTGTAGGTTTTGCTGTTCGCCTTGAGCTCCCGGCGAAGAAAGGCAGCTTGCGAGCGACGTAGGTCTCTGATCTACGGTCTTGTTCCTAGTAGTAAGGCCAGGAGCCCCTAGCCTTGCTCCTAGTAGCGATGCCCTTTGCTCCTAGTAGCGTCCTCTATTCCCTGCATTTCGGCTTTGAACTTCGGCACCAAATGAATGTTCCGAACACCAGTGTGACACTCAACGTGGTCTCTTGATGGCTCCAAACTGAAGCATCAAGGCGGAAGCCTCGATGTGGACCTGAGTCCAAACTAGGCCAACACCGTCCCGAACACCCCAAACAAGCCAAGCCTTTCTCGTGCGTGCCGTCGCCAGTCCCCCACCCGTCGACCCGTCGCCACGTGCCCTTCACAACGGGTCACAGGCGTAGAAGAGCAAAGACCAGCCCTTCGCATCCCGCGACTCCACCGAGGCCTTCAGCTCCACCAAAGACCTCACCGCGGGCGAACCCGCCGTAAACCTCGCGCCCACGCGAGGTCCGTGGGTCCCGACTCGAGCCGCCCCGACTCGGTTTAGCCGCGGATGATGTTGGAACCTGAAGAAGTCACGAGAGTCATTCCTCTTCACCAACGACCCCCCCAACGAATCCAAACAAGCTCCGGACCCCGCAAGCTCGGGCGGTTCACTCTTTCCAAGACACTTGAGGAGCTTCAAGTCCTCGCTGCCGATGAAGGCCAACATCAAACAGCTCCTCCCCTCGTAGTCACAGCCTCAAGTCCAGTCACAGTGTGCTTCCAGCGCTTAGATCACCGGTCACCGCCGAAGCGGGGGAGGCAACGCCGCAAACGCCATGAGCGTGAACGCCAGGGAGGCGCGCTCTTCCAAACGTCATAGGTGATGGCCTACCACATGTGCCTTCAACATCTGAACCACTGAACCTCCCCTAAGCATCTTCAACAGAAGCTCTTTCAGATTCAGTCAATGAACACAAATGTCGTGGCCGGTGTTTTTTGAAATGTTGGTGCTTCAGATATTTGTTCAGCCACTACCCACCATCAAATGCCCAAAGAACACGCCCGGAACGCGGGTCTCCACCCAGCCACGGTGAATGGAAGCGCCCCGTTCCAACAACAACTCCACCGTGCTGACCTCAGGACGACATGGCAGAGCCGCGATTGTAAAGGAGATTGACCTTATTACAATATGTGTCCATGATCAACCCATATTTACAAACTTGGGCTTGTGACTTTGGTCAAAAGGGTGGCTCAGGGCCTAATGAAACAGCTGAAGAGCAATGAAACAGCTGGGCCCATGAAACAGCTGGTTCTCTCCAGCTCACAGATTGCTCTCCAGCCTGCGGAGAGAAACTCACGCAGGCTGCTGAGTTAGAAATGATATGGATATGATCTACCCAGAAAAACAGAATGAGATGTACCAAATCGATGGGATCGACCATCTCTACCATGTTTGAAATTCATGGGATCTACCGATATACTAATACCATGAACAACCCATACTTTTCGACCATCTTCTTCGCTTCCTCCGTGACTTTTTGCGTCTCCCTGCCAGAACGACCACCACAAAGAGCGCTCATGTATTATCCATCAGCCTGGCTCTCGATTGTTAACTGGCCTGATGATAGAGTTGATGAACAGGATGATGATTAATCTAAATGAATCCGAAGCAAAAACACATGAAACACATGGTATGACTCATGACTCTACAAATCAAACCGGCCAAGTTGGCAAAACGACCCGGCCAAACACCGCCTAGCGCAGGTGCTCTTCTTCGGCCAAAGCGACATTGTTGCTGCTGCACGCGTGCATTAGCGGTGTCCAGCCCTTCTCGTCGATGGCCTCCACCTGACAGTTGAAGGCTCGTGACCCCGCAAGCTGGGGGACCTCAAAAGGCAACAGAATGGAGATAAGGCTTAATTTTTTGATCACCTACAGTATGGATCTAGGCTAGGATGATCTCGTTTCATGAATTGGTCCAGTCATCCCGACTCCCATCTGCCTCCGCCTGCGCGTCCAGAAGCAGCTCGCAGAGTTCCCGCACGTGGTCGTCGCCGGGCAGTGCGGCCGACGCGGCCAGCATCAGTGGGGTTTGCTGCCGGGAACTCCTGTGGAGACGAGAAACGAGACCGAGAAGGCTCGTGAAAACGGTGTGGATTGAGGTTCTGTTGGGATTGTTGCATCGGGTCTCAAGAAAAAGAGACTCCCTGCTGACTCCCTGCTAGTTGTTACCCATTTTGCCAGGGGTGGTATGTTGATTCACAATCGCAAAATCGCCAAAGGTGTCGGGCTGGAGTCTGTCCGTTGGTTTTTGTTCGCCACGGCTAAGTATGTGAGCGTTGTGCATTTTAGCCACCAAGAAAAGTGAAGAAATGCGGTTTGCCGGTTCGCCTTTTGATGTCAGCCTGGGGTTGGGGTACGATCCTCTTTCGCACGATGCGCACCTTCCATTCTGTTTACGGTTTCCATTAGTAACTAATAACACAGTTCCTTTGTTGCAGTGGTGACTCTACGTGATCCCGGTTGCCATTTTCTCGCAGTTTCCACCACCAGCATCATCCTTGACAGCCAACTGGGAGTTGGCTCCCGGATGCTTTCGGGGATTTTGGGAGAGAGACGCTGTCCTTTCAATCACAGGACAGTCTTCCAAAACCGGGCCAAACCAGGCCAAACCCCGCGCCCACCACGGCTCCGGCCCCCTCCCACCCGGCTCCACGGCTCCTCCGGTTCGCGCCGCGCGAAGCGTCGCCGCCCAGGCAGGTCTTCACCCCGTCCAGGTCGCCGTGCCGGAGCGCCGCGACGAGCGGGTCCTCAGGCTCCGAGAGCTGCCCTGCGCGGAGTCTGGGAGTGACGGAAGGGAGTCGATTTGGCGCAGGTTGCCATGAAAAGGATTGGGCATTCCTGGTTAGAAGAGCGCTGTGAGTCTAGTAGCAAGAAGCTACTAGGAGCAAAGGGCATCGCTACTAGGAGCAAGCTACGCTACTAGTAGCTCCTGGCATCGCTACTAGTAATCAGAAGCATTGATGCCACATGCCAGGGGAAACACGGCGACTTCCAGCCGCTTAGGCTTAGGTCGTCTGCTCGCCGGTCGGCCTGTGTGGTGCCCCTCAAAAGGCCTGGCTGGACGCGCATGGTCATGGGTGGCATGGAAAATCTGACAAGTCGAACAAACCTCATGGCATGACAAGGGTGCATTCTCCGGGTCCAAAGTCTTTAATGAACTCTTTCTTCAATTGTCGTTCTCTTGGCTCGAACGAGCATGCCCCTTTTGTGGAAAGGGGGACACATGGTCACATGGCCTCCTTGTCGCACGGTTGGCGGAGAATGTTCCGCTTTCATTCGGATGGCCACCCTGTGGACAGCCTTCCACTGCCTAGGCAGTAGAGGTGATCCTTCCAACTTCCCACCCATCCCTCGGCCTCACGTGTGGACCTAGAAAGTGCTCCGGATCCACGGTGGCATGGGGCGCCTTCTGGCGCGCCTTATGGCGCACCGGGCCTCCAGGCACATGGACAATAGCTACAGGCAGATTGACCAGGACCGTTTCTCTGAAACATCCAAACAAACTATTACAAGAATCCACCAACGGTGCACTTCCACTTGCTCGGGGAACGTGGTCACACCATCGTTTGGGGACAAAAGCATATCTCTCTGCCATTGTACATGACACTAGTTGCACATCAATCTGAGGCTGAGAGGGGAGTTGGAAAAACTGTGCTTTAGTACAACCACGCACAACTACCAGACCAACACCGGACCGTCACTTTCAGTCACCATCATCGCCCATTCATCAGTCATCTGCGCTTGTCACACAGAGTCTCGGCGCCTGGTAGCACTTCCTCTTCGGCCTCAAAGCAATTGGTGGTTGAGTGACCTTTGTACAGGACAACCGTCTTCCCAGAGCCCAGGCTGGCCCCCACTTTCCCTGTCTCTTGCATAGGATCGGATCGAGATATTGGTCGATGGAGGACAATGGAGGCGATGTGCAGAATAGAGGGGCCCGTTGAACACCATGGGATCTACTCCCAAAACCTCTGTTTCGATGTGCATGCTCTCAAGCCATGGGTGAGCCTGCAGGCACAACCTTTCGACACCGAAACGTCTCGTCTGAAATCAGAAGCTTCATAAACTCATAAAACCTCCGAACAAACTCGACGATGACGTGCGCCAGTTGCTTTCTCTTCCAGGGATTCGAAAACACATGAAAATGATGAAACATCATAATGCTCAGAGTCCTCAGAGTCCACGTCCTTCCAGCCCCAACCAAGCTCGCCTTCACGCACAAGGAGGGCGGCGCCGCGATGATGAGGGCCTTGTCGCCTCGCTCGGACCGTCGGACGGTCGGACGTTTCTCTGCACATGGCTGGAATTCTGTGGGCCCCCACGTGAACAGAATATCTTTCGGGTGTGTATGTATATATATATATGTATATATATACATATATAAATAAGATACTTGCAAAACAGAATCTGTGGCTTCCAAAGAGCTTGAAAAACTGGCCTGATGAGAGATGGGCGGGTTCACCCGTCTAACTGCCCACCCCCACCCAGTGCTTCAAGCTAGGCACAAAGGAGCTTGCATGGCAGCGAGCTTCCCATGGCGCGCCCAAAGGGACGTTCGCTCTGGGCCCACGTACTTCACAGGTTCCCTCTTGGAATAGGTGCATCAACTCAGTCCGTAGCCATTTCGGCTCAACCACGCCCTAGTACCGCTGCCGCAGAACCCGCAGTCGGTGAGGATGACTCAGTCAATCGGGGCTTTGCACTCATTTGAAGATGCAAGAGGCTCGAGGTACCTTGAAGTACAAGGGTGATGGGGTGAAGACAGCGCAAAGACTTTAAAGTCGCAACAAGTGCAGTGTCGTAAATATGCTGGTCGCTCTTTCACCAAGCTGCAGGCGCGGTGTCGGGCGGGTTCTGATGGGCCCAAATCAAGAGCCTTTCTTTTTCGGGGGGCCGTTCAGTGCTGGACTTGGGAGCGGCGCCCACGATCCCCTTGGCGTGTCATTGGAGATCCAGTCCTACCATCTGTAGCCCAGGCCCAGTGCTGGAAATGTGACTGGTGTAGGAGGTCTTGCACATGCACAAATCAACAACAGTTTGACGGGGTGAAACTTTACAGAAGCAAGCGGGCGTCTAAATGACAATGAGGACCTGATCTACTAGATATCTGATTTTGGAACCTGACCTCATAGTCCAGATCCATAAAAAGAATCTTGATCCCCAAAACTCCTCTCTCTCTCTATAATATATAATATATATATATATAATCTCTCTGGGAAAGACATGGCTGACCTACGATGGACACAACAAACAATGAGGATCCACCCAGGCCCAGAATAGCTCGTAACCGGGGAGAAATCTGCTGTACCGGTCAGCAGTGCTTCCAGCTTTCACATGTTGCAGCTCCTGCAGCTCCTCCGGGTCCATCTTCGCTGCGCGGATACGCGCGCACGGTGAGGCACTTTGGCCCCAGCGCCTGGTGTTCGGATCTGTGAGACAGACCAAGAGAAACATTTAGATATGTATATTATATATATATGGGCTACTGTAAATATTGAAAGGATATCGATCTTAATTGTCTCATAGCTTCTCTCCTCAAAACTGCATGGACATACACCCCAGTACTTTTTACGAGTCATGTGCCATGGTATGGCCAAGTGGTGTGTGGCCAAACAGATTTCTACATTCAGAAGAACAAATCAAGAAATTTCACAGGTGAACCTCTCACAAGCTAGTCAAAGGGAAAATTGACCTCAGGGGCCTTCCATGTTTTCAAACAAAACAACAGTTGGAGACAGAATGTCTTTGGATAGTCTTCTTCGTCCGCGCACTCAGCAAAGCTGCCGTCGCCGCTGCACTCCACCCCCGCGGAGGGGCGGCGCCTGGTGAGGTTGGATCAAAACATGATGAGTGACCTGGAATTTGGTGAATTTGGAGATGATGTCATGTGAGTTTGGGTCTCACATTCCTGCTCAAACTTTGCCAGTCAATGATCCTGTCAGAAGCCCTTCTTCAAGCCTTCAAGGACCAAAAAGGACTCGATTGGGGGGTCGAGAGGGGTCAGTGGAAGGCCCTGCCTGAGCCGTCATCGGAGCAGCGGCCATCGGGGGCGCCGTGGCCTCCCACCCGAGCGGAGTTGTTTCCCTCACAGGGCTGCAGGTGTTGTCTTCCCTCCAAAAGCACTACCCGAATTTGTTTGAGGACTGGCAGAGTGAACCCTTTACTGGAGGATAGGATGTAATGCTGTCAAATCTGCCATGCATGGTTTGCTCTAAGGTTGTGAAATGTGCAGGATCTGGAAGCCTCAAGATCTGTCCGGTGAAGAACATGTGAGGTGTGACACCCTAATTCCTGTTCCTTGCGAAGAGGACAGTTGTGGGAGAGAAGTCTGGGAGGGATTCAGAGAAGCGAGAGGTGACTTCGCCATCCAAATCGATACAAACCCATGACAAACATGACCCACAAAGTAAACTGACCACGGCCTGGGAGGGCGTGACCTGCGGGTATGAGGCCTTATTCGCGCAAATGAATGAGGGAAGCCAGATTCAGGCTCTTGGCAGGTACTACAACACCATGTTGGCACAGGACAACGTCACGCTTCTACCTCATCAATGGACATGGAACTCTCTTCCCCACAAATGTCTTGCCAAAATACAAGTCTAATAGCGGCAGTCGTCCACCTCACCTGCAGGGAACTTACAACTTACACCGAAAAAAACGTCATTGGGCCCAATCTTTTCTGCTGTTTGTGGCTGGCGCATCTTCTCCGCATCTTCTAGTAGCGAGTCTCATGACCAAACAGGATCAGGAACAAGCTACTAGGGGCTCCTGGCCTCGCTACTAGGAACAAGTTCTTGTTTCTGACCTCTTCGCCCCAACGCCCCGCTGCCCGCTGCCGGCTCGCTTTCTTCAGTCCCCCGACCGGCGGCATCGGCTGCGTCGGCCCGGTGCAATCTGCGGCGGTCGACCCCGGTGGCGAGGCACTGGGACTCAGCTGGTTTGAATTGAGAAAAAGACGCATCCATCTGAGTCGTATCATTTCCCCATGGGCCCCATGGTATATTGGAGCTCTGCAGTGGCTAAGCCAAGGCGCACGAGGCAGAAGGAACTGAAGCGTCTTTCAACATTCCTTCACGGGAGGGTTGTTCCTTCATCCCTAGGCTCTAGCTTCTTAAACGAACATAAAGGATCTAATACTCATGACCTTGCCACTCCCTCCACAGCACATCAAATCCAAATCGACTTGGGATCCAAATCTGAATCCAAATCCCACTATATATATATATAATTTATATATCCATCATCCGGACAAAAGGAACCTCGGCACTTGCTACAGCACCCGGCTCATCTTGGACCCCGCACCACAGGCATCACAGCAGATCTGACGAGGGAGCGGAGGGCACGACACCGGCTCCCCTCCAGGTGGCGCCACCAAGGTGGTGCCGATCTTTAGATCACCCTGAAAATGTCCCGCGATGGTTACTTTGTGGTCAGATCCATTGGAGCATCGGTCCAGACTTGTGGTCGGCTCGCCCATCATGCCACCGAGCTGCGCTGTTCTGCTTCCGCACCGCCATCCCCGCAGGTGCGGGCCGCCACACGTCGAAGATGAGCGGATGGGAGACCGCCTGCGCGGTGGCGGACCGCGGAGCCGTGGAGGACGGCAGGGGCTTTGGGCGAGCCCAAGCAACTGGTGACATGTTCTGCCATGTGAGGGCATGCGTGTGTGAAAGAAGGGGACCAGGAACTGCCAGCAACCCATGAATACTGATGATCTGAGACCCCAAGATCCACCTGGATGGCCATCCCTGAGCTCCCCTTTGGCCATCAAGAATTGGTCAAAATGGCCCACTGGGATGGTTGGACCCCCAGAGGACGTCCTCTTCTCAACCCTTTGACCATCCCAAACCTTCTTTCTGTTACCGGAGAGGGATTCTGTAAGTGATCGAAGATGCTAGGGATGCGTAGTGGGCTTGCTCACAACATCTCGTTGCTGCTGAGATCAAGAGATGTAGCCATAACTGGATGCTGAGATCAAAGAACCAATGAACTGTTCCAATGAACCAATGCTGAGGTGGGAGCAACTCAGGCCCATGGCACTTATGGCCTCTGGAAGCCCTCCAAAGCTCCAACCGTTTCCATCAGGAAAATGGATCAGATTTATTTTGAGGACAAAATACTAAGGGTGTAATCTCCTTTAACAATACAGCTCTTGGAGGGGTCCATGCATGCCACGTTCCATGGCTTCCGCATGGGAGAAATCATCTTGGTCGCAGCCGCAGCTGAAGTGCTTTTAGGATGCACCATCGATCGACCAGAGGGTTTCCGCGTGGTGCAAGTTTCTTTTCTATCCGATCAAAGCCAAAGCTGTAAAGTGGGCAGCACTTGGCTCTGTCCATTACAATTCCCTGGTGCCAAGCCCAACAGCCAGAGGACACGGCGTTCTCATCCTAGCCTGATGAGAGTTCATCGCCCGCCTGGCGAGTTCGACCATGAGCCCGGGTGAAAAGAAAATGTCAGATGTAAAGGTTTTTGTGTGTAAAAACAAGGAGATCCTAAAGACCCCCTAGAAGAAAGGTGTACTATGCCAAAACCCAATGGTTTGGGGCTTCCCTATTTAAATACCCACCGTTTCATCTTTACCCCATCACATGGGGTTAGCTGCCTAGCTAAAGTCAGGTTGTAGTCTCCCGCAGTCCCAACAGGAACCCACACCAAACAGATCAACAAATCCACCGGATGTCCCACCCACGATACATCTTTCCATCCATGATTCATTCATTCATCATTCATCCATCGTTCATCCATTCTCCATCCATTCTCCACGCCAACATCTCATCGCTTAGCGATCGCCTGATCTCCTCACTGAGCTGTGGCATGGTGGAAACTGGATGTCCATTCACCGACAGGATGTGGTCACCCACCTCACGCGCACGCGCTGAGAAGGCGGACGTGTGCAGTGCTGCAGGTGGGCCGTTACTCACGTTACCCAAGCTGATGGGAATGAAACACGAGGTTCAGTCACTACGGGGAGATGGCGATGCGTCAATCCCGCAAACGTCCTCCATAACCCTAAGTCTCCGAATGTGTTGTCCTGCCATCCTTCACGCAAGCCAATGAAAAGCAAAGCTATGATTCTGTAAGGCTGAAACCCGACGCTGGGCCGTTGCACCAACCGGACACCGCTTCGTCCGAAACTGCGATGAAACCCGTATGTTCCACGCCTGCCAGCCATACTGCGCAGCTGTGGGATTGCTAATCGCAGAGATCCAGCAGTTCTGGATGATGAGACCCAACCTCAAAACAAACAACTCAAGGACACAGTGACGTACTGGAGGTGCAAATGACAGATTGACAGAGGCATTTTCCCTATTCTGATGTCCAAGCTCCAGCGGCGTGTAGTGCCTTTTTCCAACCATCCAATCACCTTTGTGATAGTTATGATCTGCAAGTTGGACTTGTTGGAAGCACAATGTCAATTCGATTAGAAACTGCCTTTGGTCAAAAAAACGGTGCTGCTACACATCATAGCAACAGTGGTTATGGTCGCAAGCATTGTCCTCTTCTGGTTGTCGTACTAGTCGTTGAAACTGTGACTGCAACGCAAACACGACACAATAAATGAAAGTAACTATAAACAATTGCAACGTGAAGTTTCTACAATACCTAGTGACTACTAAGTGCCACTAAGTCACATGGTAGATATCTACGAGCTGTATCACCCAACACCAGATCGTGATCAACAAAAAGTAAAGCAAACTTGGGATGTTTCACAACCTACCCCAAACCTACCTTTTGGACACTTTCGCGGCTGGGGATGATAATCTTTCAGTTAGTACCATATATATCCTAATGCCTGTAACAGTGGACGATGATGGTGAGTAAGTAAAGGCCTTATGCAAAAATATATAAAAATAGTGATCATTGTTTACTGACTGTTACAAGTAATAGGACAGACCCAACATATACATTATATATACATATATACATGTCTCAATGTTCTTGTGTCATGTCTTATTGCATGACAACTGTTGAAAAGCTGACTGCACGTCATTGGTTTCAGGAAAGTACGCGTACAAACGCATTTGTACGCGTACATGGCTCAAACCAAGAAACCAAGAACCAAGATTTTAGAAACCTATGAAGGTGAATCTTGGTTTGGGGTGTGTCCTTTGAGACCCGGCTCATCCAACTTGTGTAATGTACATTGGCTGCATCAAACCCAGAGTTGTGTGCAATTTTGGTTCTTGGTTTGTTGGTTTGAGCCATGTACGCGCACAAATGCGTTTGTATGCGTACTTTCCTGGAACCAACGTGCAGTCAGCATCTCAAGAGTCATCATGCAATAAGACATGACACAAATATATCAAAATATGATATGACTAATGTAGCAATATTGCATGAATGTAGGGCTCAAATCCCATCAGGTTAGTTGATAAAATCCGCCGACCCCAGCCGACGGATGGGGGAGCTCGCCAGAGGACACTGGCCCAGAGTAGCTCTTTGGAACTGAGAGAGTAGATTAGATTGGGAGGTTGTGGAGAACGGCTCAGAGTGGGAGCTCCTGGAGAACGGCTCCTGGAAGGGAAGAAGAAGAGATTTGTACTGCCGTCCGAAAGCAACGTTTGGCACTGAGAGCAGCTCCGAGGACGAATTTTTGGTCGTTTTTTGTGTGGACTTGGATGGTGGAAAAGCGTGGCGGCACAGATTGCCGGGAACCTTGGGAGTGAGCCTCTGGAGCTCCACCCTGCCGTCAGAAAGCACGGCTTCTGGAAGCAGACTAGAAGAGAAAGCACGGCTTCTGGAAGAGGATTGGAAGAGGATTTTTACTGCCGTCAGAAAGCAACGCTAGGAATTAGATGGTGGAAAGGCGTAGCGGCACAGATTGCCGGGAGCCTTGGGAGCAAGCCTCTGGAGCTCCATCCTCTTCTGGAAGCGGACTAGAAGAGAAAGCACGGCTTATGGAAGAGGACTAGAAGAAGATTGCCATCAGAGTGCAACGGTTGGCAGTGAGAGAGCAGCTCCGAGGACGAATTTTTGGTTGCTTTTGTGTGGAATTAGATGGTGGAAAAGCGTGGCGGAGCCTTGGGAGTGAGCTCCATCCTGTCGTCAGAAAGCACGGAATCTGGAAGCGGACTAGAAGAGAAAGCACGGCTTCTGGAAGAGGACTGGAAGAGGATTCTTACTGCCGTCAGAAAGCAACGTTTGGCACTGAGAGAGCAGCTCCGAGGACGAATTGTTGGCCGTTTTTTGTGGAATTAGATGGTGGGGTGCTCCTTGAACGACCTGAAGCGGAGGGGCAACGGTCGCAGTACGGAATGAGGCAAGGGATCTTGTGGTTTTGCCTGACCCTACTGACTGTGACCAGGGGAGTGCTCCAATAAGAAGACAGCATGTAGCAAACCTCTGGCCTTTGCAGTTGCACAAAAGCAAGATCAGGCTAGAACAGCTGTCCTCCAAACAAGGCTCTCGCAGCTGTATCTCATGAGTATTATGCATTGTTCTTTTCTCTCTGCTCTTTCAGGACCTTTGCCTAGACCTTTCTTTCGTTCCTGCGTTTGTTGGCGTCTCTTGATGTTCGTCCTGAATATTTGCACGATTTCGCTGCCTGGGGTTGCGACTTCAAAGACAAACCATTACATCTAGTGCGTTTGACTCAGATATGTTTTCTGCCTTTGCTCTCCCGTTTCTCTCCTTTGTCTCCCTTCATCTATCAGTCACACCCTGAGCTCCCCGCGACCTGGTTATAGCGCCCTTTCTTGGGCATCGCCGCGCCATGACATTGCGCGTTGCTGATGCACTAGTGAGGATGCCAGGGCGAGCACGAACGAACACTCATGCTCTGGCATGCTGCTTAAGGATACTTCAGCACAGCCGCGCTGGGTCAGCCGCGCTGGGTCAGGCACACAACCTGAAAATCCTGTAGTGCCTCTGGATATCCTAGAAACTGTTCCAGAGAATTCGGGTCTCTGCAAAGACTTCTCTGATCTGCCGGTGAACACAACATCGAAATGTTCAGTTTTCCGTGGGTTTGCACGGCAACGACTGGCGACAATCCACTCCGGCCACGGCTTTCTGTCACTTAGCCCTTCTACGCATTATGTATCTATATATATATAACTTTATATATATATATACATGCCCTGAGCATCCGAGATTGAATAACATCGATCCCGATTGGTCTAAAAAAATCCCGATTGGTCCCCGGGTGCTGGATACCTCGGCCTGACGAGTCACTGGAGGAAGGTCACTCATAGGAGAACTGGCGGAAGGGGATTGGATGAAAGATGATGAAAGGAACTGGGGGAAGGGGCCTGTGGGAAGGGAACCGGGGGAAGGAGAACTGGAGGAAGGGAACTGTGGGAAGGGACTTCTCAACCACCTCCGCCTCTGGACTCGCTGCCGCACTCCTTCCCGAAATCGGCGGCATGGGGGCGTAGCCCTTAAATAACATTGCTACAACAAAACTGATAGAGATTGACTGGACTAAAGCCTTTACATGGGCATTTACACAGACTAAATTCATACCGGTCTTTAATGAGTTTGATAGTTGGAAACATTACAGTGATGACATTGACATTAGCAAATTATCTAGCTTAACATTGTGTATGGTGGAAGTGAAGGCATCAAATGTTTTTCAATAAGAGATATAACTAAATATATATATGAAAAGTGTTTAAGAAAACTGTAGGAAGCAAACAATGAAATGAAAAAAATCATGTGTTATAAAACTCCTTCATTCATTCATAAGGTGAATTATGACCAGATTGTTAATAAACTATGGGAAGCCGCTCTTACTAAAGATGACAAAATAAAATAGGACACATCACCTTTGGAATGCTAGAACAGTCACACAACACCGCACAGAAGAGTTACTGCTTTAACACTTTGAGGGAGGCATGCCATTACAAGAGGGAGTTTGGAGGAAGGATTTGCCATACAACAGGAGGCATCCCATTGCCAGAAGGAATTTGGAGGAAGGATTTATGCCATACAACAAGAAATAGAAAAAGAATAAGAAATAATCATGGGCAATACCTATTGCATCTTAAACACCACCAATAGAAATAGATTAGTCAATAGGTTTAGATACAAAAAAGAGTTGCTACTTCAATATCATAACTTGTCAATGTATGAAGCATATAATAAACTGGTAGACAATGCTATTAAGGTCTATTCAGTGAAGAGTGATGCCTACACGATCCATGAAGACGATTTAACTAGAGTGATGGGCAAACCAAATCATTATATATATATAATCATATCAGACTGGAAAATTTGCTGGATCGGGCAACAGTTACATAGGTCAGTATTTAAAAATGTTTTGTTTGTAGTGCCTCATAGCCGGTTAAGTCAAGAAATAGAAGGTGACGCAACAACCTACAACATGTTTTTTTAGAATTCCAGTTCATAAGGAGGATGAACTACCAGAGTTTCATCATAGCAATTTTGATGTCATCTTCTTTGATGAAATCTATATGACCAATCTTTATATCTATATATAATATTAATAATAAGGTTTTAAAACTGACTGATAAACATGAGGACAATACAATTATCATAGGCGCCGGTGATACAAAACAGTTAGGACCAATCAGTGATTTAACTAACACCCAGTCAAAGACCACAACATGGTCAAAAATGTGCTGTTCAGTTTGTGCCCTGAAATCTCACCAAATCATTGCAAATACCAATGAAATTGTCTAAAAGGTAGGTTTTTCTTGGGGGGGGGTAGCGTGTATATGTACCCTCCTCAGAACCAAAGGAGTGCTTTGGCAAACTGCCGAGATGGTCACCACCACTCGGAGCCGGGTCCCGCCCGGTTTCGGCGGCGGACATGATCGATCGATCGACACAGGCCAGTGGCCGCCCATCGAAGAGCTGCGGCACGGTGATGCGGATGTGGCTTCCCCCACCCGGAGGCGTGGCTTGTGCCTGCGAGTTGTCGTCGCAGGCGCGGTAGCTAGTGCGTATCGAGATAGCTCGTGAGCACTGGCGCTTGAGCGCACATGGGGCTCCTCTGGAGACTCGGCATCTCCAAGACTTTTCAAACGAAAGCTGGTTCTTTTCCATCAACCCGAATGCCTCGGTGTGGCTCGGAAATGGAGTGCTAGGTACCCATACACTGGGTACCCCCGTACCGAACCCGGTGCAAGCCTACCAGCAAAAGGAATGATCCACCAACGTGGAGTGGGGGATACTTGGATCTTCCTCCTCCCTGCTGCCCCGGGCCCGCGGGTACCAAACCACAAAAAGACTGAACGGTGGGGTCATGGCACCAGGTGCGACTCCCCCCCGTCACCGGAGTGGAAGGGTCGGTCGGTGTCTTTCACTACGTGGTGGACGGGTCGGGCCAACACCGACTCGAGGGGGGTGGTCCTGTCCACCAGAAAAAGAAGAGAGAGAGAGAGAGAGCAAAAACTGTGAGTCACAAACAAACGAATATACCATCCAGGAGCAAGTCTGAATGTGTTTGGTCTTGACCCAGTCTTCCCTCTACCTCTCCCCTGGTGTCTCTCTCTCTCTCTCTCTCTGACAAACCTGAGTACTCTCCGGACTGCATGGGCCTCAGGCATGGATGGAGCCAAGCCATTCTGGTACTGCGAGTAGCCCTTGTCAAAGCGGTGAATCTGTTGAGAGCTTCTTAATTCGTCTAACATATGTTCTCTTTTGGGGGGATCCTCGCACTCCCTCGTACAATATCACAAATCGGGGATATATCTACCTGCAGTACTGTGCGCCAAAAGCAGGTTTAAATATTCCTCTGCCGACACATGAAGGGTGGTACTGCCGCTCAAACTCAACAGTCAACTCAAGGAACAAATTGCCTCTACTGCCTCCTCTACTTCGGACACGTGGAAACTTCCCGCAAACAATGATGTTCTCCACCAAAGCTGTAAACACAGGGATATTGCAGCAAATCCCAACATCGATAGCTCTTCCCTGTTCTTCAGTGACGCTAGCAGGCAAACAGCATCCAACACCCCACCCCTCCTGCCACCTTCCTTTCTCTCCAGGATGCCTGTAGCAGCGGCTGCCCAGAGTTCGGGGGTGAGACCTACGCGGCGATAAGGCGGCTCCACACGGCTGGTGAAAGCTTTCAGGCATCAAGATTGCAGGAAAATTGATTACTGTGCCTATACTTGATGCTTGGTTGGAGATGCAATGACACGTGTGTTGCTTAGAGGCATGACACGTGTGATGGTTGTATGAACAAGGGGTCTGTTTGTGAGTGTCTGAGGCTGCCTCGCACCTTCACTACTAACGGCTCTGGGTCAGAGCCTTACACCTGGTGCACACGACCGGTGATGAAGGTAGGTCTTCCATCTCCCGATCCCACCGAGTTCCTCCCTGCCTCATCGGGGATTTGGGGTTTCAAGGTCTCAAACGAAGAGAAGATGTCCAATGTCAAAACCAAGAAACTCCTCTGGCCACCAAGGTTCCACGTATTTCATCAAGAGGCTGTCATGAAAGATCGATCCAAGGTTGACCCAACGATGCTCTTCAAGAACGGAGCTTTGAGAGTGGAGCTCAGGAATCTGAACATCTTTCAAAAGAACCTGCGTAGTATTGAACAAGTGCTGTGAACAGGTGAAACATATAGGCCGATATAATGGAGACGTGTGTCGTGTCCAAAAATATCCATTTCCACCGATCAGATCCCATATGCAGGGACGTCCCCATGAGTGAGATCTGGGTTCAATTGATCCAGCTTTGACCATCCTGGTGTCTCTTATTCCTACCTTTAGCACATGCCCTCGCATACCTGGCTGCTAAGTTCAAATACCTGGCCTCTCGCGTGGCATCAGCCATTTTGGACCAATCCCCGGGTTGGCAACGCTTCCGAAGTGCCACCCCGCAGCACCTGTGGAGACGGTGCGTTCGCGCCGGCCACGCCGGCCGGGGGGCAGGTTTCGGTGCTCCTCAGGGTGGTAGTCCCAACCTCCAGCAGTCCGAAACAGCGAGCAGTGCGGGGAAATCATTCATCCTGAAGCGCTGCTCCTCGGTTGGAACCATCTCCTCTCACTCAAAAATAGGCTTCCCAGCCACGCTTGATGGTGTCCAGGTGATTGGGATTCGAGAAGCCCAAGCCTCCTGGAGAAAAAAGGCAGGCGTTCACTGGAAAAACACACTCCAGGAGTTGTCATTTGTGTGTCAAACATGTATTTGTCATTTGTCTGCAATACACTCTCCTTAAAAATGGACCCGTGGGTTGGAGGAACGAGGACTTGCGAATAGTTTGGTGCGTTCGTTTGGTTTCTGCCAGTTTCTATCTGTGAATTCACGGGGAACTCTCCACAACTATCCGATGCCCTGTTTGCTCAGAATGGAAGTTCTCAGCTTTGTGTCTCAAACCAGGGACACGCCACCGAACACCCATTGCTTGATGGAACTCCATACTTTAAGAGAAGTCCAACTAGATTGGTTTGTTCTAACCAACTTGCAGCTGTTGCCTTTTGGGCCACACAACGGCACGTCTCGCCACCTGCATGACAACAGGGAAATCCCTGATCTGAATACACCTGCTTTGTCGGGTAGTCACTAGTAGTCGGATTTTGTCACATTCCATTCCCACAAGAAGCCTGCATCAACTGCACCCCAAAATGGCACCGTCAAAGCTTTGAGAAAACCCCCACCCGAGCGCTTCAGAAAAGCGGTCCCAGCGACATGATCCCAGTATCGCAACGTGTTTCCGCCATCCTCCGAGCGGAGGACCACCATAGGCCATGGCTCAGGCAGAGTTCCAACGATATTTCACACCGACAGGAGTGAGTTGCTAACCGCGCATGTCAGAGGTATCGGTGTAGTATATAGTGCATTTAGCTATAGATTCCACTTGAAGGAGGTGGATCAAATGATTTGTTCCATCTGTCCACTCGGGTGGTTCTTTTGGTGGTTACCACACCCGTAGTGGGTCGGAAAAAGACGGAGACGGATTCACTCCGAAGGTTGGAAGAGTGGATGCTTCGTGTTTTTTTTGTTGAGTGGGAGCTAGGTAGGTGAACTCCATCTCTCACAAAGAGGTATCAATTTCTTAGAGGTGAGCGAGCACTCTCTATACTGTAATGATATGAAAATCCTTCTCGTTCAGGGCTCAACAAACCCAAGTGGACCTTGTAGAAGTGGCAATGTTTATGATCCACTCTGTACAATGAGCTCTTCAAAAGGCTTCCGGAACAAGGAAAACTGCAGCGACCTGATTCTGAAATTTCTGAAAGATTCTGACAATCCCCCATGGCGCGCGGAGACGATTTTCTTCAGGATCAATCCAGAGCGCTTCCTCCATGGCACAAAGGTGTTCAAGATGCCGCTGTCAAGCCACGCGAGCCTGTCATCTGTCGTCCAGGGTGTTAACATCTGCTGTGACCGATCACTTTCTCAGAGAAGGTGGAAAGGGTGCCGGAGTGAGGGTGCTTTGAGACCGTTTTCGCTGTTGGCCAAGTCATCGTCATCTCCTCCGTGGCTCGCTGAACGCGGCCGCTGAACGCATCGAGTCCGCCGCTGAACGCCACAGCGACGAGGTGTGGCGACCAGCTGGGCCGCGCAGTTCGGCGAGTTCGGCTTCGGCGCTAGCTGGACTCGTCCAACCTTGGGGCTGTTCGATTGGAAACGCTGTTCGAAGATTTGGGGTTGGTTGGAGGGCTACCTGGAAGGCATCTTGTCAGTACATATTTGAGACATACTGGGAATGTGATGAATATGATCGGCAAGAATAGCTTAATGATGATCGCATGATAATTTGCGCTGAATGCCCCTGCAGAACCTCCCCATAAAATCGGCCACTACTCGTCTAATCACCTTTCCCTGTGAATATGCCATGTTTGTCCATTTGTCCTTATAGTATCTCTGGACGGTCATTCCCAACCCAATCATGTGGCCAGATCTCCTCTCAATCCAAGAGGTGCTCAGAATATCTCAGAAGGGAGGTCGGGAATCCTGGTCTCCCCAACGGACCAATCGCCTCAATCCCGGTCTCACCGACCTGGCTCTTTGCGACCGGAGCGGCAGGTCAATGACCTCTTCTTCAGGCACGCTGCGCCGCGGCCACAGGCAGGCGTCCCTGGACGGTCCGCGGGGTCGACGGATCTCAAATGATTGGGACCCTTGTTACTGCTAGCTGCTAGTAAGGCACCCTGCTAGTAGCACCTGTTACTAGTAGCGATGCACTTCTTCCTAGTCTCGGGACTCGGAACTCCCAAAAGAAAACACAGTGGTGTGCAACAACTATTGACTATTGCAATACATGACCTGACTCAATCATCTTCAGAGGGTCCTAGAGCGCTGTGAGAATGTGCTTGAGCCTGCCTCTGCCTCTGTCTCTGATGTTTTCCTCTCTCTCTCTCTCTGTGGTCTGACGTGGTTCTGAGTCTAAGGCTTATCATGATCCGAAGCCTACTTATGTGTGTGTGTGCACAGAAGAAGCAAATCTTCCGCTTGGGCCGCTTGGGTCTCCCTCGCCTCAAAATCATTGGTCTACCACCCGGTCACTTCACCACACCGATCGACCTATCTGAGCGACTTATCTGCCGCCCACAACCAGGGCCCCGGTCCACCGGTCCCGGTCCAACGGAGAACCGAGCGGCGCGTAGCTGGGCAAAGGCTCCTGCAGAAGATGCATGGCCAGCAGCTCTCCTGCGACGACTGAGCTATCAGCGCGCGCGCGCGTGTGCGAAGTCTGATTCAAGAGGGGAGCGCCAGGGAATCTGAACAACGAGCCGCGGGTCTTAGTTTCTTTGTGAGCAATCCAACACACTTGTTTTTAAAAGGCCAGAATCGGTGAAAGGCGATTTCACTCTTGCCTTTTTAACCCTTTATGCACAAAGGCAGCACTTCGCAGTCCCTCTGCAGCATTTCGCTGCATCCGTCCAAACGTGCTCAAGGCCTTCACATGAGTTGTCAAGGCCTTCTGAGTCAGCACTCTCCACCGGCACTTGCCGTGGAGCTACATGCATTCCTCACCAGTCGTAGTCGGACAAATGCCAATCCTTGTCACAATGCCTATCTGCTTTGGGATGCTGAAAGATCTGAAAGCTGGTGAGGAGCCTGTAGTGTATCTTCGCCAAGTACATTCCAGGAAGAAGAAGAATGTCTGTTTGTGTGTAAAGAAATGTATTTGTGTTTCGCTACCATCACGGATCATTTACCTCCTGGCATGGTTTCTTGAAAAGCAGGAGGCTTTTGGCTAACGAATGAACACAAACTCCCCGTCCCAAAGCAAAAATAGTCATGAAGGTGGGAACAGGTTGCATTCTAGACCCCCACGCTTCGTCCCAATTCTAAGGCAAAGCAGGGTTCGTCTTAAGGCAAAGCAGGGTTCGTCTCGCGATTGATTGTGACTCGACTCTATGAATATAATATATATAATATAATGTCTGCCCGAAAAGGTGAAAAATATAGATTTGGGTACCGTGGTTGCAACAGGGAGACCCTCCAGCCACATGAGAACTCTTTCATGCCCTCTTCTCACCATTTGTCCTCTTCTTCTGGTCTCAAAGAGAGGCCCCGCGACCCTCTTCCATCGGCCTCTTGCGCACACTCCGCACCTGCAGCAGGTGAGCCCATCAAGCCGTAGGTGCCCATGCCTGCGGCTGGCAGTGAGCGGAGCATGTGCAGCGGCGGATCAAAGGCCACCTAACTTTGGATTCTGATGCGTATGCGGAAAAACAACAAAGAACACCAAGAGGCTCATCCATCTTTGATTTCAGGTGGTCCATGTGTGGCTGAAATCGGAGGCTTCCACAGTGCACCACAGGGTTCCACAGTTCCCAAGGTGTCGTACCACACAGCTCACCTCGGGCGCCGAAGTCCTCTCAGCTCCGCTCGTGCCAGGCGTTGCTCGTGCCTCCACAGACATAAGCGTTGGAGGCACCGTGAGGGCTCACCAGTGGGCGGCCATCCGGCATGACGGTGTAGTAGCCTGGACCAAGACGATTGAGACAGAACTCCAGATCGAGGAGCTTCCAATGGATGGCTCCAAAGATGACTGAGATACCTGGAAGTCTCCTTTCTCTTGAACTCATCGAAGCCTTGTCCAATTGAGCCTTAACCTTTGCGAACCACAAAAGGTAGAACCCTTGCGAAGGCAAAAACCTATGCACATCATCCAATCCTCTGAGACTTCTCATGTTTTTCTCCAAAATCCACCGCATCCTCATCGTCCTCTGAAAACCCCCAGAGCCACTCGCGCGAGCGGTCCGCACCTCCATCAACGCTGGTGTCCTTCCCCAAGCCCTCCACGTACCCACCGAGGCCGGGCCTGGAGAGCGAGGGAAGACGCCAGGAAGCCAGGAGCCGAAAACACGGAGAGAGGGGGTCCGAAGGAGGGCAAATTCGCACGGAACATGAGAACACTGCGAATAGTTTGGAGGATCAAGATCAGTTTCCTTCATGTCTATTTTGAGTCGAGGCACAAGGAGCGCTACACTGAGTGCTACACTGAGGCATGAAGAATCATGGAGACAGGCCCGGATTGAGTCCGGTGCCCAGAATCCAATCCAAGGCTGGTTGGACTATGTTGGAATCCTACGTCCAAGCGGGCTACCTTATTATAGCTTCCGACAGCCTCCTGCAAAAGAACTCCATCCAGTCAACCAAAGAAACAGATGATAACTGTCTATGAGTCTATGACTGACGTAGAAAGGCAGCTCCAAATCATCAACACATTCTGCAACGACCACCTCCCAACAACCTGCCCCTCTCACACCGGCCATTGGAGCCAAGGGTCACCATCTCTTTGAGGCCTCTCACGCAAAGCTCCGGATACATCTCCAAGAAATCGCTGATGGGCATTTCAGGATCCTGTCAAGAACTGTCCGCACGTCCAAGAACTGTCAGCTATGCAGTGTGACAGGAATCAAACGCACTTCTCCAACAGCGGATGTGCAACTGTGAAGACCTGTGAAGCATACTGCCTGGTCCAAAACGACCCGATGCACATGCAACAGGCGCGCACATTGCTTCGCAAGCGCCCTCCCCTCGGAAGCTCCTCCGGCACTGGCACGTGCCGGTGGAGATGCTCCCAAAGGAGCAGCACACGGCCATTGCCACAGGGGCGCAAATGCTGGCCTCCTGGTTGCTTGGCCAACCAGGAAGCTGAGTTCACCTGGCAGATCGTTGAATGATCAAGGTCAAGGACATTCGGCCCTTGGTGGTGATCTAATTGACCATGAGCAGTATTGCTTTGACATAAATTGATTACAGTAAACATACAGTATATATAAATATATAAGATTGGTTGAACAAGTCAAACTCAGGAAGCAGTGGCCAAAGGAACTTTGCTCTGGCGGTCTATTCTGGCCACATAGAATCTCATTGAACCCGCAGCTACCGCACCCATGGCATTCATGAGAAAGGACCTGATACAACATGTGTCTCACCCCAGCATGGACGCTCGGTCAGAAAGGATAAAAAATCGCTACCCCCAACTCGTTTCGACTTGCCGACATACCTTCCTCTGAAGACCCATCTGCCCAAACCCGCCCAAACCTTGAGGCTTCCAAGATGTGTCTTCTTCTTCTTCAACGGCTTAGGCTTAGAAGAAAGAAAGCAACAAAACGATATCTGCCTATTTCTCAAGTCTGTCCGTTCACCACCGTCGATTCCCTCCCTCTCGACGCTCCGGTGCCGGACCGGTCCGGGTCTTCGACCCGGTCTCGGGCCGTCCGGGACGCTGCCGGGACGGTCCGTCGAGGCGCCGGTCCCGGCCCAGTAGCGTCCGATCGCTCCTAGTAAGGCCCGGAGCCCCCAGAAAACGAGCTTCTTGTTAGTAGTAAGGCCGCAAGGCCAGTGAAGTACTAGTAAGACTGCTTGGACAACTTTTAGAATCCGTGTGAGTCCCGTTGATCCACCACGGCCCCGCGGCAAAAAAGAAAACTGAGAACCCACGGTCTTCACCCCCACAACGATCCAACGAAAGCATGTCCTCCCCAGCTTCAAGGCACCATTCCACCAGTTGCGGTGTCATCCAGCTCCAAGAGGAACTCCTCCAGTTGCTTCAAAGGTTCTTCGGTGGGGAGTGTGGCTGGGGTGAGCACATCGGTTGGCACCCCTTTCAAGTCACGCAGGTGGGCAAACTCCCTTGGAAGCTCTACGGAGGAGAACGGAAATCCCAACCGGAGAAAAGGCTCCGAATCCTCTCCCCATGTGGGAAAAAGAAACGTCGCAGGGTCATGAGGCCTTTGTCGAGTTGGACTGGAGTTTTAGATATGGCTTGCCGTCACCCCCTCCCCCGGTTGGCCCGGTGGCTTCTAGGGGGATGGACCTGAAAAGGGTGCGGAAACCAGGTCGAAGACCTGAAGCTGGTCAGGTTCCTTTTTGAGGGCTCCTTGAAATACTCTTTGTTGTGCCCTCATTCATGGAAGAATCCCTCCCCAAGTCTGTAAAAAAAAGGACCATGCCACCGTGACCGGTCGACTCCTTCATGTCTTCCTCCCAGTCCAGGTCCACTTGGTCGCGCCAGACCATGAAAGGGGCGGTCTGCGGGATCACGCCCTGAAGGGGGTCGGCTCACTGATGGGCTCACCGTCGCGAAGATGGAGTCCCTGGGTGACCCCCCAACCAATATGGGTTTTTGGCCTTTGTAGTTTCTCGCACCAGTGTCTCTGTGCAGTGGTTGCCCTCAGCTAAGCGTAAGGTAAACACGAACGAAGCCTCGACATCACATGCACGCACATGCAAAGGGTCGCAGTCAAATGAACACACTTCAAATCAAGGTCTAAGTTGAAGGTAGAATGCCGCCCCATATGGAAGTATGTCCACAAACAATCGCAGACTGTCGTGTGGTTTGGAATCCCAACCAATTGGTTTGGGCAAATTTCCCTTCTTCCAGGGGGTCTTTGCGAGGTCTCCCAATTGGATGCAAGAACTTGCAGTTTTAGTGGGATTGATCCATGGAACTGAACCGGTATGAGCTCCTCTTACCTCCTGCCAGGAAAATAGCTGGACAAGTGTAAGTAAGGTCACCAGTGTCTTGTTGTTTGACCTATGTACTAGGCATTCAACTGTGGGTTGGGGTGCATTGTCTTGACCCAGGACATTGGATTGAATCCCAGAGAATCATAGAAACTCCGGACAATGAGCTGAGACTTGACTGAGACTTGACAAAAGCGCCACCATAGAAAAAAACAAAACATCATCTTGATCTACGATGATGGAAACTCAGACTGATCTCATGGAGCATCATACATCTGGCGTTCAGCCGTGTTCAGCCCCCGGTGCCACTCGGTTCCTGTTCCGTCGCTCGCCGGGACCGGACACGCCGTTCGGTCGCTGCCTGCACGTCGTTGAGGATCCTTAGCCGGAGAAGCGACCCGCGAGTGAAGCACAGGAGGAGCCATGTAGCCGGAGGCGCCGTTGAAGCGCAAAGGTAATCACAGGGGGGCAGACCTTTGCAGCAGCCAAAGCCAAGAGCGACTATCAGCTGTAGAACACAGCTGATTGTCAGAAATAACATAGACATTCACAGTCATGTTGGAATGGGGTTCCATCCCTAGTTAACCTTTTTGCTGGTGAGGGCCCACGGTCTGTCGGTCTGTCTGAAAGACTGATATCCTTTAAATCTTCACCAATTGAGAAAGTTACATTGAGTGCAGAACTGCTGCTCCTCGTCCTCTTCACCCTGAGCTCTCTCAGCCCAAACGCCCAAACGACTACAAACCCAATACACCCAGGTGCTCCAAGCGCCCCTGAGCCCTGCGTCAAGCGGCACTTTGGCGTGAACCTCGTTCTTCAAAGGCAACGGCGGCGCCTCCAGCAGCTTGTTCACCCTTTCCTGGCTGTGTGGGTCAGCACCCGGGCATGCAAGTGTCAAAAGCTCATGAACACAACGATCATGTGTATATCTGTATGTGTAATCTGTACAGCATTATAAATGACAATTAAGGGTGATAATGGTCCAAGCTCAAAGGAAAGTGTGGGTCAGCAGCGCCAATTCAAAGCCCAGAATCCATCCAAGCGCCTGCTGCATTCACAAAGGCGTCACACTTCAGCGACACTGCTACACCGTCGTTCCTGAGTGCGACGGAAGCTGCACCATCGCTTGCAGCTTCTACATCACACCGTGGTGGTTGGGACTTGGTTGGGATGACGACCTTCAGGCCCTCTTGGGGGGTCCCCTGGCCAGTCCGTCATGGCATCCCGTCCGGGGCGATGAGTCGTTCATAAACGATCTGATTGCTTCCAGGTGCATCTCCAAAGATCTACAAAGGATCGGTTCAAAAGTCCTGTAAGCGACGATACTGTGACTCTTCCAATTAGATAGAAAGCTAAGCCTCTAAGCCAAGCATCTCTTGGTGTTCTCGACATCTCGAGAACCCATTACACCGGTCAAAGCTCCCAACGACGCGTGTGGCGCGCGCAACGCGCGGCCAAGCCGCTGTTGGACCTGCACTGCGGTCACGGCGCCCTGGTGGGTGTCGAAGCCGACCACCTGGACCAGGACAGGGATCCTTTCAGCTTGATAATGATTTCCCCTGAGTTTCCTCAGAATCAGGAGGGGGTTCCGCTTCACGGAAAAATGGGAACGGCTTTCGAGCTCATTTTGTTAAACCATGAACAGCCAGGAGCAATGCATCACCCGCTGAAAGATCAGGAGAGCGAGGAGAGGTAGCGGCGAGGTTTTGAGGCTCCGTTGATTCATCTCGTTACCTCTACTCCATAAACTCGACGTATATAGCGTTTTCAGCCAACCCAGCGTGGCCACTCAACGATGTGCCACTCAACGCCTCGCCACGCAGCACTTGCCCGCCCGACGCAGTCAACATCGCCCGGCCCAAAGCCTGGCAAGGGGCGGTCCGCTGGAACTTGGTGAGTTGGACCTTCTTGCAGCAGCAAATGGATGTGGGTTGAAGTGGGTTGACTGGGTGAGCAGCACCCCCATGTTGCGCCATCCGCACCCCCACCTGGCGCCCTCAAAATCAAAGTGTCTTGGAGCGAACTGAGCGAGGTTCCCAAACTGCTCGGGTTAGGGAAGTTGTTGCTTGTGTTGGTATCTTCCTTCACCAAACATCACCAAACCACCACCCACCACCTCCACCAAACACACCAGCAAAGAAAGGAAAAACAATAGACAAAAAGCAAAACAAACACCACGGAGGGCCGATCTTCTCCAAAAACAGGAGAAACCACGAGGTCACCCGACATCCTTCCGCGCATCACGGCTGTCCAGCCATCGCCACACACGCCTGCGCGTCCAGCCATCCGCAGCGGCGGGCGTGGAGCATGACCTGTGCCTTCGAGGTCACAAAGGGGTAGATCTCCTGGATGAGCTCCGGGCCTCGCTGGATGTCAGTGTGCTCGGTTGGACCGGTGCGCGAGAGAACTGTGTGGCATCCCTGGCGTCCCCTGACTGAAGAGTTGAAGCTTTTTAAGACGCAGAAGTATAATATATGGTTCCATGTATTATAGATATTACAGTATCTGCTATATATAGAGCTTGTGTTGAACCAAAGCTTCAGAATACTCAGCTGCTGGGGTTGGGTCTATGGGTCCATGATGGTCCATGGGTCCACATGCTCGGTTTCAGGGGCAAGGAGCAGCCTTCCTCGCGGCATCTGAACTCGTCTTCATCAGTCCTTGTGGGCAAAGAGTCGAGTCCAATCGAAAGTGTCATTGGAAAGACCACACCAGAAGGCTCTGCCAAAAGGATGGAAAGCCGCTCCCCTGTCCCGTGCGCCGACCTGGGAAAACGCCCCCCTCCCCTTTTGTTGCGAAAAGCACGTGTCTTGGATGACACCTTCCTCATCCTTCCTACTGCCTAGATGATTTCCAGTGGTTCAAAACTCTTTCAAATTGCAGTCAACCGCAAGCCACATGCGTCCCTTCTAGAATCCCACCAGACTCCGCCCTGCACTGCCCCACGTTCCTTCGGTGTTTCCGTTCGGCGCCGCCCTGCCGGCTCCACCGAGCCGCCGTAGACGAGGTCCAAGCCCGTGGGGCCCCGAAATCCATTGGCGGGACTCCTGCGGCGACCGATGGGGCCTTCCCTCGCGGAGGGGAGACCGAAAACCCCCAAGCAAAGAAGGACTGCCAAGTGGTTTTATGACTAAATACTGCTTAGCCTGCACTTCCTCAATCCACCTTGGGTGCATTCTGACTGATTCCAGAAGTCTGGCTCCTCCGTCTCCTTTCTGCATCAAGCGTTCCGTACTCCAAATTCACCACCAGATTTGGGTGTGGGTCATGGCACCCGGAACCCGCCGGGCAGAAGAAAGCCTGGTAGCGAACGGCTACGGAGGTCGTCCATTCGTGGTGAACCCCGGTCGGTTCCCATGACCCGAACCGACCGGTCTTCCGGCTGACACGCTTTCTGAGAGGGGTGCCCTGGCAGCTCCTGGCAGGGTTTCTTCAGCCAATCGCCGATGAAGAAAAGAGAAAAGCCCATGAAACCTACTTACGTACCAGGTACCTTGGACCCTCCATCCGGATCCTTTCGCCCTGCCAAACCGCAAAAGCTCTCGATTTTTGTTGGCAACCGTGGAGCAATTGAGTTGATCGCCCTTCTTCAATCCAGCTCCCAGTTCTCGAATCCAATTCTGCCTCAGTTCCCCAGTTACCTCTCCCTCTCTCTCTCGCCAGTCCAGTGCCCGTCCTCTCATACTCCGCCAGTCCACGTCCAGCGCTTCCATCGTGGCGCCGCAAGGGCCCGGCGCCGAAGCTGGAGGCTTGGACACCGAAGCGCTCCAAGGCCTGTGGAGGCATGAAAACCGCCCGATCGTGTTCAGCGAGTGTTTAGCGATCCAGCGAGCGTTCAGCGATTGGAGCCCAGCCAGGTGACCGCTGCGAAACTGCACGACAAAACGGGCGCAGAGAGAAGAATGGAAGAGATAACAAGATCGAGTGCGAGTGCGATGTCGCGCGGGCAACCAGTCACCTGGCTGGACTACCAGTCTATTCGACACGCCCCTTCAACAATCCTGGTACTGTTCTTGGTTGGCAAGGTTTGGGATGCTTGTAGTGTGGCCGGAACCGGTTATGCTACTGGGCGTTGTTTCTGGAGGTGACCGGAGGTGGCCACGTTCCAGCCAGGTGCCTAACACATCTTAACACCAAAGCCGTGCGGTTGTCCGTTCCGCATCCCGTTCCAAGATCCGTCTTCCGTTTCAGCCAGAACTTCGATGGTTGCGTTTGGGGGACATCAGCATAGCCCATGGTGGCCGCAGTGCTTGGACTGGATTGCATGATTCAATGGTCAAATTGACAGATGGGCCCAGCCGGATCATTTCTCTCAATTGGACAATCCCACTCCTGGACCTGGAAGCTTGGGTACTCCTGAGGGATTCAGGGAATCCTGTGTTGTTTCTGGCCACCAAATGCCCCAGGTCCCAAGGTTGCAGTGTACCATGTTGGCAGTTTTTTAGCTGGGAGCATCAACTGCACCAAGTTCTGTTTGCATTCGGGATTTCCGTGGTACCCAGACCCAGTTGACAAAGGCTCACAAACCTTTGCCGGTCATGCGGTTTGTGTCTTCGACAAGCTATCCACTACGGCCAACAGTCACCCACCCACCCGCCCAGCTTCCGGCAGATCGGCCTTCGTTCCGGCATCAGACCCTGCAAAGAAGCAGTAGCCGCGCCTGTTCAGATTGATCGCGTCATCTGTTTCAGCCTCGAGTGTTCAGCATCAAGTCGGGACAAAGGGAAGTCTTGGCAGGGGTCCTCAAATGATGTTGTCTTACACTCTTTCAATGGGAAAGATCCCTGAACCTATTTAGGACACTCGCAAGTAGACTGAAACAATGTCCAACATCAACACACCATTCAAGGGGATACGTAGTTCATCGTGTTAACCTCTATCCACAGTGTTCTACAGTATATCTTTAGGGTCACTATCAGTGTTTTTGAAAACCATGAAAATGCATGTATAAATTTTAGCGTCTACCAGACATGTATGTGTATATATATATATAAACTCTGTCACACATACACATACACACTTGTTCTCAATCATGGATATACCGGGTATATAGTAAAGATTGGAACTGGAGCATGTGTCACATCTACCTGAGTGCCAGTTCTGGTGCCCACTACGAGGTCCCACTCCTTCCATATCCCAACCACCCAATGCATGTGCGCTTCAGATGCCATCAACCGCTGCAAACCAACGCCATGGGCCGGGCAGCTAACTCTTCGAGCAGTGAGACCGAGCGCGACATGAAGGGCACCAAGGCCGTGTCCACAAAGAAGTCCCGGTAGCATTCTGTGGAAAACCTGAGTGGATTTGGTGAAATTTCTTTTGGGGGACCAAACTGTTGTGTAGTTTGACTGTTGCTCAAGTAGGACACTGGGGGCTCGGAAAAAACTCAGGATGGAGGTTTTGGGAGTTCTGATTCATGTTCCTCCTCGTTGAAGAGCACAGGTTGAATGATACGTAAGACCGAACTTTCCCAAAACCCTAGGGAATAGCAACAAAGGCCCGACAAACTGACTAAATGAGGATGATTATTGTTTAGGTTGCCGCCGTCTGATGTTGGAGCACAAGAGGGACAAAAAATAAGAGAAGACATGAAAAGGACAAAACAAGACGAAAGTGCGTGGCCGCGATGAAGGAGAAACCAAATGCACAGGGACAACCGGTGAACCAAACCTCACTATAAGGACCTGGACCTGGGCGACCTGCAACCTGGTCTCAATGTAAATGCGCACGTATACGCTAAGGGCCAGGCCGGCGCACACGCAAAAGAAAGGAATGAGGTGACCGGACATGAAGGCAAACAGGACATGAAACTCAAATGAATGAAAGAGGAACCAAATGAAGGGGCCGGAAAAAAAACGAAGCCGAACCTCAGCAAGGCAACCTGACAAGTGAAAAGTTGCCTGGGTAAAACAGGTAGTATAGTATGTAAGGCCGTCTGGTCATCTTAGCCCAGAGAACATCAAAGAGCCCCAAAGGAAAAGTAAACCATCAACTCGATAGGCTCGATCGACGAGCGCAGATTCAAAGCCGACGCAAAGGCCAGCAGCTTGTTGTAGTTACCACGGAACCAGTGTCTATGTCTAACATAAGGCATGCAACAACCGGCCGCTTTACAATTTCCACACATTGTGTACTGCCGGACACTTTATAGCGTCCATATTTGTATGCAAATATGTCCAAGTATCCAGACCTGACTTCCATACAGACAAGACTTTGATGTCAAAACCTGTCGAAGCACCAACCTCCTCATCTCGTCATCCCAAACAACCAAAATACGCCAGCATAGGCCCCAAATAGCAAAAGATTTCTGCACCTCTAAAGTGCACGCGGCCATGCACATCTCGTGGCAGCACTCTGGAGCGGCACCCTGCAGCGGCACCCTGCAGCGGCACCAGCACCCTGCAGAGGCGCCCTGCAGCGGCCCCTACACCCAGGCTCCAAAGCGCACACAAGTACCCTTTTCTACATATATAACCACTCAATCCAACGCTCTTCCTTCTCCACTCTATTGAGATCCACAGGGTGGCATTTGCCACTGCAAGCCACCGTGACAGCTCCCGTACTGCCCATCTCATCCAAGCGCTACTTCTTTGTGTAGGAGTACCCACCATGCAGAAGGAGCAAGGCCCAACACGGCATATCTTTGAACCTGACGAAAGATCCAAGGAAATACGTGCCATTTCCAAAGTGAAAATACGTGAAGTTTCCGGAATACGTTTCAAGTAAAGAAGTGAAGCGGTTTCTTGAACGTAAATTTCCATGATTTTGGTGGATAGCCACCGACCTTTCCTTCGAGTATATTCACCATCTTCAGTCATTTGGAGGTGCCACGTGGCACCTCCTGATCTCAAACTGCCGGGGTCAAGCGTCTTCATGTTCCCAATCTTCTGAGTTGGAAGTCTCAAAGCTGACAAAACCACACGAAAGCGGTTCCTAAAAGTCTGGCCCGTCCAAGGCCAAAGAGGAGCAGCTGGACGAAGGCTTCCAAAACAAAAATCAACAACATCCAACAGGTCAGGCACATCCAACTTCGCTGATTGATGCTTAGCACCTGTTCTTCTGGCTTTAGGTTCGTGAATAGCCAACAACCCGAAAGCAACAGTGAAGTTTACATCTCTTGGAAGGAGGAGGTCAGCACGACACGCTGCAAAAAGTTCCCCAGCTCGACAAAGAGCTCCCCAACCCAAAGCAAGACACCACCCTGCGAAAGCTGTCCAGCCCCAATTTAAACTGACTGCAAGCATAGCCAACAAAACTTGAAAAGGCATAGCAATGTGATGTGAACCAGGTTCAGCATGAAGCCAAGAAAAGGCAACATCCCATGCTCCCTGCATGAGTCGTCTAAGGGCTGGTCTTTTCGAAGTCAAGGTATTTATCGTCTCTGCAAATTGGTTGTAGGGTTTACCGGCAGCATACAGTGCACGACCATACTGAGCTAAAACAGCATTGATATCATCAATGTAAACAACATGTTGCAGCAACAGACTCTCGAAGTCAATCTTCTCATTTGACAGCCAGGCCTCAAATTGGGACCAGTAGCGGTCCCTCAAGCGACTTGTGAGCGCCAGCGATGGCCTTCCTGCAGGCAGATCCACCAAGCTTCTCTCTGCAGCTCGAGCAGCTTCCGCTGCAGTTCCAGGTTCCATGGCGATGCTACGATCTAGGCTGCAACCCAGAAGCGCACCAAGGAAGAGGAAGCGGGAAAAGCGGAGAGAAGAAGAAGAGTGGCGGCCAAGAGAAGAGGTAGTAGAACGAGGGCCAAGATGGGAAGTGGCAAAAGAGTGACGAGCAAGACGAAGGACAGTGATGAGCCAAATCCAAAGCCCAAGTGTGCCGAGGCAACCTTGTGGAAATCCAAAAGAACTGCCATGGAACGGACCCTCGCCTGGGTAGCCCTTCGTAGAATCGAAGATGCGGTGCTCAAACCTGAAGTAGGGACAAACCGACTCCATATTGTATGCCAAAATCTGGAGCAAGAACTCTAACATTTGCTTGGGGCTGAATCTCAGGCAGTGTTTCTCGTCTCAAAAGCAACACCAGGCGAAGCCAATTTGATGCCCAACGACATGTAGTCCTGAGAAGAGCAAGCCTCCAAAGTTCCTCAGCAGAAAAATCCTGAATGCCAAAACCCTCAACTCGGTTCCTTAGAGCTATGAGCCGCGTAGGGTCATCTGCACAATTCAAGCGTGTAGGGCAAAACGGTGTCACCAAATACAGCCCAAAAGCCACCATTGTTGAAGCAGTTCTCCTCAAAACAGTGGACAAAGCTCTAGACGCAGAACGTCCCTTCCCTAAAGCACAACGAGCAACGTTTGAGTCGACCAGGCTGACAATGCGAGAGGGCCCTTGCTTAGCTCTGTCTTCGATCAGTGCTTCAACAGCTTTTAGCTCCAGTTAATGTGAGCTTCCTTCTTGAACTTCCAGGACTTTCTAACTTCCCAGTTGCTTGCGAGCATGACTTCGTTGGTCAACTGATTCTCCAAGCCAGCAACCTTTGTGCCAGCTTCATCTGCGCGTAGCGCCTTGACAGTGCGGATGCCATGAGCCAAAGTCCATGCCAACGCAGCAGCAAGCTCTGGAGTATAGATTGCTGAGGCTTTCGTATAGACTCCTTGAACGGGCACATGCACACAACTGCCAGCACACCTGCGAGCGACAGAACTTGTGTCCAGATTGAGGCATAACATCGCAAAAGACTTCTGGTGGATGGAGCCATACTGACATGAATCCATCCTCACTTCAGTCACACCAGGCTTGTCCAACATCCTCTGATAAGGTGGAACGAATTTGCTCAATGCTGAAAAGGGCCTTTCCAAAAGTCCAACAATGCGATGACGAGCAGCCTTTGCCAACAGTTGTAAGCCACGTAGGAAAAGAATGTTTCCCAGGGCTGTCTTTGGCTCCAAAGGTTCAAACCCATACGGACATAGGCGGCTCGTCAATGCTGGCCTCCTCATGATGCTGAATGTGGTACAAGGCGGCTCAATCGCCAATGCTAGCAACCGACCTGATTCAAGAAGGTGGAATATCCAAGACAGCACGTGCACATGAGAGAGGTCATACTCTTCGGAGCTTGAAATGTCCAAGGAGGGCCAACAACCACACCAAGAGCACTTAGAGCTTTTGAGATACGACTTGAGCCAGCATATATCTCCCAAAACTCAAAACTGTAAGCCAAAGGTCTGGGAGCACCAACCACTACACCCTCAGGATCCAGATGGTGGTCCTCATCATCATTCTCAAGAGACAGGCCGCGAGAGCTTTGATCAGCCTGCAGCCGAGTATAAGCTCCTTTGGTGCGACAGGTCTTGAACAGGATCTGGGCAATGTCACTTTTCAGCGTGGTCTCACAAATTGCTCCTCTACTTTCAGAAGCATCTGTAGCATAGACCTTCTCGTCGAAAGGCACTGCAATGTCACTCAACATGAGAGGAGCCAGAGCTGCAACCATAACCAACTCCTGAGCAACTTCGCGTGGCAAAGGTATAAGAGAGGTCTCGGATGCATCCTTCCAAGTCTCTACCAGGGCAAAGGAGGCATTCAACAAGCTCTTCATTGGCCTCCTATAAAGGAGCATAGAGACCCAGGCACCAACAACGCATCTGTGCAGAGAAACGGTCGTATACGGCAAAGCACAAAGGGTAAGAGTGAGCATCGACAGAGTAAGCCGCTTTGCTGCTGGAGGGCCGACCGTACAAACTCCTTGCTTCACCGCTGAATCACTGCAGTTGATGTAGGCCCCAATGACTTTGCCTTCGTTCATAGCAACAACGTCCTTTTCTGGGGAGCCGATCAAATCATAGTCCTGATATGCTTCTTGGGCCTTCTGGTAAGCCTTGAACGACTCTGAAGATTCACCTGGAACTTCCTTCGAGTCCACGGAGACACTGAAGAAGTCGTCAATGACAAGCCCTTCGACTGCTGATGTACTTCGACAAGGCCTGTTGGCAACAAGTTGAACTGCTTCCCTCAGAAGGCCATACTGTTGGAGCAGCTGAGTATGAGCATCTGTAGCCATCTCGACACCACCATGGTCGCCCTGTAGCACACTTCGGAAAGAGGCCCAAATGAGCTCGTCAGCAACTCTGAGACGGGGATCACCTTCAACGTCAAGGCGGTCACCATGTCTCTCTCTTGAATACTTTCTTTGAGCGTCACCCAGAAGGTAATGACGATAGGCCTGGGTGTCCTCAACAAGGGAAACTGGCAGCCCGGGGCCCAAGGTGTTGGAAAGGGCCCGTGCTTTTGTGACCCATAGTTGGTGATAAAAGTCACGCCTGTCTGAAATGGAGACGTGCAGCCTTTGACTCTTCAAATCTACCAGCAAATCACAAAGGTCTTGGCCAGCAGGAAGGTTGGCTGAAGGTCCATGAAGAATGCCTTCAATAGCATTACGGCCACGTCTGTCGCCAATCTGGCGGTCCTTGTCCTGGGATTTGTAGCAGTTGAAGATCCTCACCAGCTCAAAACTCTTCCGACTTGAAGTCTTTGAACGATGAAGCATGAGGAGGCCCTGCCGATCCCAAATGCGGGCAAGTTCGCCGACAGTCTGTTGTGAGTCCCTAACACGTGGAAATTCCCAAGACGCAGGTTTACGATGGACTCGAAGACATTCTGGCTCACGATAGGCCATGACCAGTTCATCACCTAAGAACTCTGTGATGTCCCAGTGCCCTCTGCCAGTCAAGAAAAGGCGTTGTGGATTGAGGCCCCGTGTCCTTGGGAACGTCATAGCGGCAAAAACTTTGGAGTAAGGAGACATAGAGCAACCCAACATGGTCAAAAGCTGAGTCACCTCACCCAAGCGTGCAATGATCTCTGGATTCCTTCGACCCACAGGAAGTGTATCAAAAACTCCGCTGAGGCCGTCCGACTTTATAAAAGCTCTGATCCTCCTGTAGAGCAACCGGTGAGGAGGTTGTTCAAATTTGCACAAGACGCCCCCCGAATGCCAAAAGTTCAAAGCCACGCACATCACGTGGACAGCCCGAGACAAGCTGAGGGAGCGTCTCCTGGTGCTCGAAATACCTGCAGGCATCCTGTCAAAACAGCCTTCAACAGGCACTGGGACAGGGGACAAAGCTGGTGTAGAAGATCTCATCCTCGACATGGGACTACGAGCTAAACGAATGGAGAAGGACAAAAATGAAGCAAAGGCTGTACGAGTTCGCAACACCATAGTCGGAACACCACATTGGGAAGCTAAGTTTTCTGATGTCATCTTTGCAATGCCCGCTCAACCCGTCAGGGGAGCCAGAGGGCCCAGACGAGGCCAAACCATTGTCAACCATCTTCATAAAAGAAGCATCCAGGGCCTTCTGAGGGCCACATGCAGACCAAGGTGTCATTGCCTTTGGCTTGAGTTCATCGTTTTTCATCTGGTTCACTGCTGCTGATTGTCCCCTGCGCCTTTTGGCTTGCGCGGGAACTTTGGTTTCCTCTTTGGGCTTGGCGAATCCTCCTCCGCTTTCGACCCACTCGGCTGGTTCTTCTTGCCTTTTGTTTCCTGCCGTCTGGTTTGGAGGACATCGATCCTTGAGGTAGGCAAGATTTATCGAGGCCAGCTGAGGTGGAATCAAAGGCGCAAAAGGACGTCCTGCTGCTGTGATGGACTGCATTCGATCCTGAAAGAGAATCTGAGGCGGATCTTCCATGAGGGAAGGACATATGCTAGGCCCCAATCTCCCGCATCGAATGCACTTTGCTCTAAAGCCATGATGCCCAATGCCAAGTACTCTTTTATAGCATAGAAGTCTCCTGAGGCAGCAGCATCCAGAGCATGTGCAAAAATCCACATAATCAGGCCTGCTTCTCTCTGGCCTCTGAAGCCCCCATATCTCTCCAGGTAAGTCAAGAGGGAGGGACTCCTCCTCTGGATTTCCTCCTCTGTCCGTGGAAGAACAGCAGAAGGATGAAGCCGACGGAAGATCTGCTGTTGCAACGCAAGGAAAAGGGTGGACTGGCGGGCCGCCAACTCCTGCTGCAATCGCTCTCTTTTTACAGTGCCTCTCGCAGTACTCGAGCTTGCTCCTCCACTGTGCAGTGAATCGCCTCCCTGTATGAGATGTGACACCAATGCATTCAAAGCCACTGCTTGCTGCTGTAAAGCCTTGGCTGGAGGCAAGTGAGGTCCTGGAGTCTGAAGACCCAGAGACACTGGAGGCATTTTGGGAACGGGTCCGGTAGGGACCAGGGCACCTGCCTCTCGTACAGGAATGACAGGTGTAGTACTCCTGACCTGGGCCGGTTCGGGCTCTGTATTGGCTTTTGCCTGACTGGCCAGGAGCAGAGAGACCTGTACTGACAACTGTGAGACCTGTTCCGCCAGAGCTGCATTGGTAAGTCTTTTTGCAGGAGCTTTCTTTGGAGTTTGAGGTGTCTTTCCAACCGGCTCTTCTCGAGCGCTGTAAAAATGGACACGTGACAAGGCCTCACTTTCAGCCCAACTCAAAACCAAAGCAAGCAGTTCACTCGATGAAGGGATGGCCTGAGGATGCGCTTCATGAAATCCTGTGATATCCTCGGTGGAGTCAGTCACAGGATCGTATTCCTTCAGGTAGTTCAAAATGTCGTTGGGGAAGTCGACTACCTGGACATCACTTTTGAAGCCAGCAGCAACTGTTGCACCTGTGAATTCATCCTCTGTAATCATATCAACTTCAAACACCTGTGAAGGGCCGATGAGAGCGTCCTCCTCCACCACTCCCGACAGAGAAAGAAGGCTCTCCTTCAAAAGGCCAATTGGCACTGCTAACATCATCCCTTTTCTTCTTGAAACCAAAGGGATAGCAAGCGCTTGAATTTCCACACCACTCTCCGACAGCTCCTCAGTCAAATGGAGGACCAAAGAGGGAGGGATCTGTACTGGAAGCTGCAAAGCTCACCGACGCTCTGTCGAGCGCCATAGCGGTGGAACCGGAATGGAAGCTCCAGCACAAAAGATATGCAACTCTGCAAGTGTTGGCAGCTTTTCCGCGAAGATGATGTCCGAGAATGCCGCCTGGAGACGGTCGGATTCCGCCTGAGTGCCGACACGAACGAAGTTGAATCCCTCACCTTTCTTCAGGACCCACTGAGTGTAGGTATTGACACCTGGCTGATACGACGATGAGTAAGGGGTGTGGCAAGTCCAGAAAGCACGAGGCCAAAAGCCTGCCTTGTAGGCTTCTCGTGCACGATCACCGGCAGAAGCCTTTGAGGAAGATAGGTGCCGTCGAGCAAGCTGGATGCAAAAATCTGGAGTGTCTGGCGGGCCCTCTTCAAACCGAACCACCACAGGCCTCTTCAGAAAATCTGCAGGCGAGCCAGGAATAGAAGTGCCGTCCTGAACCAATTCCCAATCTGACGCGCTCGCCAAAGAAGGAGCGATCAAACCTGCTGGATAGGATTCTGAAGACACTCGCCCTCCTCGTTCCGAAAGCAGCGCCCGCGTCACCAGAGTGAGTTCTGCAATTGCTGAAGTCAGGGCCTGAAGGTCTTGACGTAGTGCCAATTGATCACTCATGCAAGTAAGCTTGGAGGCGACGAGCGTGAGGGGAGCCCCTGGCAGGGGGACGAGTCTGTCTCCCAAGCAGTAGGCGAAGGAAACAGGGCTGGCCGTAGGCAAGTCCACAAAATCCAAATGCCTAGGACTAGGAAAAATCCAAGAACAATTCCAAGGCACAACGCTGCCAGAAACGGGAAGACCGTGGATGGGTGGCAATGAAGGGGGCAGGAGAGCGAGCTGGAAAAAGAGGCGAGCAGCGAAGCACCCTCAACAAAGCCAGCCCAGCAGAGCATCCAGCACCCACCCTTGAGCTTGAGATCGCGTCGAGGACACCTTGGTTATGGAACATATACTTGAAGTAAGAACCCTGATAGCTCTCGCCATCTTGCCCCTCGCCACTTCAAATCTGCCTCGCCACTGGCTCGTCGCCTGCAGCGGCGCCCGCGGCTCCACCAGCGTCACGCGAACCGCTGCGCCGCCGCGTCGCCGCAGCTGCCACGCCGAGGCGGCGCCTGCGAGGCCGGCGCCGCACACGACCACCTGAAGCGGAGGAAGACGGTGGAAGCGGAGGAAATCTGAAGGAAGTACGGGGAGGTTGTCCAGAGATGGTGGAGCTCATGAGGGGCCAAGTGGGACTTCAAAACAAGAGAGGAACTTCGCAAATGAATGGTTGTTGATGAACTGGCTGAGTCGGAGTGTGCTGTAGGCTTCCCTCTCCTGGAAAATCAACAGAGGCAAACATCGCCGGTTAGGAAATCAGACGATGCTTGAGAAAC